>ML787600.1:73361-130339 GCA_009831015.1 Picea engelmannii | reverse complement strand
GCCCTAACCTCATTATCAAAGTCCACTTTTACAGAACTTAGTTGATTAGTAACCGTATTAAATTCATTTAAATGATCTGCAACAGACCCACCTTCCGACATCTTCATATTAAATAATCTCTTCATTAGAAATACCTTATTGGAAACCGAGGGTTTTTCATACAATTTGGCCAATGCTTCCATCAAACCCTTCGTTGTCTTTTCTTTCGAGATATTGAAAGCCACCGACGCTGCCATGCTCAGCTGTATCGTTCCTAGAGCCTTTCTGTCAAGAATATCCTATTCTTCGTCCTTCATGACCGCCGAATTCTTTGCTACTCCACTCAATGGTAGGAATCGATCCTTCTGATATAAATAATCTTCCATCTGCATCTTCCATAACTGGTAGTTTTGGCCGTTAAATTTCTCGACCCTAAACTTTCCATCTTCTGACATTGCTCCCACTCAAACCATAAACCCTCTTTTCCTGCGAGTTACCTTACGCTTTGATACCAGTTGTTAGAAAAATAGGACCGTGGAGAAATAAAATAAAACAAATGCGGAAAAAAAACACAGAATATACACAATACAAGAGAGACACAGATTTACGTGGTTCACCCAATGTGGGCTACGTCCACCAGAGAAATTGCCAGGTCCTTTCTTTATTATTATCCAGCAAAATGAAGGGATACAACCTACTGCAAAACCCATTGTATCTTCCTCTTCTTTCTCTCACAGTATCCTCCCTCATAATACAATACTCACCAGCATACATAGCCGCAATACATTTCCCTCATAAAAGAGGGTTTCCTTCTAGGGAAAAAACCCTAACATAATCTCTATTGTTAGATCTGTGACTTTATAATGAATGGTCCAGATTTACAATGAAATTACAATATACTTTTACAAGGCAATTTTTTCTTCGAGGGTGAATCGAACCCCCGTTGGGGGACCGCTTGCCCCCAGACCCCTCAGCTGGGGGGATAGGCCCCCCGGACCCCGCAGAGGGGGTACCCCTCCTCTACACTCCCCCGCGTGGAAGAGTGTACATACTTATGGGGTGTAAATACTCCATGGGGTATAAACACGGCTGAAAGTAAAAGACCTCTATATCAGGAAGATAATCAGGCTCCACAACCAACACATGTGATGAGTTTCCATCTGTGGTGTTCATCAAACTCCTTCATGGATGATTCTATATGTTTGCATATTTTCCAACGAACACTTATGGGTTCTGCAACAAAGTGGTATATTGAACTACCACGTGCTTCTTTTCATGATTTCAACTCCCTCGTCATGTCTTTCCTCATGCACTTTCAACTACCTATTCGCTACGAGATGGGTACTGAACTGAGAACTCTTGACCTCCCTTCGTCAAACTAGCTCCGTGCATATCTTTGACCATATTCATGAGTGGATATGTCGACGAAGGTTGATTAAAGAAATCATTCCTGACATATTATTGGTGGAGTGGTTTACTAAATCACTTTTACCCCTGATCGCTCGCGATGTCACTATGGGTGGCGTAGTCACCGAGAAAGAAGCCATTTCTCGAGCTCAGTACTTAGATTTGGTTTATTCACAATCTGGTACTTTGTATGAGTTGCTTCTGAATGTTGCTTGAGCTAATACCGATCCATACAAGTCGTCATCCTCATATGATGCAGATGGTGTTATCGTTTCCGTCGCAACTCAATCCACTTTCCAGTAAACCGCACTCTACTCTGCCTCCCCCCAAACTCAAATTTTTGAAGTGAATTCAATTAAATCTACCCCTTCACAATAATTCGGAGGTAAGAAGAAGACGAGAAATAAATTGAAGAAAAACAATAACAATGAACAACCAAAAAATCAAACTCAAACCCCTGTTGTCGAAAAGCAACCATGGCGAAAACCGAAATTCCCATGTCTCATTTTTGGTGATGATCACTACACCTGAGATTGTCCACATCGCGATGAAGTGGCCAAACTTTTTAAATAAAATTCACAACCCATCGTGCTTACTCAACCTTTTCCACAGCAACAATCCTTGGTTGCTCAAACCCCCACTCCTAGGGGTAGTTCTAGCCATCCTCATGATGAGGCCTCGACGAGTGCACATATTTATATGTTTAATGGGATTAATTTGACTACCTTCTCTAAGACATATGATACACCAAGTATCCTTGACAAAGGAAAAGACACTAATGGTACCGGTACTTTACCAGATCCATCACCGTCCTTCGTTAGTCCTCCATCAGTTAATCCTCTGTCTAGACCACTTCAGATTGACAAACCCATGTTCGACTCTATCTTATGCCCTCCTAAGAGCACTATCCACAAAGCTACTTTTAATCCTAGTTCACGTGTCACCTAGAACTTCAAGATTGTTGAATATTTGGCTCAAGCACCGTGTGCTATGTCTATGCTAGAATTTCTACAGCACTACCCCATTCAACGTAGAACGCTCTTGGCCTCTATTGGCACTGTTGATCCTGAGTCATCCAACCATATCATGTTTAACTTGGACAATTATGTGTCTCGACTCTCCCACCAACTTGCTTTCCAAGTTGATGTTGTTGTTCACAATCAACAAATACACCGAAATATATTGGATGAGGGAGCCTCAACTTGTGTCATGTCTTTGGCATGTTGGAAAGGTTTAAAATCATGGGAACTTAACAAATCCCCAATGATGTTATGTGCCTTCTATGGGCGAGGTTTCCATCCCCATGTTCTTTTATAGTCCCTTCCCATCCAATTGGGTGGAAAAATTGTTACTGTTGATGCTGAGGTGGTCGATGCTCCCCTCGATTACAACTTGTTACTTGGAAGAAGTTTGTTTTATGCTATCACTGTCATTGCCTCATCAGTATTTCGATATGTACAATCTCCTCATCAGGGAAAAATTGTCACTATTGATCAGTTGGATTTCTGCACAACTAATGCTCATGCTCCCGCTACCAACAATATTCCTTTCTTGGGAGACAACAAGCTCATGTATGAAAGCGTTGGTGTTGTCTTACTGAAAGATTCTAGCCTCATGGGTACCTTCCCTACACCACTTCCACTGAATACACATCATATTTCCACTGTCGATATGATTTCGACCGCACCTTATCAATCTTTGGAATCATCTGACCCTTGGATTGTACCTAGTCCATTCGAATTCGATGCACTAGGTGACACTGTGCCACTTAGTTCATTCAAAATACAATATTTTCTATCCAATCTACTTCCCCCTCTTCGGATGACAAATATCTATTGGCACCCGAAAATCGCTTGATGCCACCAAAGTTAAGTTCCTTGTCATCTGTGATCGACTAAATTTCGCCAATTTTTCCTTCTGATGAATCTATTCTGGAAATGCTTCACATTGACAAGTTAACTCAGGATAATAACCATCATCGATCCTCTTTTCTTCCCCCTCGTGAAGAAATTTGGGAAGATATACACTCTATCTCCCCTCCTGATGTTGATTTTCCATCATCTCCCGTGATTTCGACTTCTGATGATTTGGATCCTGTAGTGGACATGGTGATCTCTTCGGTAGGGTTGTCGGAGCCTGATCTCCTTACCCCTCTCGCAACCCTCAACATGTTTTCCTTCTAGAGTAATGTTCTTCCATCCAGTGAAGATCTCTTGGAAGCCATGACTTATTCTTGTCCCTTGACATGGTGTCCTTCTAGAGTGTTATTCTCTTGGAAGCCATGATCAAGGAGAAGCTACGAGCATAGTTTCTCTTCTCTATAGAAAGCTCACTAAAAAATGAAACAAAGGCTTTGAGCATAGTTTTCCTCTTTATAGCAAGCTTGTTAAAAAATGAAACAACAATCTGGGGATCAAACCCGGAACCCTGAACATAGTTATTTTCCTATGTCAAGCTCGTTAAAAAATGAAATAGTCACCTCTCTTGAACCTTCTTTTCATCCACCCTTCTCCTTTTTCTCATCTAGTAGAGAAATTGGTGACAACCTCAAAGTCGGTGAATGAATTGAAGCTTGGAGTGCATGTCTCCATCCTTTGATGATCATTCTGGAGTTAAGCCACTAGCTTTCAAGATGGGGGCATACCAAGATTAGTCTTTTTTCTTTCTCGTGCTCGTAAATACATGAGAATGCATCAAGGTAAAATTTTATCTCTTTTTCGTACCTGTATGGATACATGAAAAAGGAACCCCTTGGATTCATCTTTAAGCTCTTTTCAGACTCTCTAAACATGAAAATATTGTCGAGTGATCTTGCTTCCTTTCAAACTTGTTAAAAGGTTTGAAAGGGCATCATTCGAGTGGTAGTTTATCTCTTTTTAAGCCTCGTGAGAATAGCTACATGAAAAAGGAACCCCCTGGAGTCGTCTTTAAGTCATTTTCAGACTCTCTAAATATGAAAAACCACTGAGTTTACCTTCTCTGGACTCGCTAAACCATCATACATTGAAGGGCCCATACGGGACCAAACCCTTACTTCTTCCAGTTCGTTAATTAAAGGAAGAGGGACTTACCGAAGGTAAGTTATATCGAGCATGTGTTACCCTCCTCGATCTCGTTAAATCAAAAAGAGGTACTCATCTATCTAGATGGGGGAAAAAATGAAAGAAGCAAGCCAAACAGTTCTTGAGAACGTCACGAGTAATTCTTAGAGTCACCCTTGAACACAACACTTTGTCTTTGCATACATTGTAATCCATTGAACCTTTGCACTAAAATAATCCTCTGAGTTTCTTCACTCCTTTGGGTCACCTAACAAAAGTCACAGTATCCATTGCATCATCGTGTTTTGGTCCATGTCACGTTTCTTCTATGGTGCCTCAGTGTTCAAGTGAAGTATCTCCCTCGAGAGTCAACCTTCCCAAATATCCTATTTCAATACCCATGTCAGTCCATTTGATCCACCAATTACATCTATGTGTTAGTTTCGTGTCATTGATGGGGGATACATCAAGGCCCTCCTTCAAGGATTCTATTCCTGTCGACTTCAACACATTATCCAGGAACTAGACTTAGAAACTAGTTAGTACTTTGGGACCTTCTTGCCTCAATGGAAGGCCTCCTCACGTTCGAAAGTGGGTTAACATTATTGACCTCTGATCGGATGATTCCACAGATGTTTTACTTCAGCTCATCTATTCACATTCGTTGGAATGTACTAAGTACCTTGGGAATCATTGACATCAATGGTGATCTCCCTCGGGCTTGTTAACGGTTCACCTCATTGACTGGTAATCAAGTGGTTTCTACCATGTTTGACATCAAAACATCTATTCGCATGGTTAGATTTGTACTACATCGGGATCGGTAAGAAGACCCTGGGTTGATTCCTCACTCTTATATGTACTTTTCCTAGGTTGCGACGAAGGTTTATTTGAACATTGACACATATACTGTTACATAGATCCACTTTGTATTGGTCATGAATATGTCTTGACATCTCGTAGCTCCATTGTGTATTCTTCGTGGCTATGACCAATTCAGGTCATACGAATATAGATCCACATTGTATCCTCGGTGGCTATCTCTCTTTGTCAATATAATTATGGATCTGCAGTGTATTTATGGCGGCCATACCTTGGGTTTGAAGCATGTCTTAACATTTTTTCGATGGTCTTGTGTAGCTTCTGTCAGGTTCTCTGACTCTGTACCCTTTCTTGAAAGTCTACAAAGCATTTCAGTTATCATTTCCCATCTTCTAACTTCATACTTTGGGGGGCAATCTATTACACATCAAAATTACTCCTTACGACAATGGCCTAGTATCGTCGATATCAATATTACACGTGTCTCATTTTGGTCACAAGTGTCGCAAGTGTTAGAAAAAGCATACTACCATACTGTCTATGTCATGCCTATAACGACATTGGAGGGACAATTGAAACACCTCAAACAACTTAGTTGGAAGAAGAGGAATGGGTTAACAAATTTTATAAACCTTTTGCCACTGGAAAATCCACTCAAAAGACATTTTTGGAGAGGAGAACTCCCCTATACATTGACAGGTAGCATTGGCGCTCTGTGCACCCTTTTAGGGGAGCTCTATAATGATATGGTTCCCCTTTTGGGGGAGTGTTTCCTTTGCTGAGAAAATTTTGGGTTTGTTGAGGCAAATCAGGGAAAAATCCCTCAATTCCTGAAGGTGGTTGGATTCGAATAGATGGTCAAGGAATGATCTTAGGGACGTTCCTCAACTAAAGGAGAAGCATCCTCAACTTATCCCAAATATATCTCAAGTGGTTGGGCCTATCCAAGGCTATATAAGGGAGCCTTCTCATGGTGAAAGGGGATGGAAATTATTGTGAAGCATCTAACTTGTGATTTCATGAGGAAGATGTCATTTTGAACATCAACATTCTGTTTGTGGACTATTTAAGAAAGGGTTTGGACAAGGAGAGATTTATGAAGCTACTACACTCACATCTATGGTTATAAGTATTCTTCATTGTTGTTCTCATTAATATAACATGCTTGGCCTTTTTCTTTCAAGTCTGTGTTCGATCTCACATGAACTTGTCTCTAGTAGATAGATCTGTTTTTGAGCTAATCCCAGTAGGGTAGGAAGCTGGTGGTATCTTTGTTTGTCTCCAGGGCTCATCGAGGAGTTTAGGATTGAAGCTCATCTCAGACCGTGCAAGGACAAGCATCGTTAAAAAGGTATGCCTTTTTTCCTTCCTCTACATACATTAACTTATATAGATCTAAAAGGATGTCAGTGTCCACGTTAAGCATTCTTCTATCTTGGTCTTAGGAGTCTAGGGACCTTGAGAGAATCCACTTGTCCACAGGGGGATTTCTCTTCAACATTTGTAGCTTACTATCAAAGGTTGTAGCCTCATATTTGAGTTGGATCTAAAAGACTGTGATGTACATGAAAGTTGGATCTTGATTGACATCCTAAGAAGAAGAGGTTTTCACCCTTTATGGGTTTCCTCATGAAAATCAGTGTCTCTATGTATTCTATGTGATTGATCAAATATTGTATATCTATGTATATTAAGTTATAAACAACACATTAAATAATAATCTAGAAAGAATCATAAAATAACAAGAAAAGTTTCAAGCTTATATACATAACCGATTCACCCACCCCCCTCTCGGTTATATTTACAACACTAGTGATGTTGCCAATGGGTATTTCCCATCGATTGTTACTTTGACTTGAGGTACATTGACTTTACTTGCAGGGATATAATCTTTGTGGAACCTTTCTTGTGAAGTTGAAGCTAAAGATACATGCATTTCCTCAACCTCTGGTGTAACTACTAGTAATTTTGATTTATTTTGTGCCACTATTGATGGCGCTCCAACGTTTGGCGGTGCCATTGTTTTTTGCGACAAGTGGATTTACTTTCTCTTTATGTGTAGACACCTATGAAGGTTGATCAAAGCAACCATTCCTGACATATTATTGGTGGAGTGTTTTACTAAATCACTTTTACCCATGATCGCTCGCGATGTCGCTATGGGTGGCGCAGTCACCGAGGAAGAAGCCATTTCTTGGGCTCAGTACTTAGATTTGGTTTATTCACAATCTCATACTTTGTATGAGTTTCTTTCGAATGTTGCTCGAGCTAATACAGATCCATCCAAGTCCTCATCCTCATATCATGCAGATAGTGTTATCGATTTTTTCACAACTCAATCTACTTTCCAATCAACCACACTCTCCTCTGCCTCCCCCCAAACTCAAATTTATGAAGTGAATGCAATTCAATCTACCCCTTCACAACAATCCGGAGGTAAGAAGAAGGCGAGAAATAAACTAAAGAAAAACAATAACAATGAACAACAAAAAAATCAAACTCAAACCCCTGCTACCCAAAAGCAACCACAACGGAAACCGAAATTCCCATGTCTCACTTTTGGTGATGATCACTACACCTGAGATTGTTCACATCACGATGAAGTGGCCAAACTTTTTAAGGGAAATTCACAACCAATCGTGCTTACTCATCCTTTTCCACAACAACAATCCTTGGTTGCTCAAACCCCCACTCCTGGAGGCAGTTCTAGCCATCCTCATGATGAGGCCTCGATGAGTGCACATATTTATATGTTTAATGGGATTAATTTGACCACCCTCTCTAAGACATATGATACACTAGGTAACCCTGACAAAGGAAAAAACACTAATGGTACCGGTACTTTACCGGATCCATCACCATCCTTCGTTAATCCTCCATCGGTTAATCCTCCATCTAGACCACTTCATATTGAGAAACCCATGTTCGACTCTATCTTACGCCCTCCTAAGAGCACTATCTGCAAAGCTACTTTTAATCCTAGTTCACGTGTCGCCCAAAACTACGACATTGTTGAAGAGTTGGCTCAAGCACCATGTGCTATGTCTGCGTTAGAAGTTCTACAGCACTGCCCCAGTCAACGTAGAATGCTCTTGGCCACTATTGGCACTATTGATCTTGATTCATCCAACCATATCATGTTTAACTTGGAAAATTATGCGTCTCGACTCTCCCACCAACTTGCTTTCCAAGTTGATGTTGTTGTTCACAATCAACAAATACACCAAACTATCTTGGATGAGGGAGCCTCAACTTGTGTCATGTCTTTGGCGTGTTGGAAAGGTTTTAAATCATATGCACTTAACAAATCCCCAATTATGTTATGTGCCTTCGATGGGCAAGGTTTTCCACCCCATGGGCTTTTACAGTCCCTACCCATCCAATTGGATGGAAAAATTGTTACTGTTGATGTCGAGGTGGTCGATGCTCCCCTTGATTACAACTTGTTACTTGGAAGAAGTCGGTTTTATGCCATCACTGTCATTTCCTCGTCGGTCTTTCGAGATGTACAATTTCCTCATCAAGGAAAAATTGTCACTGTTGATCAGTTGGATTTATGCACGATCAATGCTCGTGCTCCTGCTACCAACAATATTCCTTTCTTGGGAAACCAAAAGATCATGTATGAAAGCGTTGGTGTTGGATTACTAAAATATTCTAGCCTCATGGGTACCTTCCCTACACCACTTCCACCGACTACACATCATATTGCCACTGTCGATATGATTTCGACTGCAACTTATCAATCTTTGGAATCATCTGACCCTTGGATTGTACCTAGTCCGTTGGAATTTGATGCACTAGGTGACACCGTGCCACTTAGTTCAGCCAAAATATCATACATTTGTATCTAATATTCTTCTCCCTCTTTGGATGAAAAACATCTATTGGCACCCGACAATCGCTCGATGCCACCAAAATTAAGTTCCTTGTCGTCTGCGATCAACTACATTTCCCCAATTTTTCATTCTGATGAATCTATTCTGGAAATTCTTTGCATTGACAAGTTACCTCGGGATAATAACCATCACCGATCCTCTTTTCTTCCCCCTCATGCCTCATGAAGAAATTCAGGAATATATACACTCTATCTCCCCTCCTGATGTTGATTTTCCATCATCTCCCATGATTTCAACTTCCGATGATTTGGATCTGGTAGTGGACATGGTGATATCTTCGGTAGGGATGTTGGAGCCTGATCTCCTTACCCCTGTCATGACCCTCGACATGTGTTCCTTCCAGAGTAATGTTCTTCCATCCAGTGAAGATCTCTTGGAATCCATGACTGAGTTTTGTCCCTTGACATGGTGTCCTTCAAGAGTGTTATTCTCTTGGAAGCCATGATCAAGGAGAAGGTACGAGCATAGTTTCTCTTATCTGTAGCAAGCTCGCCAAAAAATGAATCAGAGGCTTTGAGCATAGTTTTCCTCTCTGTAGCAAGCTCATTAAAAAATGAAACAACAATCTGGGGATCGAACTTGGAACCCTGAGCATAGTTATTTTCCTGTGTCAAGCTCATTAAAAAATGAAATAGTCACCTCTCTTAAAACTCCTTTTCATCCACCCTTATCCTTTTTCTCAACTAGTAGAGAAATCGGTGACAACCTCAAAGTCGATGAATGAATTGAAGCTTGGAGGGCATGTCTCCAACCTTTGATGATCATTCTGGAGTTAAGCCACTAGCTTTCAAGCTGGGGGCATACCGAGATTAGTCTTTGTTCTTTCCCGTGCTCGTAAATACATGAGAATGAATCTGGGTAAACTTTTATCTCTTTTTCTGACCTGTATGGATACACGAAAAAGGAACCCCCTGGAGTCATCCTTAAGCTCTTTTCAAACTCTCTAAACATGAAAAGATTGTCAAGTGATCTTTCTTCCTTTCACACTCGTTAAAAGGTTTGAAAGGGCATCTTTCAAGTGGTACTTTATCTCTTTTTTGGCCTCGTGAGACTAGCTACATGAAAAAGGAACCCCCTAGAGTCGTCTTTAAGTCATTTTCAGACTCTCTAAATATGAAAAACTACCGAGTTTACCTTCTCTAGACTCGTTAAACCATCATACATTGAAGGGCCCATAAGGGACCGAACCCTTACTTCTTCCAGTTCGTTAAACAAAGGAAGAGGGACTTACCAAAGGTAAGTTATATCGAACATGTGTTAGCCTCCTCGAGCTCGTTAAATCAAAAAGAGGTACTCATCTATCTGGATGGGGGGGAAATTGAAAGAAGCAAGCCAAACAGTTCTTGAGAACATCACCATTAATCCTTAGAGTCACCCTTGAACACAACACTTTGTCTTTGCATACATTGTAATCCATTGAACCTCTACACCGAACTAATCCTCTGAGTTTCTTCACTCCTTTGGGTCACCCGACAAAAGTCACAGTATCCATTGCATCATCGTGTTTTGTTCCATGTCATGTTTCTGCTATGGTGCCTCAGTGTTCAAGGGAAGTATCTACCTCGAGAATCAGCCATCCCAAATATCCTGTTTCAATACCCGTGTCAGTCCATTTGATCCACCAATTACATCTCTGTGTTAGTTTCGTGTCATTCATGGGGGATACATCAAGGCCCTCCTTCAAGGATTTTATTCCTATCGACTTCAACACATTATCCAAGAACTAGACTTAGAACCTAGTTAGTACTTTGGGACCTACATGCCTCAATGGCAGGCCTCCTCACATTCGACAGTGGGTTAACATCATTGAACTCTAATCAGATGATTCCACGGATGTTCAACTTCAGCTCATCTATTCACGTTTGTTGGAATGTACTAAGTACCTTGGGAATCATTGACATCAATGGTGATCTCCCTCGCGCTTGTTAACGGTTCACCTGATTGACTGGTAATCAAGTGGTTTCTACCATGTTCGACATCAAAACATCTATTCGCATGGTTATATTTGTACTACATCGAGATCGGTACTGTCTATGTCGTGCCTATAATGACATCAGAGGGACACTTCAAACACCTCAAACAACTAATTTAGAAAAAGAGGAATGGGGTAACAAAGTTTATAAACCTTTTGCCACTAGAAAATCCACTCAAAAGACTTTTTTGGAGAGGATATCTCCCCTATACACTGACAGGTAGCACTGGCTCTCTGTGCACCCTTTTAGTGGAGTGTTATAATGCTTTGGTGCCCCTTTTGGGGGAGCATTTCTTTTTCTGAGAAAAATTTGGGTTTGTTGAGGAAAATCAGGGAAGAATCCCTCAATTCCTGAAGGTTGTTGGATTCAAATAGATGGTCAAGGCATGATCTTAGGGAGGATCCTCAATTGAAGGAGAAGGATCCTCAACTTATGCCAAATATCTCTCAAGTGGTTGGGCCTCTCCAAGGATATATAAGGGAGCCTTATCATGGTGAAAGGGGATGGAAATTATTGTGAAGCATCTAACTTATGATCTCATGAGGAAGATGTCATTTTGAACATCAGCATTCCATTTGTGGACTGTTTAAGAAAGGGTTTGGAAAAGGAGATCTTGATGAAGTTGTTGCACTCACATCTATGGTTGTAAGTATTCTTCATTGTTGTTCTCATTAATATAACATGCTTGGCTTGTTTCTTTCAATTCTATGTTTGATCTCACATGAACTTGTCTCTAGTAGATAGATCTGTTTTTGAGCTAATCCCAGTAGGGTAGAAAGTTGGTCGTATATTTGTTTGTCTCCACGGCTCATCAAGGAGTTTAGGATTGAAGCTCATCTCGGACCGTGTTGGGACAAGCGTCATTAAAAAGGTATGTCTTTTCTCCTTCGACTACATACATTAGCTTATCTAGATCTAAAAGGATGTCAATGTCCACGTTAAGCATTCTTCTATCCTTGTCTTAGGAGTCTAGGGACCTCGAGAGAATCCACTTGTCCACAGGGGGATTTCTCTTCAAAAGTTGTAGCTTACTATCAAAGGTTGTAGCCTCATATTTGAGTTGGAAATCAAAGACTGTGATGTACATGAAATTTGGATCATGATTGACATCCTAAGAAGAAGAGGTTTTCACCCTATATGGGCTTCCTCATGAAAATCAGTGTCTCTATGTATTCTGTGTGATTGATCAAATATTGTATATCTATGCAGGTTAAGTATTAAACAACACATTAAATAATAATATAGAAAGAATCAGAAAATAACAAGAAAAGTTTCAAGATTATATACATAACTGATTCACCCCCCCCCCCTCTCAGTTATATTTCCAACACCAGTGATGTTGCCAATGGGTATTTCCCATTGATTGTTACTTTGACTTGAGGTACATCGACTTTCCTTCGAGGGATATAATCTCTGTGGAACCTTTCTTGTGAAGTTGAAGCTAAAGATACATGCATTTCCTCAACCTCTGGTGTAACTGTTGGTCATTTTGATTTATTTTGTGCCACTATTGATGGTACTCCAACGTTTTGCAGTGCCATTTTTTTTTTTTGACAAGTGGATTTACTTGCTCTTTATGTGTATTGGTGCAGTTGTAATTCATTGATGAGTCACTCTATTTTTCTTTGGTTCACTCTCACCTGCATGCAGCTCTTAGTAACAATGATTCACGCTTAGAAACCTTCCATTTTTTGTGTGCCTCCTTTCCAATTGTGTGTGTCCCCTCATGCCTTAACTAACTTGTCAAATACAACAACGTGGTTGATCAATGTTTAAATAAATGTGGATTTCTTACCAAATCCATTGTGTTATTTTTTCCTCGTATTGTCAATATGTCGTGATTTCCGACATATTTTCTCATTTAATATTATACAATGTCTTTATGAATTGTGATTCCTACTTTGTAGTTGTGATTTCCATTCTTTAATACTTCTATCGGTCTTTTCATTACCAAAATACGCAACTATTCTTGCTTTGCATATGTTTTCTTCATAGTCTTTTTGTTTTGTGTTTTATTTTCTTAATTGGCACAGTTCTATCTTGATACGCGATAATATATACTTCTGCACAATCTCCTATGCCTTGTACTCTATAATCTTTTTATTTTTGCTATATCTACTTTTTATTTGATTTTCTTCCTTTTTCTACTTTTTATTTTCTTTTATGTGTTTTCCTTCCTAATATGGTACAATTATTATGATACATGCGGTCTAGTGCAGCCCAAATTACTATGTATATCATTGGTCGTCTCTATAGAGTTTCAACCAACTTTCATTCACCATTCCTCCAAGGACTTAGCCATACAGGGTTTCCAACTACATAGCACCTATCTCTGTCACATGTTGAATCATATATGGTCCAATCCAATGCATTTGAAACTTCTCTGGATGTTGCATAAACTTACTATCATAGAGTACTACTAAGCTCTCACTTGGAACTTTTTTTTTTAATGTGTCTATCATGCCAAGCCTTATCTCTTTCCTTCTGAACTTGTTGATGGAAACATGTGACAAACTGATATTCCTCAATTCTTAGTAATTGTGATATTCTCTCCTCTATTATGCAAGAGTCCAAAATATCAGTGATCATTGCAATGTGCGGGCTAGGTAGAATAAACTCCATTGGCATCACTGCTTCTTTCCCATAGACCAACCTGAAATGTGTCTTCCCTGTTAGATTTTTACTTATAGTCTTGTAAGCCCATAACATTGTATGATCTCTTAAGTCCCAATCATCTCTCCCTAAATTGTAGATCCTTGTCAAATAATTCTCCAAGATTTTATCGAAAGATTCCACTATCCCATTGGCCTGAGGATGATACGGGGTACTCTTATGATGATGAATTTGAAACTCCCCAGTCAATGTCGCAATTGTTTTATTCATAAAGTGGGTTCCTTGATCACTGAGTAATATGTGTGTACATCCAAACTGTGTGACTACATTCTAAAAAAAAAACCTCGCAGCAGTCTCCATGGTGCAATCTAGAACTCGTGTCGCTTTTGCCCATCTTGTCAAGTACTTAGTCACAGCCATTATGTACCTTGCCCCTGATCTTCTTTCTTGTGGTTTTATTGGCCCCAAAACATATATGGCCCATTTGTTGGACATATTTTCATTTATTTATTGTCATTCATGTCAACAGTCGATGTCTTTACGTTATAATGATGAGTTGGTATGAACAAAGAGATGAAAATCCATGTACCGATGGATTAAAAAATTAATATCTCAGGAGGGTTAGCGACTAAAGATCAGAACCTCAGAAGGGAAAGTGAAAAGAAGAAACATGATCGGGATCAAAATCCCCATAGGAAAAACCAGGACCATTGGATATATAAGAGCTAGATCAAGGGCAAGGATTGATTGTTGAACATGAAGGGAGAATTAAAATACACACTATCTCCAATCCTGCAAATAGTCTAGATCGTCAGATCTCATCAACTCAGAGATTGACAACTATGGTTGACCCACCAAATGATCAAATTAAGTCATGACCATTGGATATGCAATTGCAAGATCAAGGGCAGGGATTGAGTGCAGAGCACGAAGGGATAATTAAAATATACATTATTTCCAATCCTTCAATTATTCTAGATCGTCAGATCTCATCGATTCAAATATCGACGACTGTGGTTAACTCACCAATAATCGCACAACTTCAATTGTGGAGTTTGGGCAATGAATTAAACCACACGTAAGTTATGGTTCTTCAATCTACATCGAGATTTGGATCGTGATAAAGAAGGATCATTAGATGAAGTCCAGTTACTCTAGGATTATTCTTCAAGGAATCTGACTACGGGAGAATTGGGAAGTGGGAAGAGAATAAACCCGAAGTCCCAAAGTCTTGAACTTCCATCATCCATTGGATCTAAGGAGCACTTAGAGATCAATGATAGTCATTATATCAACATTTCCTAGCAGCAGTCATCTTCGGCGCTGACCACTTCGGTGAAAAAGGGTTCATAACATATTAGTTCATTGGAAGGTCGTAGCTCCAAAGTCACAGAGTAAGACACGTGGTAGACACATTGAGATCCCACGTCATCATAGTCCACGTTAGCAAGGACACATGGCACATTAAGATTGATCCGGATTATTTTCGGCATGAAATGAGAGAGGAGATATAATAAAGAAATGCACAGACATATCACGTATATCCAGTAATATATCAGAGATGCAACCATAAACACAGAGATACAATAATACACGACTTCTATTAATAAAACAAATGTACAGAGACTGTAAAAATACAGAGTGAAAGACTCGTTATATTGGTGGAAACTTATCTCTGAGAAGAGATGTGAAGACTACTCGCATTTTCTAGAAGAAGATTACAATGAGGCTCTAAAGGCCTTTTTACAATAAACATGAATGCCAAAGGCCCTAGACATCCAAAAACCTAACCCTAGGAGATGAAGCGCCAAAAGTCATGTGGGCCCCGTTTGGGTAAGTTAGTACATCAACTTCTCGGGGTCGTAACTTTTGCATACGATGCTATCATTGAGAACCTCGATCTCGAAAAAAATTCATTTAGGCCCTCAAAATGGCCCCGGAAGTTAAAACCTGCTAAAAATAGTAAATTGCCAAAATTGCCAGAAAACTGTTTTGAGCCAGTCGAAAAATGTGTGTGGCCAGCGATATCCACCTCAATCAATCCTCCCTCCTTAGGAAGCAATGGTATAAATTACATTGAGTTCGCGGGGGAGAGGGAAAAGCATTTGCTGGTTCTGCATCTGGGTGAGCTGCTTGTATTGTTGGAGACGTCGCGCTGCTTAATTTGTGGAAGTCTGTCATGAACCTGTTGAAGTTGAGGTTTTTCAACAAGTCGAACTACATGAGAGGAAGGTGTGCAAAAGGAATCTTTGTGCTTTGTTGCAACCTTGTCGACCTACTTCTTTTGGATAGAAGGTGCAGGGGGCGAGGCTGAAGTGGTTGCAGTGTCCTTCTATTCCCCTTTTGAATAGATTGTGAAGAAGTTGAATTTTGCAGTATGAGATACTACCTTGTGACACTTTTTAGGTGGAACAATAGTTGGAACTACCTCTGGTATTCTGTAGAGATGACCCCCCAAAGTAACAATGACACTACGAGGTTTAGACTCATAAACAGCATGGCGTCTCCACATATATGGTTGGCCCAAGAGAACATCACAGACATCCAATGGGGAAACATCACATAATACCTCATCCTTGAAGGGTTGGATGCCATATGACAATCGACACTGTTGGCTGACACGAAGATCTCGTCCTTGCCGAAGCCACTCGATGTTGTATGGCTACGGGTGTGGTGTAGTCAACAATCCCAACGGTTTGATGACCTCTGCTGAGATGAGGTTTTTTTGGCTTCCGCTATCAACAATAAAATGTAGCGGGGTCCCCCTCACCCACATCTTTGAATGAAAAAGGTGCTCCCCCTCTTCAGGATCTGTTGGTTCTTCTGGTTGAATTGTTGCAATCGTGACAATAGCAGTGGGGTCTGTGTCAATGATCTATCCTTTACTAGTATTTTCATAATCAGATTCTGAATCAGGGTTTTGCTCCTTGTCTTTGATCTCATCCACCAATGACTGTTTTGAGTGACATTCATCGGTGTTGTGCCAGGGTCTTTTGTGGAAATCACACCATTTTCCGGTGTCCTTCTTTGTCTTCACGTGACCCTTCTTTTCCGGTGTCTTGGACTGGTTTTTGAAATACTGTTTGTTAGGGGCATCTTTGTCATACTTTGGTTGTTGCGTATTTTCAAAACCAAATTCCCATTTTTTCTTGTGCTTAAATTTCTACTCAATTTTAACAACAAATCGATAACCAGCACTGAGTGGTGAGATGTCCAGAAAATCCATTTCAGTCTGGATGTATCTGTGTAGATCCCCACAGTATTTTAGAACCAAATGTCGCTCGGAGTATTTGATACCCAACTTGGTGCGCAAGGTATGGAAGGTATTGGTGAATTCCGGAACTGCTTGGCCCCTCTCTTGCCACAATGTGGTCCATCTCATGTACTAGTCTTCATAGTTGCCAACAGAGTAATATTGTTCCTTTAACGCATCCATAAAAAAATCCCAAGTGGGATCGACCCCATATATTCCAGACTCCTCTATGGAACTTTTCTCCCAGTAAGTTTCCCACCAATGTTTGACATGAGGGAGAGCTTTAAGGAGTGCGAAGGTGATCTTTTCTTTGTCAGAAAAATTGTGAACAGAGAAATAACCTTCTAGTAGAGTTAACCATTTTTCTAGGGCTTCTGCATCTATATATCCTTCAAATACAGGAATATCAAAATTAACTTGTACCTTGAAAGGAAAGGTGCCTCCAAAGTGGTCGCTTGATGAATATGTGCTTGATGTTATCGGCAGGCATTTAAGGATGTGGGCAAAGTTCTCCATCATTTCGTCCCTCTGTCGTGTGAGAGCTTGCTCAAGAAATAGATTGATAGGATCGTTTGCTTCGTCGATTTTATTTTCTTCCTCCATTGAGGGTTTCTTGGGTGTGCGAGAGAGATTGTCTTCAAGAGAGACAAGCTCGAGACCCAACTTGCTATACTCGGACCTCGTCGGGGACATGCACTGAAAAGCGATCAAGAGCAGCCTGCTATAATACCATTGATCCGTATTATTTTCAGCATGAAATGAGAGCGGAGATATAATAAATAAATGCACAAAGATATCGCATATATCCAGTAATATATCATAGATGCAACCATAAACACAAAGATACAGTAATACATGATTTCTATTAATGAAATAAATGTACAAAGACTGTAAAAATACAGAGTGAAACACTCGCTAGAATGGTGGCAGCTTATCTCTGAGAAGAGATGTGACGGCTATTCACATTCGCCAAAAGAAGATTACAATGAGGCTCTGAATGCCTTTTTACAATAAAAAGGAATTCCAAAAGTCCTAGACATCCAAAAACCTAACCCTGGGATATGAAGCGCCAAAAGTCATGTGGGGCCCGTTTGGGTAAGTTAGTATATCAACTTCCTGGGGTCGTAACTTTTGCATACGATCTTCGCTTTAGGCGTATGATAGCTCGTTGGAAAGGTATCATTGAGGAGATTAATTTTGGGGGATCAATCATTCCTTCATATATCGTTAATAACCTTTATCTCTAAAAACCTTCATTTAGGCCCTCAAAATGGCCCCAGAAGTTAAAACCTGCTAAAAATAGTAAATTGCCAAAATTGCCAGAAAACTATTTTGAGCCAGTCGGAAAAGGTGGGTGACCACCGATATCCACTTGGATCAATCCTCCCTCCTTAGGAAGCAATGGTATCCATTGCTTTGATTTCTCGGGGGAGAGGGAAAAGCATGTGTTGGTTCTGCATCTGAGTGAGCTGCTTGTATTGTTGGAGACGTCGCGTTGCTTAGTCTATGGAAGTTTTTCATGAACCTGTTGAAGATGAGGTTGTTCAACAAGTCGATCTATATGAGAGGAAGGTGTGCAAAAGGAATCTTTTCTCTTTACTGCAACCTTGTCTACCTGCTTATGTTGGATAGAAGATGCAGGGGGTGAGGCTGAACTGGTTGTAGTGTCCTTTTGTTCCCATTTTGAACAGATTGTGAAGAAGCTGAATTTTGCAGTATGAGATACTACCTTGTGACACTTTTTAGGTGGAACAATAGTTGGAACTACCTCTGGTATTCTATAGATATGAATCCCCAGAGTAACAATGACACTACGGGGTCGAGACTCATAAACAACATGGTGTCTCCACATATATGGTTGGCCCAAGAGAACATCACAGACATCTAGTGGGGCAACATCACATAATACCTCATCCTTGAAGGGTTGGATGTCATATGACAATCGACATTGTTGGCTGACACAGAGATCTCATCCTTGCCGAAGCCACTCTATGTTGTATGGCTGCGGGTGTGGTTTTGTCGACAATCCCAACTGTTTAACGACCTCTGCTGAGATGATTTCTTTTTGGCTTCTGCTATCAACAATAAAATGCAGCGGGGTCCCCTATACCCACATCTATGAATGAAAAAGGCACTCCCCCTCTTCAGGATCTGTTGGTTCTTCTGGTTGAATTGTTGCGGTCATGACAATAGCAGTGGGGTCTGCATCAATGATCTGTCCTTTACCAGTATTTTTAGAATCAGATTCTGAATCAGGGTTTGGCTCATTGTCTTTGATCTCGGCCACCAATGATTGTTTTGAGCGACATTCATTGGTGTTGTCCCAGGGGATTTTGTGAAAATCACACCATTTTCCGGTGTCCTTCTTTGTCTTCCTGTGACCCTTCTTTTCCTGTGTCTTGGAATGGTTTTTGAAAGACTGTTTGTTAGGGCCTTCTTTGTCATACTTTGGTTGTTGCAGATTTACAGACCCAAATTCCCATTTGTTCTGGTGCTTAAATTTCTTCTCAATTTTAACAGCATATCGATAAGCAACACCGAGTGATGAGATGTCCAGAAAATCCATTTCAGTATGGATGTATCTGTGTAGATACCTATGGTATTTCAGAACCAAATGTCACTCAGAGTCTTTGATACCCAACTTGGTGCACAATTTATGGAAGGTATTGGTGAACTCTGGAACTACTCCGCCCCTCTCTTGCCACAGTGTGGTCCATCTCATGTATTGGTCTTCATAGTTGCCAATAGGGTAATAATGTTCCTTTACTACATCCATAAAAAAATCCCAAGTGGGATCGGCCCCATATATTCCAGACTCCTCTGTGGAACTTTTCTCCCAGTAAGTTTCCCACCAATGTTTGACATGAGGGAGAGCTTTAAGGAGTGTGAAGGTGATCTTTTCTTTGTCGAAAAAATTGTGAACAGATAAATAACCTTCTAGCAGAGTTAACCATTTTTCTAGGGCTTATGCATCTATCTGTCCTTCAAATACAGGAATATCAAAATTAACTTGTACCTTGAAAGGTGAGGTGCCTCCAAAGTGGCCACTTGATAAAGATGCACCTGATGCTATCGGCGGGCATTTAAGGATGTGGGAAAAATTCTCCATCATTTCATCCCTCTGTCGTGTGAGAGCTTTCTCAAGCAACAGATTGATAGGATCGTCTGCTCCATCGATTTTCTTTTCTTATGCTATTGAGGGTTTCTTAGGCATGCAAGAGAGATTGTCTTCAAGAGATACAAGCTCAAGACCCAACTTGCTATACTCGGACTTCGTCGGGGACATGCACTGAAAAAGCGATCAAGAGCAGCCTGCTCTGATACCACTTATCTGGATTATTTTCGACATGAAATGAGAGACGAGATATAATAAAGAAATGCACAGAGATATCGCGTATATCTAGTAATATATCAGAGATGAAACCATAAACATAGAGATACAGTAATACACGATTTCTATTAATGAAAGAAATGTACAGAGACTGTAAAAATACAGAGTGAAAGACTCCCTGGAATGGTGGTAGCTTATCTTTGAGAAGAGATGTGACAGCTACTCGCATTCACCAGAAGAAGATTACAATGAGGCTCTGAAGGAATTTTTATAATAAATAGGAATTCCAAAATTCCTAGACATCCAAAAACCTAACCCTAGGAGATGAAGCACCAAAATTCATGTGGGCCCCATTTGGGTAAGTTAGTACATCAACTTCCCGGGCTCGTAACTTTTGCATATGATCTCCGCTTTAGGCGTATGATAGCTCGTTGGAAAGGTATCGTCGAGGAGATTCATTTTGGGGGTTCAATTATTCCTTCAGCTATCATTAAGAACCTCGATCTCAAAAAACCTTCATTTAGGCCATCAAAATGGCCACGGAAGTTAAAACCTGCTTAAAATAGTAAATTGCCAAAATTGCCAGAAAATTGTTTTGAGCTAGTCAAAATAGGTGGGTTACCATCGATATCCACCTGGATCAAAGATGGTGACAAGTGTCAAAGTCCAGTTGGCATTTTAGACTACTTAATTCACAAATTAAGGTGACACATGGAAAATGGAATTAGGGTCCATGTCATATTGAGTGATTTCATTAAGACACGTCACTCCGGGTTTACAGCCTCCGAGTATGTTCATCTTCTCCTACTAGACAAATTCCCGAAGAAATAGAGTTTCGAAGTCATGAACAAACATTGTTCATAGATCTGAGATCTTCCAGGATGAATCATGACTGTTAGATCAAGCGTAGTGGAAGGATAGTGTAAGGTGTACTAAAAAACTGACAACAAGAAGTCACCACAGTGTAATGAATTATTCGGTAGGTAAATCCTCAGGGGGATTGAACTACTTCATAGTTTGAGTATCCTGGAGTCTCGGCAAGCCTAAGATCCTAAGTAAGATCTTACCGTCCATCGAGAAGGAATATTCACGACCAAGATCCTAAAAGTAAAACAATGAGAAGGCCATTAACTAAGTGGCTTGTTGAGGTTGTGCAAACCACCCACTCAACCACATATTAAGAAAGAACCATCTGATCTATGAGTATATAGATAATACGTACTTTGGAGAAATGTACTCTGGAAGGTTGAAATATTGTAGAGGATGGAAGTCCTGAAGGATGAAATTTTGAAATAATGATGGTCGTCCATATAAACCTTTGATTAAGTCATATCCATTGGATAAAGCATTGTAATGTTAGTGTATGGATTGAATCTAGACCATTTATTTGGTTCCAAGACACATTCTAACCATTGGATTCATCTGTGTGAGAGGTAACCACTTTAGGAAGTTTAGACTTCAAAAGATTGGATGATTCTAAGAGAGAAATTGCCCGAAGTCCGGAGTCTGGAGGACTATGTTATATCCCACAGTCACGGGTTACAAACATATGAGTCATGAGGCGCTAAGAACATTGCTTAAATTAATAAGCTCGTGGTTTTTCACATATGGTCATATGTAAATAGTTTGAAGGAAGTGCCTCTGCAGAATTTGATTTCTGCAATATTTGTAGAAGGAAGGGATCGATTTAAAAGATGAAATTGATCCATATCTATGATCAATTTATGAAAATCCTTCATGGTAAGGTTTGAATAATAACATAGATTATGGTTAAGTTAAATGAAGAGTTTCGATGGTCCAAACAAAGGGACACAATTTTTCATAGCTCACACCAGTTGGAAGAATATATAAATGAGAAAGAGTGGTGAGAAGAAAGTTTCTTTGAAACCTGTGAGTAAAATATCAAAACAGAAGTAGAGTCCAAGAAAAATAACCATTGGTTCTAGTGCGCTTGTCAATGTCTTATTGAAGATCAAGAATAGAAGGAGACAGAGCATTAGTTATGAAATCCAATGTTTGATATATAATACCTTTATTGGACTGCAGTAGATACAATGAATATTAAATGATAGAATCCAGAGAGCAAGAGATGAAGGTTGACTGCAGATAACCAAAAGACCATACAAGCAGAGGTTATAGTAGACAAGTAGAAAGTACAACAGTTAATGATTCTAAGAAGACTTGAAGAATTGATAGTATCTTTATGTGTTTATGAACACCTTGAACATAGTACAGTAAGAGAGTTATAAGTGCTATAACCTGCATAAAGGGAGGAAGGTTGGATCAAGGGAAAACAAGTCAAAGTCAAAAAGTCAAATCTGATAGGACTTTTGTTAATGGACACATGAATCAAATTCTATATGAAGAGAAGCACGGATTGAATTTCATTGTGAAATCAATTGGCTATTAGCAACAAATTCACATATCGATAATAAATTTAAACAGGGTGGTAGGGTGGTGCTAGGGCAGGCTACAATCTTGTAGGGGGTCGTAGCGTCCTTCCAGTTGCAGCTGGTAAATAGGGTGTCGAAACATCCTTTAAGTGGTAGATGATAAAATAGTGGGTCCTAGCCTCCTTCCAATTGTAGCTGGTAAATAGGGTGTTGAAGCATCCTTTTAGTGGTAGCTGATAAACTAAGGGGTCGTAGCCTCCTTCCAGTTGCAACTGGTAAATAGGGTGTCACAACATCCTTTCAGTGGTAGCTGATAAACTAGGGGGTCAAGCCTCCTTCCAGTTGTAGCCGGTAAATGGGGTGTGGAAGCATCCCTTCAGTCGTAGCTGAAGAAACTTGGGGGAAGTCTCTCCATCAAGTTGTAGCTTGAAAACAGTTTTGTAAAATAACAATTTATTAATGAGAAAAGAGTTGGTGGTTTTCTCTGTTGGGTTCCACGATAAAATATTGTGTTCATAAGGGTTTGTTGTTCATCATATATTGCTTAATTGAATAATTAATGTGTGTGATTAATATTGATGGAATTAATAATAAAAAAGTAGGAAATACTAATTCACCTCCCCCCCTCTCATTATTGTTGGATACTCCATCACCATTTATAAAATACTTGCAAGGTAAAATGTGGGTGTAAAGGAATTTCATCCCACCTAGATGATTTTCTCACTCTTTGGCATACATCACATGAATGAAAATATTCCTTAGCATCTTTGTGAAGTGTAGGACACTAGAGCCATGGGAACAAAATATTCCATTCAGTCTCTTTCCCTGCATAATGTCCTCCTATAATCACGTCATGTGCTTCTCTGAGTATCATCGGTCTTTCATGCTTCATCACACATCGTCTTAATATTTCTCCTGCTCCCAAATTTTATAAATTCCCTTAAATCAACTGATAATTTGTTTCTTTAACTACCTGTTGTTTCTTCTATTCCACTGTCATCTATGATGAAGCCATTCCTGTACTTTGAAACTACACAGTGTCTGAGAAGTAATCATCCACCATTTTAACTACAAATAGTTGTGCATTCGGCAAGTTGTCATCTAAATGTTTTGCATATTCTCTAGATAATATGCACAACATATGATCTTGTCCTGCATTCAACTTCTTGGGTTTCACCACAACCCCAAAATCATATTCCTGCAACAATAGTAGCCATCTACATATTCTCCCCCTCCCCACACTACCTTGTTCACTAAGTATTTTAATGTAGAATGGTATGTGTACATATTAAAGTGAGACCCCAATAAATAATGTGTAAACTTTTGTAGTTCATATACCATTTCCAATCTTTCTCATTCTGCAGTGGTGTAATTCTTTTAATCTATAGACAGATTCCTACTTGCAAACGTAATTGGTTTATCTATGTCCCCCTCCTCTGATTGAGATAGTAATGTGCCCAATGCTATGGATGATGCATCTACATGAACATGGAACTCCTTGTTCCAATATGGAGAGATCAAAATCAACGCCGTTACTAGTTTTTTCTTTAAGGTGTCCAATCCCTTCTGACAATTCTCGTTCCATTAGAACTTTGCTTCCTTATTTAGAAAAGTTTCCATTGGTGTTGTGATCTGTGCATATCCCTTGATAAACTTCTTGTAATATTATTTTTGACCCATAGTTTCCCTCGGTTGTTTGACTTATGTACTTGGTTCTAAATACAGAATTACTGCAATCTTGGTCAAATCCACTGGTAGTCCCTGTTTGCATACTACATGGGCCAACAAAATTCCAAATGGTGCACAAAAAATGCACCTCTCCAGGTTTGGTGAAATATGAAACTATCTACACCTATACAACATTAGCCTAAGTACTTATATGTGATCCTTCAGTAGACTGAACAAAGTCCAATCATCTAAATATACTTCAAGGAATTTATGAATAAATCCCTTGAACTTTGCAACCACAACTCTGGAAAACACTACAGGAGCATTCTTCAGTCCAAAGGGCATTACTATATACTGATAACTTTCCCACTCTATCACAAATGTGGTATTGTACCGGTATTTCTATGTTATTTTTTCTAATGGTACCTCGAGAATCCATCCATGAACGAGTAAGTCTCTTGGCCTCCTACGTTCTCCAGTACCTCATATGTGAATGGTGTTAGAAATGGGTCATGTAAACATGCATCATTCAACTTCCTTAGATCCATGAAAATCCTGATTCCTCATGCCTTCTTGTCTTGCACTACCATTGGACTCATCCACTCTAATTCCTCCATGAGTTCAATGATTCTTGCATCCAAAATCTCGTTTATTTTGTCTCTCACCTTCTCTTTGTACTTTGTGTTTAACCTATAAGGACTTTGTCATATTGGCTTAGCACCTGGTTTCAAGGGAATATTCATCTCTCCTAAGTCCCCAACTATCCCCTTCATCTATGAAAATTTGGTTGGGAATAGGTCTTGATATTTTTACAGCAAGTCTACAATCTTCTCTACTATCTCATCATTCCAGTAATCTCTTATCTACGCAAACTTGGGATTCTATGTCATCCCAATGTTTACCTTCTTTATTTTTATGGTTTGTGTGTATGCGGTGGAATCAAGCTATGGCCCTTCTACTACTTGTTCTCCTTATGTTTTAGGTACTTGTACATTAATAGGATATTCTTCATAATGTTCTTCCTTAGCAACATTGTAGCATTTTGTTGGCCCTTGACCAAGTTTTGAGGAACACTTGATCATATTTGACCGTTTGTGGACATCGACACCTTGTCAAATATGGAGTGCTAGGATAAGCAGAGATCACATGATCTCGGCCCACTTTTGGGTCCCTTTTAGGGTTTTGGGTTAATTTAATGGGAAAGGGATGTCATCCCATGGGTTTACCCATGTTTAGGCCTATTATGTAAAGTATAAATAAGTAGCTAGGCAATGTAAGAGATGTCGATGGCTTAGTGCTAGTAATTAGATATGTGTGATCAAATGTAAATGCTCTGTGCATGATTGTAAGAGGCTTGCAGACCTGAGTGCAAGTGTTGTAAGTGTTGAGTGCACGGATTGTAAGAAGAATCTTTGCTAGATCTACACGGGGAGGGAGGATCTAGTTAAGCTTTGAACCACGTAAACATGTGTGTCATGATTTGTTTTATTGCTTCCTTGTGTTTTACTATCTTGCTAAGTGTTATGTCATGATTAGATAGATTTGTGTATTCTTTGTGATTCAATAGATGTATATGAATAGTATATATGATGTGTATGAGGATGCTTAGTGTTGATCTACAGGATATAATATGTTTTGTTGTTGCTAAGCACTGAAATATCTTATATATGAGCAAGTACTATGATGTTTTGTCTTATCTGCGAAATACAATAAGGGTGAATAAGTGATGAATGAATGATGTTGAGTGCTTTGTAAAGGATATAATCACATATCTGTGTCCCAGCTAAGGTTGTAGACACCTGAGTCTTGCAACCACCCCTGCCTCTACCTCTGGTGATGCTTCATCTGCTTCACAGGTGTTGCCGAAAGGGCCAGTAGTTAGGGCTTTATTGGTGTGCTCTTGAGCATTGAACCCTGTGTCTACCCCTATTCCAACAAATAGTTTCATTGTTGGGACCTGAAACTGTGATTGTTAGGAACTGAGGAAGAAGAAATTTTGTGCAAAAGAAATATCTATGCATAGATATGTTGCCCTAGTGCGCAGATTCTTACTCGACCTGTGAAACTTTGTGCCAGGAATAAGATCATATCTGAAGAAAAGAAGCAAGATATGAATGCTCTGTCATCTAAGAAAAGTAAAAATGGAAATTTTTGAAAGAAAGAAGTCAGATCTGTAGAAAAGAGGTAAGATTTGTAAGCTTTGTGCTCTAATAAATGTAAGAATAGTCAAAAGTTTTTAGATCTGAAAGCTTTGTGCTCCGTAGAAGTAAGATAAGTGAAATTTTTTGTTTCTAAAGCATGGATCTAGGTATGCTTGATAGATTCTATCCTAGCTTCAAAACTAGGGCATTAATAGATGAAAGAAAGTTTGATATGAATATATTTGATAAGTATAATGATAGATATGTTATACCTATGCATAGAAAGAACGTTTGGACTAACAAGTGGATGCAGGATCCTAGAAAGAGTTTTGTGCAGGCTAGTTACCATGATCCTGGTGTGCAGTATAGAAGAAGTTGGGGAACATTTAAATGAAAGAGAGGGTTAACCCTCTGTTACAGTTGCAGAAGATTGGGACATCTTGCTAAGGAATTCCCTGGTGGAAGACCTAGTTGTCTCTGTTGCAAAGCTTTGGACCATGAAGTGTTGGATTGCCCCAGAATGATTGCTAAGCTTGAAAGAATGAATATGAATGAAGAAAACCCTAAGGCAGATCCAGAAATAGAAGAAACTCAGAAGGAATCAGAAAATATATTGCTACAGATGAAAGACACCTTGAATGATCATCGACATGTTAGGGTATCAGATATCTTCAAGGAAAATGAGAAAGTCGAAGAAAGAATAGGAGACTTCGACATTGACTGTATTCTTGATGAAGAAACACAAGTAAACATCATGCCAGAAAGAACTTGGGAATCTATAGGAAAGCCTGCCATGATACCTTCCCTAGGAGAAACAAGTTTATTCAGAGGAAATCTAGTAAACCTATGTGGAAGGCTCGCCCGGATACCTATGACTATCAATGGAACTTCGACAGAGAAAGACTTTGAGATTATTAAATTTGTTGAAGACAACACCCCATTTACCATGCTCATAGGAAAACCTTGGATTGATAGAGAAAAATTCAGACGAAAAGAGGAAGAAGAAGTTTTGGAACAGAAGAAGCAAGAGTTAAAAGACTTTGTGACCAGAAGGATCGTGCACTTGATTGAAGAACAGAAGAGAAGATCACAGATATTTAATACTAGAAACTTCGATGTCAAGGCTAAGAGAACACTCGAGGATCCGCAAAAGATTGAGTTACTTATTTTTGATACAGAAGAAGTAGTATCTAGGAACCCTAGGAAAGACTTTCAACAACGCGAAGTAACTAAGACCATGGAAGATAAGCATCAAAATGGTAAAAGAATTACTGAGATGAAGCTCACTGGGAAGAAGGCTAGAAAGTTAAGAAATAAAATGGCTAATATTGTAAGGTTACAAGAGGTTCTAGAGGATACTTCGCAGACAGAAAAAATTGCAGAATCATAACTTCACCGAGATATCAAAACAACGACATAGAGTAATTCGCCATGACAAAGCAATATATCCATTGGGTCCGATATATCCATTCGACTTCAACTCCGAATGGGAAGAAAAGCAATAAAGTTTCATCATCCAACCATTGAAAAGCACCATAATGGGTCGAACAAGAGCTAATGAAGGATCATAATTGTTGCCAGAAAACCATTACTAAGTTTCCCCACTTAGTCCATCGTGCCATGCACCGAGAATACTTTTTTCTAAATAAGAATTTGAGCATGAAACCTAATATTAACTCTCCCTAAGATAATTGCCTTGTTCCCATACTATTCACTGACCCAAGATTGTATGTCGGACGAGCTCAGCACTGCTGAGAAAATTGTTGAAGAAGTTTTAATTGACTTAATGATTGAGAAAGTCATGTCGGAGTGAGGAATGTCTATAGATGTACAAGCATCATCCTCAAGAGCATTGACAGCTTTCCCCTCCACTGCTCGAGCAGGACCATCCCGACTGCCTTCGGAAAGACGATCTAAGCTCGGAAATGATTTTTCCACTGTGAAGATGATCCCAAGTATCTTGCCTAAGTATATCCCACCACTAAGTGGCACAGTGAATCAAGACACTGTACCCAGAAACTTCGACTATGATTTGATCATTGCGTACCTCCCGAAAGGGGTGCACGCAGTTCGTGCTGACTAGGATAAGCTCACGGTGCTGAAATTTAGTGATTTTAAACTTGGAGATCATAAGGTTTATAGTATTTTATCCTCGAAAAAGTACTTAACTATCACAAAATAAAGGAACCCAAATATTGTACCTCAGCAATGGACCCATAACCTTATGCAGTCAACCCTCCTCAATGTAATGAATATTTCGCATTTTGGGAGGCATCAGGAAGTGAATTCATGTGTCATATTGTTGTTTTCCTACTACCATGAAGGATACTTATGGTTGGACTGTCGCATCATTGTGGATCTAATTCTGATCAATCGGATCATAGGGATAAGCATGCAGGGCCCTGACCCGCACGAGTTTTACCCTGGAAAGATAACAGATCGTGCTCTCACCCAGCGAATAAAATACACATGTGGTGGTCTAGAGAAGGGCATGTGAGGTTACAAGGTATCCTCCATTGAGAATGCAGCAGTTCGCCTGGGTTTCCATCTGATCACAAGAAAGTTAGTCCGTAAGAACAGACCCACACATGTGACTAGATTTGTAGTTCACCTCATAGGGAAGTGCGCGGAGGGACTACAAATGAACTGGAAAAAATACCTTGTAAATCAGCTAGAGATTGACTGTAGACAAGCAAAAGACCAAGGGTATGACTTCCACTTTAGTTGGTTTCTCATACTCATCGCTTTGATCTCTTGGAAGCTACCAAAAGGTCCCAATTTTCTGGAGATAGAACCCTCCAAACCACTAGCTATGAAGTTATGTATGATGTGATACTCTAGCAAGATGAACAAGCAGTGGTAGTCCAATGTCATCTTCCATGCTTATTACAACCAATTAAAGAATGAAATCTAGTCTACACCGCACCTCACACTGAACACACTTCATAGGTTTATACCTTTGATCAAATTCATCACAAACCGCCACTTCACCTATATCACAATGCATGCAGATGAGCACAAACAACAACTCTAGTCGTACTACAAGTTGACAGAAGAAGACTTGGAGAAGATTACCAAGGAATAGTCAGTGGACCTCCTTGTTCCAGTGGACCCCAAAGATATGTCTGACATGGATAGCCCTGAAGTTATCCCAGATACACCTAGACCATGCAATACTAAGAAGGATGTGGAAGTTCAAGATATCCATAGCACATCCACAAAGACTACTTTGATCTCACCTGCGAAGGGAGGTGATGGTGAAGAACTAGGTGGCACATAAGTTGAGAAAAACAAAGGTGAGGTTACTCCACCTGGAGAGGAGGAGGATCCATCCAAGAAAAGGAAGACTACCCCACCAAATCCCTCATCCCGAAATAAAGATAAGGCCACTCGAACTACGTTCAAGACTACCTTTACACATGATGACTTAGACTCCTCAATCATTGCGCTGAATGATGCCTCACTAGAGATTGTATAAAAGCAACAAGCAAAGAAAGAGGAGATATTTAGCTGAATCAAGGGTGAATTTCAAGAAGTGAAGCAGGCACTCCAGTCCAATAAAGAATTTTCTACAGTTCCCTTGACAATTGAAACAACAGGAACAACTGATGAGCCCACCCAATTATGCCAGATCGTCGAGAAAGTCGAATCTCGCCTTCGACGAGCTCAAGAAGACACAACGCAAGCCACCCATCCTTTGGCACAAATATAGAGAACACACATAGTACAACAGAGGAAGTTAGAACAGGAAATGCTTGCCCTGGAAGTGAAGTGGGAGGAGGAAAAATCACAGTTACAACAAAGAAAGGACCAGTTGCTAGCAGAGAAACTTGAAGTACATGAAAGAGTTAACAGAGAACTTCACTCTATGATGCTCATTGAAGTGAAAATTGAAGAACGTGTCCCACAACAGGGGGCACAACTTCAAGAAATAATCCAGCAACCTCAGCAATGCATCGTAGATCTGGAACTTCGTACCATGCTCAAGACTTCACAAGAAATAAGAGATTTGAGGGAAGCAACTGCTCGTAGCACAGTTGGCCGATTAAAAACCTTGGCTTTGGAATGTAGTAGTTGAGTTCTAGAAGGGCCCAGACTTATGAGAACCTCACAGAGAACCCAAAATTGCAAACATTAGAAGCACAGATCCAAGAAGAAAAGCAATATGCAGATATGCTACAGGCACAGCTGAAGGCCTTGACCCCAGTCAAGAGAATGAAGAGATTTCTAGAACAACGCATTGCCCAACAAAAAGTACACATGTTGCAAAGTAAAGTGATGGAAGTATCTCAATGAATTCAACCACTCAAAGAGAAAGCATGCCAACTGTTCACAAAAGTTGAGAGATAGGCATCCGAGCTTGAACAGGTTGTCATCATCGTAGAATAGTGCATGGAAGGACCAGTAAACAATGCAGTGATCCAGGAGTTCACTAAGAAAAAGGTTGTCGCACTACAGCAGGTCAAAGTAGATCGAGCCAAGATCGAGACATTCGAAGCTGAGCTGATCATTCCAGAGTGACTTGGGACGAGTCACAGGTGAGTGTTGGGGGCCTATTGGCCCTTGACCAAGTTTTGAGGAACACTTGGTCATATTTGACAGTTTTTGGACATCGACGCCCTATCAAATATGGAGCGCCAGGCAAAGAAGATATCATGGGATCTCAGCCCACTTTTGGGGTCCTTTTAGGGTTTTGGGTTAATTTAATGGGAAAGGGATGTCGTCCCATGGGTTTACCCATGTTTAGTCCTATGATGTAAAGTATAAATAAGTAGTTAGGCAATGTAAGAGATGTCGATGGCTTAGTGCTAGTAATTAGATCTGTGTGATCGAATGTAAATGCTTTGTGCATGATTATAAGAGGCTTGCATAATTGAGTGAAAGTGTTGTAAGTGTTGAGTGCATGGATTGTAAGAAGGCTATGTGCTAGATCTACGCGGGGAAGGAGGATCTTGCGAGGTGCACACAGATCTCCTATCCTATGCAGAGTACAAGTTAAGCTCTGTGCTATAATCATATTGACCAAAGATAATAAAGAAGAATAAGACTTTGTGGACGTAGCCCCAGGGTGGGGGTGAACCACGTAAACCTGTGTGTCATGCTTTGTGTTGTTTCTTCCTTGTGTTTTTACTATGCTGCTAAGTGCTATATCATGATTAGATAGATTTTCTTATGCTTTGTGATTCAATAGATGTATATGAATAGTATATCTGATGTGTATGAGGATGCTCAATGATAATCTACAAGATCTAATATGTTTTGTTGTTGCTAAGCATTGAAATATCTTATATTTGAGCAAGTACTGCGATGTTTTGTCTTATATGTGAAGTACAATAAGGGTGAATAAGTGATGAATGAATGATGTTGAGTGCTCTGTAAAGGATATAATCATAGATCTGTGTCCCATCTAAGGTTGTAGACACCTAAGTCTTGCAACCACCCCTGCCTCTACCTCCGATGAGACTTCATCTGCTTCGCAGGTGTTGTCGAAAGTTCTGGTAGTTAGGGCTTTGTCGGTGCACTCTTCAGTGGTGAACCCTAGGTCTTCCCTTATGCCAACACATTCCAATAACCCATGGACAATCATATTATCTTTGTGCACACTGCATAGTTATACCACCTTCATGGGCCATACTTCTGACAAGATATTAGTTTGAATATCCTATAGAACTAAATATATCGATGGGGATTCATGTTCAAATGTAAATGTGATTTTGAACCTCTGGACCATCTCATCCCATCTTGTTGTTTCTTAGTGCATTTCCAATTCCAAATACTAGTTCTTTGGAATTGTGTCCAGTGTGTGTATAAATATTTGCATCCATTTTGTCCCTGGTACTAAACTTCATAAGTTCATGCATTGCTCAACATGACTTGTTGGATCACCCTCTCATGTATACTTTTGCTCAATATTTTCTACCTCACTACTAAACCTTACATGCATTAGTATTCTACACTGTGACCAGTCTTTAATCTCCTCTCTTTGTGAATCCCACCATCTGGATGGAGTCTCTTTGAGGAAAACATCTAGTTCCAACATCCTTTGCTTCTCGGGTACCTGCAACTCAAATTCCTTTACAAACAAACTTATATCCGTCAATCCATCATACCTAGGTGGATCACATAGCTCTGTTCCAATATAGTGCAAGGATTGGGTCATGCATGCACATTGTCTATTTGAGACTTCATGTATCCTCTACTACCAATTCTCTAGACCTTCCTATGAATATGATGCACAAGAACTAATACTTCTCCAACTTAGCGCACCATCTGCAATAGATTTTACATAGTCATCCATCTGTGCAGTCATGTTATAAAAATTGTCAATGTCATTTCCTCTTCTTGGCTCTATGTATCTCTTTCCTTCTGTTGGGTCCAATGGTGCAGTCACTCTCAAATATCTGACTTCAAATATCATTTCCCTACTCTTCAGGTTTATGATTTCCTAATTATCAAACACCCATTCCAGTCCCATCAATGATAGATATGGTTGATTGTCATCCACTATCTCAATAACCTCAAATTTTTCTACACTACACACCCCATCCATGTTTACAGGTACTCCTTTAAATCAAACAATTGGTACTATTTTGTGTTGATTCGAGAGCCTTAACTGAACAGGAGAATAAACTAGATTGGGTTTTTCCATCATCTCCCAGGTATGTTTAGGAAACACATTCACATCAAACCAAAATTCCAAGATAAAATTATCCACATTATATTCCCCAATTTGTGCACTGCATCTAAATTCTCCATTGGTCCTCTTTTTTCCTAGTACCTGGTTCACCATCCGTTGTGAGATGGGAGTTTCCATTTCTTGTGTATAGTGATCAATCATCTCATATATTGTTTTCAATGAAATTTCATCTTTCATTGGCTCTATGCAACTTATCAATAATTATTTTAGAGTTCTTACCTGCCCATTTAGTTTCTTTGGTACAACATGATCTCCAGCAGAAGGTTCAGATGATTTTGATGCTCCCCAATCCTGCCCAAGTACCTCTTTCCTTTCCCTCTGATATGTCTCCTTTTCTTGTTCAGGATCAAAGGTTGGCATGGGTCTTGCTGACTTATGTACCCATTTCTCATCCTTCTTCCATATATTTGTCATATCATCTCCTTTTATATCTCCTCTACCCATAACAACTGTTATTCTTGTCCCTTCATTTCGTTCTTTGGATGATATTTTATGCACATTATGATTTGGATTCTGGTTCTGGTTCCCTATGTCCTACCATTTCAAAACTAATTGAGGAAAATATTTTTTCGCATGTTATATTTCTCTGCAATATGTGCATGTTGTACATGGATTTGGGCAGTCATGGGCTAAGTGCCCTAGTGGATTACAATTATAACATATTATCGGTCTTCTTCCTCCTCTGCCAAAATTTCCTCTTCCTCGACCTCTATAAAAATTTCCTCTATTCCCTGGGGTAAATCCTCTTTGATTGTTATATTTTCGAATTCCCTCATATGTCACACCATTCTCCTCCTAAATCCTATACATATCTTAAGTACGGTCCCTCATCAAATCGAATGCATGGAAATCCTTCTCTTCATGTCCAAACGACTTGCAAAAATTGCAAAACAAGTTCCTTGGTGTACTCTAATAATTCTATAGTAATGGAAACTCAGTTGGATGATGTCCCCATTTCTTACATATCTTGTAATACCCTCTCCCGGTAGTGGATTCAACGCTCCAGTTGACAAATACTTCACCAATTTTGGCCATTTGTCCTTTTATGGCCTTCAATCCTACACTTGGTACACCAGACATGTTCTTGTTTCTCGTTCCCTTTTGTAAGTTTTGTCAATTGAATTGCTAATGCATCCAACTATGTATGAACCTATTCCATCCATCCATTGTATCCTAAAGGGGATGATACCAATTTATTGCAATTTCTAGAGTCTCGGGTTGTGATACAACCTTGTGTTGAATCAATCGCATGTGGATGTGTGGTAGAATCCCTACAATAAACCATTTGCAATGTTGTTGATCGAGGATCTAGAAAGTCATCCTTCCCATGATTTCCTTGAACCTTTGATCGAAGTTCCATACCAACTATGTTTGCACCTATTTAATCTCCTTCAGTTTTGTAATGTATTATGACTATGACTTTCACTTCTTAAACTCCTTTAGCAATTCTTGTCTTATATCTACCAATGTCCTGGTCTGTCCTATAGGCATGGTACTTTGCAGCTTCATATGCCAGACCAGTGCATGGCCTCTAAATGTTGTTTTGAACTACGCGACCTTCACAGTCTCATCCTAGACATTCTTATCATCCCAAATTGTCTAACAGGAAAATAGATGTTGTTTTGGGTCCTCTGACCCCACTTCTTGGAACTTAGGAAATTTAAGAGTGTTTTCTAACCCTGCCATGTTGGTTTGTATAGTACCTCCTCTTGGTTATGTTGGTTGACTCTAACTATGCGCACTTCTTCCACTACTCTGATTGCTACTATTATGTCCTCCCTTTCTAACTATAAGTGATTTTGATAAGTCTTCAACTGTTGTTTTCGATTGTGGTGATCCACATGGTGTTATAACCCTAATTTGCACCAAGCATGCTTACCTGGCATCAGACCATCTCAGATTCCTTCTTTGCCAAAACACTGTTGAATATCTCTTCTTAAAAACCCCTTTTATAAAATCCCATGCGCCCTGCTCCATTACTGCAGGCATGTACACGCTAGCTAACCCAAGACATCCCGAGTGTACGTACAAAAGCACAAAAAAATGAAAGTTGTCAACGGAACACACAGATTTGGGTAAGTTAACTAAACCTTTTGGCCATGCATGGCCAGTCATTCGACCAAATACCTAGCTCCTTCTAACCTATAAAAGAAGGGGTAGGGATCCCATTTGAGAGGAGGAGAATCATAGTAAAGAAACTATACCCGATTGAGCATTCCCTTTGTCCCAACCTTTAGCCATCCTTGTGCAAAGAGAAGTATAGAGAAAAGTAGTTGGAAGACAGTGGAAGAAGAGCCCAGGACCAGGATCGAGGAGCAATAGTTGACTTTATCATTGTAAGGTATCATTGTGAAGTTAATAAAAGAATTTATTTTCCCGTCCTGCCATATGAGATTGTCATTATTGGAATATTGATTGTATGATTGATTAAATATCTAACCCGTTAGATCATAGATCAAATGCATGTGGATTTCTTTGTTTTTCTTCAGTGAATGTAGGTCAGCATTGGGAGGATATTTGCATTCAAAGAATGACCAAGCGCGAAAATGGATCGACATCAAACACGAAAAATAAGGTACGTCAACTTAATCTCTTGAGCCTTGTATTTACATATGAGTAATGGGCGTCTAGGCATGGGATGATGGTAAAAAGTAAGAATATTTAGGTCATTTCTGCATGAATGATAAAACCCTTAGTTCTAGTCCGTAGGAGGGATTTCCCAACCACAACAGAATTGGCGACCATACTAGGGATCTCTAGGGTTTCTGGGAATGTTTTTTCTTGGGTATTTTTAAGAACTGGTTTCATTTCTTGTTTTTAAAGTTTCTGCAAAAGTCTGAGCTAACAGAGATTCTGGTCTTCCATACCAGTTATCTCTATTTCTCTGCTTGAATGCATTTTATTTTTAGACCCACAGAGGTACACGCAGAATGTATAAGGTATACACACGTGTACCCGTGCCCTACCTTCTCACAGCCCACGTGTACATGCTAGTTGAGGAAGTGTAAGTCGCGTGTATGATTCCAGAAAATTTCTTTTAGAGAGGCAATCATCCTCTCCCCTGTCAGAAGTAATCCTTCTCAGGGGTTTTCTGGAACTCATTCTAGTCTTTGTTCTTTGCATTTTTGTAGCTTAGGTTTCACCTCAGATTGGTTTTGTTCTTGAAATTTTCCTTCAATTGTTTTCTTTTTCTATCAAAGTAAGTTTTTGAGTCTTCAAGAGATTCTAGTTCTCAATACTAGTAGTCTTTTCCAGTGCTTGATTGCTTGTCATTTCATTTTTTGAAGAGTTGCAGAGGTACATGTGGCCTTCATAAGGTCTACATGTGTGTACACATGCTCTGACCTTATACAACTCGCATGCACAAACTGGTTGTTGAACTGTCAGCAGCGTGCCTGTTGAGAAAACATTTTGGTTTAAGGAGAGGCAGTCATCCTTTCCTTGTCAAGAGTTATACCTCTCGTTCTTGGTCTCTGTCATAGTAGTTTTAGCCTAGGTTGGATTCCAGCATAGCTTTATTTTTCATTGAAAGATTTCTTGTGTTTCCTATCTTTTTAAACTTATTTTTAGCTTGAAATTTTAATAAAAATGAGTTGAATTTTGAAAACAAATTCCCCCTCATGGTCGGGGGGGGCCATGAATCATGCATTCATCAGTTTCTTTTAGAATCTTTTGTTATTTCTGCTTTGATTAGAAGAAAATATAAAAAAAATACTTATTTTTTTAGATCTCTTTCTTTCCTAGCATTTTCTTTGCATTGTTATTTAAAAAAGAAAAAGAAATTAGCATAGCATTGTGTTTTCTTCTAATTTTAAAAGCATTTCAAAATATATATATATATATATATATATATATATATATATATATATATATATATATATATATATAATCATTCTTTTCCAGTGTTCATATAAGTTTCAGCATTTTTCACAAGAGTCTTAACACCATCAGTTGCACTATCGTACCCTTTTGAGTAAATCAAACCAGTAAAAAGAACGGTAATTAAAATTTACTAGACTTTATGTTTGTAGGGTCCATCAACTAGATTAGGCTAGAGCCTTGATTTAGGTTGGAGAGGAAACTCTTCAAGGCTATAAAACAAACATACGAGTCTGTGCTAAGGAGTGTAGAAGTCCAGTAATGTGGAAATTATCCGGGACCCCCCTCTAACACAGGGGATAAACATGAGGTCGTGTGCAGAAAGGTAGCAGAGATAAACCCTCCAAAGCCAGACCAAACGTAGTGGGGAACGCATATAGAGGACTTGTCTTGTGAATCCGCCGATCACATTTTCCACGGAGCTTCATGGGTCTCGAATCTCTTCGAGGTCCTCAGTCATCTTCCGTAACACTTTCTTTTGATACCCTTGATAGGTTTAAGGATTGATACCCTGCTCATTGCGGTCCACCCGACTGTCGACTGTACCCGCCTAGTGATTGTTCATGAGCTGGCAACCTAGTTCCCTTTATTTTAGGGACCTACACAGGTGACCACAGGGGTATACCACAGTACCTAGGGTAGACATCAGGCCATGCTTTGCAGAGTATACGCAGAGGGTGCTTCCATATTCGATTTTCACTTGCATCGGTAACTTGCTCTAGTGTTGGTTGGTGTCACTGTTCTTCCAACTAGTTATTTGTTTGCTTGATTTGCCTTTAAGAGATTTTAGTGTGTGCTTTGTGCTCCCTAGTTTTCCATAGTGAGTTAGTCAGTTTTGGATTTGGGTCTCTGACCTAGGGTGGTAGACCATCCACTCCACCGATTGAGAGGAATTTTCAGTCTTCCGCTTAGAAACGTGGATCCGCCTCTTTATAGGCATTGTTTTGATAACACTGGTTCGCCAAATTCAGTGTGTGAGACTTTTACGGACTTGAATGATCCCGAAAAGGGAGAACCTATGCATAAGATATTCATGGCTAAAGTTCTCGATGATACCAACCAAGGAGCCCCTTCACAAGGGGATTCTTGTGCTTTTCCCTTCTAAGAAAATGTTGGTGTCCCTTTGATGGCCACTTTGTACATTCTTGGGTTGAATGTGGGATTACCAGTTTGGTTGGGTACCATTCCAAATGTCCCAAATTCTCTTGACACTTCTCAGTTAAGAACTCTATGTCATGGGCACCCTGTTGATGTTTCTTCATCAACAAATTCTTCTCCTCCTCCTTCTCCCGCCTCTGGTGAAAGTACAGTTACTATTAACCAAAAGTCTAAACTAAATAGAAAGAGGAAGAATAGGAAGAAGAAATCACCAACCTCTGCGAGTCATGTTGGAGATAGGTCGAAAACCTCTACAAGTCACATTGAAGACAAGCACCTAGCCTCTGCAAGTTATGCAGGGGGCACACACCCACCCTCTGCAAGTCATGCTGGGGGAAAACGTCTAGTCACTGCTAGTCATATTGGTAATAGGTATGTAGCCTCTGCAAGTCATGTTATCGACCCATCACTAACCTTTGCAAGTCATGTTGGAGATGTGCAGCCAGCCACTCCTAGTCATGTTGGGGGAATTAATTTTGTTGAGAAACCTAGACGGATAGGACGTAAGCCTAAGTTCTCTTGTAAGATTTGCAAGGGAGATCACCTTACTCATTTGTGCCCTGGCATTCCAGAGGTACAAAGATTGTGGTCCATGTCTACAAGATCTTCTAATTCTGAGTATTTTGAGGTTTCCTCGCAGTCTATTCAACCATTGGTTGAGAAAGTGGTCACATTGATGTAGTCATCGACTGATCCCACTCCTCCTTTGGGGGATGAGGTGCATTTAGACCATGTAGTCTCACAACCTATTCAACCATGGGCTGCGAAAGTGGTCATGCCGATGCAGTCATCGGATGATCCCACTCCTCTTCTAGGGGGTGAGGTACCTTTTGACCTTGTAGTCTCTCAACCTATTCAACCATTGGTTGAGAAAGTGGTCATGCCAATGCAGTCATCGGATGATCCCACTCCTCTTCTGGGGGGTGAGGTACCTTTAGACCATGTAGTCCTGCAGCCTATTCATCCATTGGTTGCAAAAGTGCTCATGCCAATGCAGTCATCGGATGATCCCACTCTTCTTTTGGGGAGTGACGTGTCTACCAACTATGTTTTTAGCATTTCCAATTCAGTACTTTCAAAACAAGGGGGCATTCCACTTGTTCCGAGCACACCCCCTCCAAGCCCTAGGATGGTTTCCTTTGATTGGAATGATATTGTTGAGCCTCATCTTCCTTCTTCTGCACCTTTTCAAATAAGGGTTGAAGTTAGTTCAAAAAACATTTATTGATGTATTGTGGATGAAGGAGCCTCCGCAAGTATTTTATCCTCCTCGGTTTGAAAATTCTTGGGATCGCCCAAGCTTGTGTCTAATTCACATGAGTTTTTGGCTTTTGACAGACATCTTAGTGATTGTTTAGGGGTTCTTCCTCAGTTGCCTATCTCATTAGATGGGAAAATGGTCCTTGTTGATGTTATAATGGTGCAAGGCCCGTTAGATTTCAGTATGCTTCTCGGGCGTGATTATGTATATGCTATGAACGTTGTGGTATATACACTCTTCCAGGTGATGCACTTCCCTCACAATGGAAGCATTGTCACTATTGACCAGTTGGCATCTGATAATCACCATCCTAATTCAGCATTATTTCATACTACCCCTTTATATGTTCCTAGCATTCGTGTAGACTCTACCCCTCCACGGGTTAATTATGTGGCATTGTATCCTCGGTGTTCAATTTCTTATGAGTAGGAACCTATGCAATCATGTTTTCCTTCTCGAGACTTGGAATCAGAAATTGATCCATTGGTGTATCAAATGGGGGCATGGGATCCCTTGCTTCCCCCTCTTGGTCCAAGTGGGCTTGAGTATCTTTCTGATTCCAATCTCGTTGTTAGTAGATCCTCAAGCCCTCGTAATCGTGATTCTTCGTTGATAGACTCTGCCAGTCCTGGCCAGAACCTCCATCCTCATATGGAGTATGGTCAGTTTACTTCACCTGTTGGGACTGTCAACCCTCATTTGTGTGATTTATCGTATTTTGAATTGCCTTTAGATGAGACTATCCTTGAAGCCATGACTACGATTTCTATCCCGCAGGAGGACTTACATCGTGGTTTGTGTTTTCTTCCCTTTTGGGAGACTTCCCAAGTTGACTATCGAAGAGACTCTTAGTCTGAGCCTAGCAGCAGGCTCTACTTGAACCAATTTCATACATGAGTTGTAGCCCCCACGGGTCTTCTTTTAAGCCATTTTCAGACCCTCTAAACATGAAAATATTGTCGAGTGATCTTTTGGTCTTTCACGCTTGTTAAACTGAAATTTTAATTCACGTCTATCTGGTGGTAGTTTACCCCTTTTTCGGTCCGGACGGTCAACTGTACGAATAAAGGTATACTCTAGAGGCTTCGGATCCCTAGAAGAGTATTCTCATGTATAATTTTAACCCTTTATCGGGCCTGAGAGACTAAATTTATGAAAAAGGAACCCCCATGGAGTCCATAGTTAAGATATTTTCAGACTCCCTAAAATTGAAAATATCGTTGAGTGGCCTTATTCTTTCACACTCGTTAAAATGGTCCAGAAGAATATTCCTGACGGAGTCCATAGTTAAGATTTTTTCATACTCCTTAAAAATGAAAAAATGGTCGAGTGATCTTGTCTTATCACACTCGTTAAAATGGTTTTGAATAGACATCTTGTCGGTGCTAGTTTACCCCTTTTTTGAACCGACTAGACTACCTTTGAAAAAGGGACCCCATTGGAGTCTCCTTTTATGTTTTTCAGAATCTCTAAATATGAAAAACCACCGAGATTACCTTCTCTGGGATCATAAAACTTACATCAAAGGATGTTACCATTGTGTGTCTTATTAATCGCATTTTCATACATGTGTCTCTGGTCTAATGCCAGCTCCATGTTTCTCTCAACTAAACCATCTGAAGCATTCCTTATACGCAAGCCCGGTAGCACTTTGCCTCTGCGTCCTGACACCTACGGCCCCAGGAGGGATTTTTCCCAAGTGTCCATACTTTGAACATCAGTCTTGTCCTTGCGCCTCGAACTTGTATGTTTGCAACACTCATTCCTCCTTTGTAATGTAGAATTCTTTTATTATTTTTCAATCTTTCCAACATTATTGAAAAAGACAAAAAAAAATCAAATATACCCCAAAAAGAGGAAGGGAAAAGTATTTTCTTTTTATTGGCAGCACAATGTGTCTCCCTTGGATAAAGAAAATCTATCCGTTTGTTCATCAAACCTTGGGATTTCATATGACCTTAGGAAGTTGTTCCCGCTACATTGAGTTGTGTCCTCTTCTGTTTGGTTATTCTTCCAAACATATGGAGAGTTTGTGTTGCCCCCTGCCTCGCAAAATTATATTAATTCCATGTTGCTTGAGTCTCATCATTTGTCGTGCTATTGTCCAAGGGAAGTTTTTACCAAGCCTGAGTCGGCCCCTCTACAGTTTTTTTTTTTTCCCTCATGCCTGGCCATCCCAAAAGTCCAATCAAGTCTTTGTTCGAAATCAGTGAAGCCTTCAGTCTGATAATCAAGATTCTCTAGTCCATGACCGAAAATTCGTCGAAGACCTCTGGGTAGTGAATTCGTGCACTCATATTACACTCCTACCCAAGTTTTGAAGATTTTTCAAGTTGTTTCTCGAGGTCTAAAGACCTCATCTCCAGCCATCAGGACTTATCATCTTCTAGAAGATGGGTACTCTACATGTATATATTTTTTATTTCGAGATGTAGCTCCGTTGTGTATTTCTTGAGGCTACACTTTATATAGTTATATGACATGGATCTACAGTGTATTTGATTGGTATCCATGATTTTATTTTATCCCTAGCATGGGTATGCCCATCTCGGTGAGACAGTTATTATTTTGCAGACGACACCTCCCAATTTCTGGTCCCTGGGCTCACTTGTTCGAAACATCCGTGAAGATTGTTAATGTATTTTGGCCATCAGATGCTCTTCTGACCTCACACATTAGGGGGCATCTGTTATAACCCTAATTTTCACAAGGCATGCTTACCTGGCATCAAGCCATCTCAAATTCCTTATTTTCCAAAACACTATTGAACAACTCTTCTTAAAACCCCTTTTATAAAGTCCCACGCGCCCTGCTCCATTACTGCATGCGTGTACATGCTATCTAACCCAACACAGCCCATGTGTACCTACAAAAGCACGAAAAAAGGAAATTTGCCGATGGAACACACATCTTTGGGTAAGTTAAATAAACCTTCCGGCCATGCATGGTCAGTCATTCGACCAAATACCTAGCTCTTTCTAACCTATAAAAGAAGGGTTAGGGATCCCATTTGAAAGGAGGAGAATCATATTAAGAAACTATACTCGATTGAGCATTCCCTTTATCCCAACCTTTATCCATCCTTGTGCAAAGAGAGGTATAGAGCAAAGCAGTTGGAAGACATTGGAAGAAGGGCCCAGGACCAGGATCGAGGAGAAGTAGCCGACTTTATCATTGTAAGGTATCATTGTGAAATTAATAAAATAATTTATTTTCCCATCTCGCCATATGAGATTGTCATTACTGGAATATTGATTGTATGATTGATTAAATATCTAACCCGTTAGTTCATAGATCAAATGCATGTGGCGTTCTTTGTTTGTCTTTAGTGAATGCAGGTCATCATTGGGAGGAGAGTTGCATTCAAAGAATGACAAAGCGCGAAAAGGGATCGACATCAAACACGAAAAATATGGTATTTCAACTTAATCTCTTGAGCCTTGTATTTAAATATGAGTAATGGGGGTCTAGGCATGGGATGATGGTAAAAAGTAAGAATCGTTAGGTCATTTTTGCATGCATGATAAAACCCTTAGTGCTAGTCCGTAGGAGGGATTTCCCACCCACAAAACATGGCTTCATGGATTCGACATAGGATCTAGTCTAAGTAGGAATTAACGGATCCTCTATTATAGGACTGAACTGGAATTCCTTTTCCTCTCCTCTTATGTGTGGTATCTCCACGATTTGGATTATCATTCAAGGTCCTCTTCCCTCTGTCTCACTGTGCGGATCTCCTTTATCATACCCAATATTTCACCTCTTGTACCTCCTTCCTCTGTGTGGCTCTCCGAACTCTTCTTCTTCCTCTGGTATACCTTCTTCGGCTCTCTACATCCTCTATCCCTCCCTTCCTTATTCATTCCTTCCTTACTTCTCTCTTGTCCTCACACTATCCTCTTGACATCCCCTAGTTCCCCTATGTGCATGAACCACCTTAGCAGTTGGATTATATTGTCATCACGCACTTGTCACAAAACAACATATTTATCTACATACCCAACAATTTCATGAACCTTCCTCCCAGACCCTTGAAGAAGTCCCTTTCATCAACATTTTATGAATGGGTACAATATACCATGAACTCTATAATATATCCTCCTAATATTCTATCCAACCAGAAATCAATTGTGTGAGAAGTGTTATTACTTACAAAATTCATTTTTTTTACCAACTCAACAGTCCAATTCCTCGACGCTGCATCTTGGTACCTTCCAGTATTCTCCATTAATATTTCTAAACAATGCGTCAGAATAATTGGAAACTCGCCAAAGAAAATTTCATGAAACTCTCTGTATACATACCTTTGCATCCATTGGTCATTACTCATATAATGGTTTCTATTCTCTTTTCAGGAAAAATCGTGTTCCTTCCTTTCTAACCATTCTAAAATTTCCTTCTTAGTTGGCCTCCAAAACATTCCCTTAATCACAGAATCCATGTCCCGACGACAGAACCATTTTTTGGTGCTACGTGTTGCTGTAAGACCCTAGGTTCAAGTTTTCTTTGACCAACAAAACCCTTCATACACTGGCCCTTTCGGCATCACATGCATGTGCAGATGAAGTCTCACCCAAGGTATCTATTGGGACTTTAAGAAATAGGTTTCTGCAGTGGTCAGTGAATGGGAGGTTATTATTATTTTCATTGATAATTATCAATTATGTGTGTGTTATCCTACAAGTTCTCTTCTTTTATTACTTAGTGAAGTTCAGATTCATATTACCATTATATTCTAGATTACAACAAAAACACATTACTGTAATAGTCATAACTAGTGCGCAATGATTACACATAAAACAAATCTAATCTAATATGTATCCATACAGACTCCATGAACAATCACAAAAAAGTCATTCAACACAGTATTTAACATGGTTCACCCAACACTAGGCTACGTCCACAACGATTGGCTTATATATTATTCTTCTCATAATTGTATCAGGCTTGCGCACTGCGCTTACAAAGATACATCATTTTTATCTTTCTTTATTCCTAGCCTAGACGCTCTGCAATGAAATCCTTTCTCTCTTTCTCTATGCATCATCTCCTTAGTACCGCTCGAGAATAACTCCCATACTCAGAAGAATAGTACCAAAACCCTAGAACCTAGCAGAGACCAAAAAAAGGAACCCCTATTCTCCCAACCCATTACATATTTATACATAAATTTTAGGGCTTAAAACCCTACTTTGTTCTTCCCAAAACCCTATTACAATACATGATAACTTCAAGTTAACTTGTTGTTCAAGTTGTTTTCACCTACTTTTTCGTCTGCATGTTGTTTTTTCACTCTGATTGTTTTTTTTCATGCTTTTGCACGTCCTTCTATCTTTAGCACGTCGAGCTATCATCCTTCATTTTCGACCTCTTTCTTATATTGCTTTATTCTCTTATTTTTTTGCTTTATTCCTCTTTCTTCTTTATTCCTCTTTTTGTGCATTTTTCTCCTGAATGCACCTCAACGGTGCTCTCCCTAGTCTTCCTTATTATTTTGCACACTCCTTATACACTTGGTATTTTTATGTATATTATTTCCAAAATGCATGTCCATCACTGTTAAACTATAATTTACATTTGTTTGGAAGCCTTGTGTTATTTTTTTTGAATTCATTGTTTCAAGATAAGTAGTGCAACCGATCATCAGGAGGAGATACAATAAAGTTCTTTCTTAGATAACTAACCCTAAGTTATTAATTAAAAATCTTTTTCTCACCCTAAAAAGGTAATCACTGTGTCAGCTCTATTAAGGTGAGATGTTGGATCAATTAATAGCAATTTTTTTATCCGGTTGATAATAGGTTCCCAAAATTTACTCAATTTCAATTCGTCATCGTGATTGATATTATTAGGGTGCTTTTCAATTTCTATAGCTTCTCTGGCCCGTATTTTTGTGTAATGATCAATATTGACAATGAATTCCACATTTTCAAGGTAGATGTGATGTTTTGAAGCTATGGACTGCTCAACAAGTGTGGATTTATTTTCTCATCCATGTATGATGTTGAAATTATGTTCTTTTATCCTTGTTTCAACAGAGTGACTAGTCTTACCAATATATACATTTCCACAACCGCATGGGATCGAATAGACACCTTTATTGTTTCTAGGGTATGTTCGATCTTTTACACAATCAAGCCTATATCCAACTACTTGTTTGGGATTTATGTATGGATTTATTGATTATCATTTCTTTGTAGCCATTGTTTTTGAAGACTTTAAAAATATGTTCTAATTCACAATCCAAATGTGTTGCGTCAGATAATCGTTTTTCCTTTATTTCCAACGTATTTATAACACCAATATTATGAGTCGGGTGATTATAAGATTCTTCCTAAATATATTTATCTATGTGTGTCTTTTTACGACATATTTGATATGCAAGTGTTCCATCATTTTCCCTGGTGAGAAGGACATCCAAAAAGGGAATATTTTTTTCATTTTCAATTTCCATTGTGAATTTAATATCTTCGTATTAGTTGTTCATGTGTCTTAGGAATTATTACAAATTTTCTTTTTAGTGTGGCCAGATGAAATTGTTTTCATCTAAAAATAGTCTCTGTTGTTTTGGTTTCAATGGAGAAGTGTCAATGGCCATTTCCTCAAATTATTCCATGAAAATGTTTTCCACAACTGGAGAGTGTGGGGATCCCATAGATATGTCATGTGTTTGTTCATATATGTCACCTAGGAATATTAAATATGTATATTTAGGAACACCTCTACCAATTTTGTTTCTTCATTGTCTGTGAGTCTTCTTATTACATTTATGGCATCATTTACCAGAATCTTTGTGTATAGAGACACAACATCAAAACTGACCAAGAAATCTACTTCCTTTACTTTTGTGGATTCTATATTTTGTATAAAATGTGAGGAGTATTTGATGAATGACCGAGTACAACTAGCTAGAGGTTTAAGTTTCTCTACAAGTAGATTATCTAGTCCATACGAAGGTGAACCTGATGTGTTTACAATTGGCCTCAGAGGAAAACCTTCCTTGGGTATTTTTGGAATCCCATATATGACAGTATTTTTAGGTGTAAACTTCTTTTTTATGTTGTCTTGCATGGAGGAGATTTAGATAGCCTTCATGATTTCTCTCATTATCTCATTGCTAGGGTATTTCTCAACGTTTTTGTATCTACCACTTGTTGTGATATGCTCCATCATTTTTTGTGATATTCCTCAGTGCCCATTATGAAAGTAGCATTCGTTTTATCTACTTTCATGATCATGGCATCTTTTTTTGATATTATGTGTCAAATTGAGGATGTGATCTTTTACCTCCCTGACACTATAGCAAAAGAGACAAGACAAGGATTTGTACTTTCCTAAGTAATGTGAAACCACCAAAGAACAACATTAGTAGGAAAGAGTCTATAGCACTAAGGAATATTAGGTCAAACAAAGACATCATGATCATGAAAGTAGATAAAGGGAATGTTATTTTCATAATGGACACTGAGGAATATCACAAAAAATGATGAAGGATCTCACAACAAGTGGTAGCTACAAAAAAGTTTAGAAATACCCTAGCAATAAAATAATGAGAGAAATCATGAAGGTTATCCAAAGCTCCTCCCTAGAAGATGGCATAAAAAATAAGATTACACCTAAAAATCTTGTCATTCGACACATATATGGGATTCCAAAAATACACAAGGAAGGTTTTCCTATAAGTCCAGTTGTAAACACAATAGGTTCACCTTCATATGGACTAGCTAAGCTATGTGTAGAGAAACTTAAACCTCTATCTAGCCACACTCATTCATTCATCCAAGATTCCTCACATTTTATATAGAATATAAAATCCACAAAAGTAAAGGAAGCATATATCTTGGTCAGTTTTGATGTTGTGTTTCCATACACAAATATTCTGGTAAATGATGTCATAAATGTAATAAGAAGACTCACGGAATATGAAACAACAAAACTGGTAGAAGGGTGCCTAAAATCTACATATTTCATCTTTTGAGGCGAGATATATGAACAAACAAATGACATAGCTATGGGATAGTCACTCTCTCCATTTGTGGCAAACATTTTCATGGAATACTTGGAGGAAATGGCCATCAACACTTCTCCATTGAAACCAAAACACTGGAGATGATTTGTGGATGACACCAATTTTATTTGGCCACATGGAAAAGACAATTTGGAGCAATTCATAAGACATATGAACAACCAATCATAAGATATTGAATTCACAATAGAAATAAAAAATGAAAAAATTATTCCCTTCTTGGACATCCTTCTCACCAAGGAAAATGATGGAACACTTGTTCATCAAGTATACCGAAAAATACGCACACGGATAAATATATTCAGGTAGACTCTCATCATCACCTTGATCAGAATATTGGTGTTATAAATATGTTGGAAATCAGGGCCAAATGATTATCTGATGCAACACATTTAGATTATTAATTACAACATCTTGTTAAAGTATTCAAAAACAATGGCTACAAAGAAATGATAATCAAGAAATCCATACAAAAATACCAAACAACTAGGTGAGACTAGTCACTCTATTCAAACAAGGATAAAAGAACGTAATGTTTACATCATACATGGATGAGAAAAGAAATATGCACTCGTTGAGCACTCCATAGATTCTAAACATTACATCTTCCTTGAAAATGTAGAAGTCATTGTCAATATTGATCATTACACAAAAACAAGGGTCAAAGAAACTATAGAAATTGACAAAAAAAAAACAAATAATATCGATCATGGTGGGAAATTAAGTAAATCTTGGGATACTATTATTAACGGGATTAAAAAATTCTATTAATTAATATAATGTCTCACCCTAATAGAGTCAACATAGTTATTGTTGGAGCAGGCCATTTTGGGTAAGCTTTGGGAATCGCACAGGAGCGGATCATGTGACAAATCAACAAAGGATTGGTGCATGTGGATGATAGTTAGCATATTTTAAGGAGTCAATGTGCAAAACGCGGAAGTTAGTTAGGAGTTTTGGGACATTTTTTCCACATTGTAATGGGATAACCCCCAATATATATGTATAAATATGTAATGGGTTTTGGGTAGAAAGTAACATAAGTTACTGAGTGGATGAAGTAGTGAGATATTTTTGGAGAGATTTTGAACAAAGAGTAGCACTTTGCTAGTTGATGAGTATGAGATGAGTTGAATATCGGTCGAGAGGTATGTGTACACTGCAGCATAGAATAGCTTGGGCAGGTTTGGGTTTTTACTAAAGATCATTGTATGAGCGTAGTGTGCACCCATGTAAGGAAGAATATGAATGAATAATATAAGAAGCTAGTCATTGTGGACATAGCCCAATTTTGGTTGAACCATGTTAAATCATTATGCTCTGATGGGTATGTTGTTATGATGTGTTTTTATTTCTATGATGTTCATTGTGCACATAGAATAGAAGTTTAATGGTTAATTTGAATATGTATTGGATGGTCCCACGCACATATTGAATGGTTAAGTAGGACGATTATGTTAGATGTTATGGTTTTGCGCACAAAATATATGAATGAATGTTAAGTAAACAATAAGGATGAATGCCTCATATTCCCCCTTGAATGTGGAATCCTGGTTCCTACAGTCCCCTTAGATTCCTTGGGTGATACTTCATGTGCTTCCAGGTTATGCCAAAAGGGTCGGTATCTTGGGATTTGTTGGTGAATTAATGTTTAACCCCAGGTCTTCCCACTGCGTGCCAACAAATGGTTTTTCTTTCAGGATAGAGATATACGAATGAGGGGGATGTGGAGGCCTACTAAGGAGGATATTGAAAAAAGGTTGTGTTATCACATATAATTGTTCAAGTTCACAGATGACGGCCATCAACGCACAAAGAAAGTAAAGGAAATTACAATGGTGATTTTCACTTGCACATTTTTGATGTGGCACTATATCTAAAGGTAGATGGAAGGAATCCAAAGTTAGCGGGCATATAAAAGTTAGGCAGGGGTGCTAAAGTAGTAGACGCGCACAGATCTCAACTCCTTTCCAGATCGACGGTCACTGATCATTTCGTGGACGCAACATGCAAGAACGCTAAAACCTGAAGGATGGGCCAAAATCCCAACCGTGGTTGTGCGAGGAGGTGATGTGGCGGAAGTGGGTGCACTTCGGGCCCGAAAGAGGTCTGAGGTCCAAAACGCTTATCGCGGCCCCAAAATTTACATGTGCATGTAAGGCCCTATCAAATGTCGACAAGTGGCCACCCGACAGTTGTCCCACAGCGCTCCAATCACAAGGAGGGGTTAACCAATGAATGAAATCGACTTCCATGACCTCAGCACCCAACCCAACAGTGGCAAGTGGTCCTCCACCAATCGTCTCGGTGTGCTCTAATATCGATGAAGATTCAGTTAATGAGGCAGGGAATAGTAGTTGAAGCCTCAGCTCAGCCCATAAATGGAAGGCTCGATAGTTATGGCCAAGGAGGTCGGACTGTAAGGAGGATACAACGATGGTTGGTTTTCTGCAGGTCCTCGTTGAACCTGGTTTACATCTGACAAAGGGAAAAATGCCCAGTCTGACAGAGGATTGCTCAGATGCAAGGATTTGAATGGAATTCCCATATCAAACTCCTAGCAGTAGTGGACTTATCTAAGTATAAATAGATTAGTTTGATATTTTGTTAATGTCATCAACTGGCTGAGAAGAGCTCCCTATTTTGTAATATTTTGATGCTAGAAATTTTCTCTGGTTATGTATCAAATTTGAGACTTTCGCATTAATAGAAGTCAACTTCTCTCATATCTTTGTAAACATTGTGCTAAAACACTCGGGCATGGAGGATCCAGTCGAGGGTTGTAGTTCTATTGTAATGTAGGTTAGATTATAGTATTGTTGTGACTAGTTTTAGTCAGCGTCCTTGTTACCTTATTTCCCCTTATGTTGAAAGGCTCTGGCATGGAGGATCCAATCGATTTGTTGTAGTTGCATGATAATGTAGGTTTGATTATTATGATGTTGTGACATATTTCAATGTCTGAAACTTTAGTTCAGGAGTGCTCTTGAGCTTGAGTTTTTCTTCACCAAGCTCCTTGAAAGTCAGATACCCATAGCAGTCTTGTTCAAATCTCTCGCTAATTCTTCCTTCTGCTCATACTTAAACTCAAATCACTGACTGGATTTAATGAGGACCTCACTTCCCTGTGCATTGCTTGTCCAATTTTTGTGTTAAAATCATTCTTGTACTGAGTTTTGTCCATTTGACCTCCACTCACAAAACCAACATCCACCAAATATTCTAATGGGTATTGGGCTTATCCTCTTACAATCTGAGGGTGACTCTCAGTGCTAACATTCATGGTGTCATTTTCGGGGAACGAATTGATGACATTTCCCTGGGATTGAACGACAAAGAAATTTTGATTCTGAAGATGCATCATAAATCAATGACTTGAATATTGCAAATTGCACCTGGCAACTCCATTGTTTCAGTTGTGGATCCCAAAGTCAAACATACGAGGTCTACTCCACAACTACCTCTAGAAACACCTGAAGCTGACCCAGAAAAGATCATAAAAAGGGGAAATACCTCTCAAGAAGGGCTTCCAACTGCTATACCAAGTGATTCTAGTAATATACAAACTTCTTTTTTTTAAACTCCAGTGGTTGCATCTAATTCTCTTGTTATACCATCTGTTGGAGTTTCCAGAAGTTTTCTTGTTGAACTTCCCCCCTCTAGTCTTCATTTGGAAGGAGAAAGTTTTGAAACTCTTGTTTCTCCTGATATTTTAAAGTGTTTCAGACCTAGAGGCTTAGAAGGTTTCCCTATTTTGGGTTTTCCTACTCCCCCTCCTATCAAAGTTATTTCATTTAAATAAGGGGAAACCTCTTGTCCTTTGAACCCCGTATTATTTTCCTCCAACACTCAAACACTCCCTCTTTTTCCTAGAAGCATAGTTGTAGTACTACCTACCCAAACTCCTTCTTCCCCTGGTTCTCCTACAGTTCACATCCCAATGGCAGGTGCTAATCCTCCTAGAACCAGAATGGATGTCATAGTATCTACTAGGTATGCCCCTCTTATTTTACCTCAGCCTATGAATCCCCTTCTAGTTGGAAATTACCTCAAGTATATGCCCAAGTTTATAGGAGAGGAAGATGTTAGAAAAATAGGATAGTGGAGCAATAAAATAAAACAAATGCGGAAACAAAACACAGAAGATACACAATACAATAAAGACACAGATATACGCAGTTCACCCAGTGTGGGCTACGTCCACCAGAGAAATTTCCAGGTCCTTCCTTTACTATTATCCAGTAAATGAATGGATACAACCTACAACAAACCCACTATAACTTCATCTTCATTCTCTCACAGTCTCCTATCTCAGAATACAATATTCACTCACACCCTTAGCTGCAATACATTTCCCTCATAAAAGAGGGTTGTCTTCTAGGGAAAAAAACCCTAACATGATTTCTACCATTAGATCTGCGACCTTATAATGAACGGTCCAGATTTACAATGAAATTACAATATAAATTTACAAGGCAATTTTTCCTTCGTGGGCTTGCTTGCCCCCGTACCCCCCAGTCGGGGGGATAGCCCCCCGGGACCCCGCAAAGGGGGTAACCCCCCTCTGCACTCCCCCACATGGAAGAGTGTGCATACTTTTGGGGTTTAAATACTTCATGGGGTATAAACATGGCTGAAAACAAAATAGCTCTGAATCACGAAGATAATCCGGCTCCACAACCAACATAAGACATAAATGTTGAAGAACACCTTTCAAGTTTTTACAATTATGCAGATAATATAAATATTAAGAATGAAGATGTCTAGTTGAGATTTTTTGTACAGATCTTTGATGGTGAGTCCATAAAGTGGTTCAGGGGTTTGACTCTTGGATCTATTGATGGGATTGAAGCTCTAGAAGATTCATTCTTAAGACATTGGGGGGATAAAAAATATTTCCTTTATTATATTACAGAGTTTGGGTCACTTAAGAGAGAAGAGGGGAAATCTGTTTCAGACTTCTCAAAGAGGTTTAATAATATGTACAATAACATCCCCACTAATATTAATCCTACTAAAACCTCTGCCAAGATCACTCATGCTAGTGTTTTTTACCCTGAATTTTGCCTCCTACTGAAAGAAAGAAGAGATGTCTCCTTGGCTCATATGCAAGATACCTCCCTTGAAGTAGAATCCAATATACTGGAAGTTGAGAAACTTAGGATTAAGGCTGATAGAGATAGAAGAAAAGGTAGGTCAGAAGCTTCAACCTCTGGTTCCTCTGCTTCCCACCCTTAATTTGATGAGTTAACAAAGCTGGTAAAATCACTTTCTTCAGAAATGGAGAAATTGAAATTTGAAGGGAAACATGGCTATAAGAACGCCCAAAATACTGATAACAGGGGTAATTTCAGAAGACCAAATAATGCCCCTCAGACCATCCAGAGAGATCAAATAAATAGGGATAGATATGATCAAAAGATCTAGGCCCCTCTCCAAAATAATATGGTTGATGATGAAGGAGAGGAAGAAGATGCATAACATGAAATCCATTGCCTAGGTGACACCTCTTCATATCCTCATTTAACTCAATCTTCATATGAAGAGTCTCTCATGGATAGTCAGCTAAATGAGATGAGCAAAGGAGAAAAGATGAGTGATGGCCCAAGTAGGTATAACCTCGGGTCCAAGAAGAAGGGAGGAAGGCTTGACATTCCTAATCAACCTACTAGAGCATAACATCCCATTAAGGAGGTAGCAGCTAACAACAAAGAAAAAGAGGCACATAACCCCCAAGAAGTGATTAAGACCCCTGTCTCGGAATTGAAGGAGATTCTAAATCCTCCCTCCTCTTTTATCTTTGAGAATGAGATTCAAAAAATTAATATCCATGTACCTTTCTTAGAGATAGTTAAAAATGAGGACTTCAAAAGATACCTCTCCCAAGTACTACAGTCTAGACCTACATCCTATTCCATAGACTCAGTAAACCTCCAAGATGAAAACCTTGTTGTCATACTAGGACCTTTGGTGGAGGATAGAGATGACTCATCCCATCCTTTCTATACATCATTGAACATACATGATAAGGTGCTTCACAATTTCTTTATGGTTTCAGGGGAATCTCACAATATCATGCCTAATATTGTCATGGAGGAGCTCGGGTTGGAGGTTACAAAGACTTATCATGAACTGTACTTATTTCACTCCAAGAAGGTGAAGTGCCTTGGGGTTATCAAAGACTTGGTTGTGTCTGTGTTCCAGTTTCTAATGAAGATCATAGTAATGGATATTGTGGTGGATGATGTTCCCCCTAAGTTTGGGATTCTTCTGTCTAGATCTTGGATAAAAATATTGGGGGGAACCTTACAGATGGATCTTTCATATTCCACTATTCATGTGTTTTGAGGTGAACAAAGAAGGATTTATACTGAAGCACATCTTGCTTACATCATCATTGATGAAGCAAATCCAACCAACCACCCCATTGTTTCAGTAGATATTGATCTGAGAAACAGTATGTTGCAACTCACTGATGGCCCTCAAGCACCTATTGAAATAATAAAGCATCCCATCACCTCTTGGGAAGACCCTCCTTCCAATACCTCTATTTGGAAAATTATTTTTGATGGAGCCTCTTCTAGAGAAAGTGTTGGGGCTGGGGTAGTTTTCATTTCCCCTACCCAATAGATCATATCTCTATCTTATAAGCTTGAATTTGAAATAACAAACATTGTGGTTGAGTATGAAGCTCTTGTTTTGGGTCTAAGAGCTACCAGTGATATGAATATTGAGGAGCTAGTAGTATTTGGATATGTTGAGTTAATTGCACATCAGGTCAAAAATCAGTATCAGGCTAAGCACCCCAAGTTAAGGGCCTACAGAAAGGAAGTTTGGTATCTTATTGATAGTTTATTTTTGGATTTTAATGTCTCATTCGTTCCAAGAGACAAGAACTCTATGGAATATTCCTTGGTTGTCTCAGCAAACAATTTCAAAATCCCTTTGCCCCCAAAGCTCAAGTATGAGGTGGAAGTAAAATGCAGACCCTCTATTCCTGACAATGTCAAACATTGGAAATATTTCGAGGATGATCTTGAGATAAAAAAGTTTCTTGAGACTGTGGATGAATTCTATGATTTGCATATTGATCAGGATCAGGACACTAAAGAAAGGCCTCATGATATTTTTTTCCCAAATAAAATTGCTAACCATCATATTGTTCAGTTACCCAGTAACCATATTCCAAAGGGACTTGTCCCCTTAGAGAGATTGTTTGAAACGAATGATGTTGTTGTGAAGGTTAAAGGTTCAACTGAATAGGTTGATGTGACCTTGTGAAATTTAGGAATAGAGGAGGATCCAAAGTATGTCAAATTGTCTAGTAGTCTGTCAAAGGAAAAAAGGGTGGAGTATGTCAAGATTTTGAATGATTTTGTTGATGTGTTTACTTGGAAATATGAATATTTAAGGACATATGACACCAGCATCATTGAGCATAAGATTTCTTAGAAAGAAAAGGCCAGACCTTTCAGGAAGAAACTCAAATAGATAAATCCTATGCTTCTTCATATTATGGAAAAAGAAGTGAAGAAGTTGTTGGATGCACAGATCATCATCCCTTTGAGATATTCAGAATGGGTAGAAAACTTGGTGCCCGTGAGGAAGAAAAATGGGGAAATCAAATTATGTGTAGATTTCAAGAATTTGAATAGGAACTCCAAAAAGGATAACTACCCCTTGTCAAAGATGGAACACATTTTACAGAGAGTGACTGGCTCATATAGGATATCCATGATTGATGGTTTTTATGGCTACAATCAGATCTTTGTCCTTCCTAAAGATAGAGAAAAGACAATTTTCACTACTCCTTAGGGCACATTCATGTATGCTAAAATGCCCTTTGGATTGATTAATGCAGGATAAACCTTCCAGTGAGCCATGGACATTGCCTTTGTTGGGGAGAAATATAAATTTGTAGTCATCTATCTAGATGACAGTACAATATTCTCAAGGTCCGATAAAGAGCATTTCCATCATCTAAGGAAAGTCTTCCTGAAGTGCAGAAAATTTGGTCTCTCCCTCAAGCCTAAGAAATATTTGCTTGCTATGAGAGAGGGTAAATTATTGGGGTATATTGTGTCAGTAGAATGGGTAAGAATTGTCCAAATAGATTAGAGGCCATCCATGCCTTATCTTTTCCTAGATCTAAGAAGGAGGTTTAGTCTTTCTTGGGTAAAATCAACTTTCTGGGAAGATTCATTTCTAATTTTGTTGAGTTGGTTAAGCATATTATAGCCATGCTTAGAAAGGGAAGCAAGGTGAAATGGACTGTTGAGTATAGAAATTCTTTTGGCCAAATCAAAAGGGCTTTGACTGAAGAACCTGTGCTCATCAACCCTGACTATTCCAAGGAATTTATGATATTTTCTTTTTCCTCATTTGACACATTGGTTGTTGTTTTGCTACAGAGAAATATAGAGGGGTTAGAACAACCTATTTCCTTTTTCAATAGAGAATTGAGGGATGCAGAAATGAGATATGATATCATGGAGAAGCAGGCATATGCTTTTGTCAAATCCATCAAAGATTTCAAAATATATGTTCTGCATTCAAAATCATTGCATGTGTCCCCTCAGCCTCAGTAAAAGAGATATTGATCCAGCCTAATATAGATGGGAAGAGAAGCAAATGCATTGCCAAAATTCTGGATTTTGACCTTGAAATAAAACCCACCAAACTGTTGAAAAGCCAAGGTTTAGCCAGGTTAATGGCTGAGTCAAATTGCAACGCATTGGGGGTTAATTTCATGCACACACACTCAGAAAATCAGCAAACTGAGATTTCTAATAAAGACTCTCATGTCATCCACAACTCAGCAGAATGCACCTGGTATAAAGAAATCATATATTTCCTGCAAAATTTGAGGCCTCCTGATGGTTTGGAAAAGAACAAGGCCAGAGATTTGAAACTCAAAGTAGTCAAATATTGTCTCATCGATAAGGTCTTGTACTAGAAGGATCCTCTGGGGTTTTTTTTACGATGTCTATACCCATAGGAATCCCAAAGGGCCATATCAAATTTTCATGACAGCTTATGTGGAGGACAACATTTCTAGAGGACCATAGCTTACAAGATCCTTGGAACTGGTTATTTCTGGATCAACCCTTTTACTGATGTTTGTGCAAATATTAGAGCTTGTGTCAAGTGTCAAAAATTTTCTGGAAAGCAACAACTCAAATATTTTCCTTTGAAGCCTGTAATGGTGTATGAACCTTTTCAGTAGTGGGGTCTATACTTCATTAGATAGATCCTCCCAGCCTCAAGTGGCACGCACAGGTGGATTTTAACTTCCACTGATTATTTTACCAAGTGGATAGAAGCCATCCCTACAAGGAGTGCTTCCCACAAGGTGATCATTAGCTTCCTTGAAGATATCATGTCCATATTTGGTTGTCCAAGTAGGATTGTTACATACAACGATGCCTCTTTCAGAT
>ML787600.1:42939-68710 GCA_009831015.1 Picea engelmannii | reverse complement strand
AATAGTACCAAAACCCTAGAACCTAGCAGAGACCAAAAAAAGGAACCCCTATTCTCCCAACCCATTACATATTTATACATAAATTTTAGGGCTTAAAACCCTACTTTGTTCTTCCCAAAACCCTATTACAATACATGATAACTTCAAGTTAACTTGTTGTTCAAGTTGTTTTCACCTACTTTTTCGTCTGCATGTTGTTTTTTCACTCTGATTGTTTTTTTTCATGCTTTTGCACGTCCTTCTATCTTTAGCACGTCGAGCTATCATCCTTCATTTTCGACCTCTTTCTTATATTGCTTTATTCTCTTATTTTTTTGCTTTATTCCTCTTTCTTCTTTATTCCTCTTTTTGTGCATTTTTCTCCTGAATGCACCTCAACGGTGCTCTCCCTAGTCTTCCTTATTATTTTGCACACTCCTTATACACTTGGTATTTTTATGTATATTATTTCCAAAATGCATGTCCATCACTGTTAAACTATAATTTACATTTGTTTGGAAGCCTTGTGTTATTTTTTTTGAATTCATTGTTTCAAGATAAGTAGTGCAACCGATCATCAGGAGGAGATACAATAAAGTTCTTTCTTAGATAACTAACCCTAAGTTATTAATTAAAAATCTTTTTCTCACCCTAAAAAGGTAATCACTGTGTCAGCTCTATTAAGGTGAGATGTTGGATCAATTAATAGCAATTTTTTTATCCGGTTGATAATAGGTTCCCAAAATTTACTCAATTTCAATTCGTCATCGTGATTGATATTATTAGGGTGCTTTTCAATTTCTATAGCTTCTCTGGCCCGTATTTTTGTGTAATGATCAATATTGACAATGAATTCCACATTTTCAAGGTAGATGTGATGTTTTGAAGCTATGGACTGCTCAACAAGTGTGGATTTATTTTCTCATCCATGTATGATGTTGAAATTATGTTCTTTTATCCTTGTTTCAACAGAGTGACTAGTCTTACCAATATATACATTTCCACAACCGCATGGGATCGAATAGACACCTTTATTGTTTCTAGGGTATGTTCGATCTTTTACACAATCAAGCCTATATCCAACTACTTGTTTGGGATTTATGTATGGATTTATTGATTATCATTTCTTTGTAGCCATTGTTTTTGAAGACTTTAAAAATATGTTCTAATTCACAATCCAAATGTGTTGCGTCAGATAATCGTTTTTCCTTTATTTCCAACGTATTTATAACACCAATATTATGAGTCGGGTGATTATAAGATTCTTCCTAAATATATTTATCTATGTGTGTCTTTTTACGACATATTTGATATGCAAGTGTTCCATCATTTTCCCTGGTGAGAAGGACATCCAAAAAGGGAATATTTTTTTCATTTTCAATTTCCATTGTGAATTTAATATCTTCGTATTAGTTGTTCATGTGTCTTAGGAATTATTACAAATTTTCTTTTTAGTGTGGCCAGATGAAATTGTTTTCATCTAAAAATAGTCTCTGTTGTTTTGGTTTCAATGGAGAAGTGTCAATGGCCATTTCCTCAAATTATTCCATGAAAATGTTTTCCACAACTGGAGAGTGTGGGGATCCCATAGATATGTCATGTGTTTGTTCATATATGTCACCTAGGAATATTAAATATGTATATTTAGGAACACCTCTACCAATTTTGTTTCTTCATTGTCTGTGAGTCTTCTTATTACATTTATGGCATCATTTACCAGAATCTTTGTGTATAGAGACACAACATCAAAACTGACCAAGAAATCTACTTCCTTTACTTTTGTGGATTCTATATTTTGTATAAAATGTGAGGAGTATTTGATGAATGACCGAGTACAACTAGCTAGAGGTTTAAGTTTCTCTACAAGTAGATTATCTAGTCCATACGAAGGTGAACCTGATGTGTTTACAATTGGCCTCAGAGGAAAACCTTCCTTGGGTATTTTTGGAATCCCATATATGACAGTATTTTTAGGTGTAAACTTCTTTTTTATGTTGTCTTGCATGGAGGAGATTTAGATAGCCTTCATGATTTCTCTCATTATCTCATTGCTAGGGTATTTCTCAACGTTTTTGTATCTACCACTTGTTGTGATATGCTCCATCATTTTTTGTGATATTCCTCAGTGCCCATTATGAAAGTAGCATTCGTTTTATCTACTTTCATGATCATGGCATCTTTTTTTGATATTATGTGTCAAATTGAGGATGTGATCTTTTACCTCCCTGACACTATAGCAAAAGAGACAAGACAAGGATTTGTACTTTCCTAAGTAATGTGAAACCACCAAAGAACAACATTAGTAGGAAAGAGTCTATAGCACTAAGGAATATTAGGTCAAACAAAGACATCATGATCATGAAAGTAGATAAAGGGAATGTTATTTTCATAATGGACACTGAGGAATATCACAAAAAATGATGAAGGATCTCACAACAAGTGGTAGCTACAAAAAAGTTTAGAAATACCCTAGCAATAAAATAATGAGAGAAATCATGAAGGTTATCCAAAGCTCCTCCCTAGAAGATGGCATAAAAAATAAGATTACACCTAAAAATCTTGTCATTCGACACATATATGGGATTCCAAAAATACACAAGGAAGGTTTTCCTATAAGTCCAGTTGTAAACACAATAGGTTCACCTTCATATGGACTAGCTAAGCTATGTGTAGAGAAACTTAAACCTCTATCTAGCCACACTCATTCATTCATCCAAGATTCCTCACATTTTATATAGAATATAAAATCCACAAAAGTAAAGGAAGCATATATCTTGGTCAGTTTTGATGTTGTGTTTCCATACACAAATATTCTGGTAAATGATGTCATAAATGTAATAAGAAGACTCACGGAATATGAAACAACAAAACTGGTAGAAGGGTGCCTAAAATCTACATATTTCATCTTTTGAGGCGAGATATATGAACAAACAAATGACATAGCTATGGGATAGTCACTCTCTCCATTTGTGGCAAACATTTTCATGGAATACTTGGAGGAAATGGCCATCAACACTTCTCCATTGAAACCAAAACACTGGAGATGATTTGTGGATGACACCAATTTTATTTGGCCACATGGAAAAGACAATTTGGAGCAATTCATAAGACATATGAACAACCAATCATAAGATATTGAATTCACAATAGAAATAAAAAATGAAAAAATTATTCCCTTCTTGGACATCCTTCTCACCAAGGAAAATGATGGAACACTTGTTCATCAAGTATACCGAAAAATACGCACACGGATAAATATATTCAGGTAGACTCTCATCATCACCTTGATCAGAATATTGGTGTTATAAATATGTTGGAAATCAGGGCCAAATGATTATCTGATGCAACACATTTAGATTATTAATTACAACATCTTGTTAAAGTATTCAAAAACAATGGCTACAAAGAAATGATAATCAAGAAATCCATACAAAAATACCAAACAACTAGGTGAGACTAGTCACTCTATTCAAACAAGGATAAAAGAACGTAATGTTTACATCATACATGGATGAGAAAAGAAATATGCACTCGTTGAGCACTCCATAGATTCTAAACATTACATCTTCCTTGAAAATGTAGAAGTCATTGTCAATATTGATCATTACACAAAAACAAGGGTCAAAGAAACTATAGAAATTGACAAAAAAAAAACAAATAATATCGATCATGGTGGGAAATTAAGTAAATCTTGGGATACTATTATTAACGGGATTAAAAAATTCTATTAATTAATATAATGTCTCACCCTAATAGAGTCAACATAGTTATTGTTGGAGCAGGCCATTTTGGGTAAGCTTTGGGAATCGCACAGGAGCGGATCATGTGACAAATCAACAAAGGATTGGTGCATGTGGATGATAGTTAGCATATTTTAAGGAGTCAATGTGCAAAACGCGGAAGTTAGTTAGGAGTTTTGGGACATTTTTTCCACATTGTAATGGGATAACCCCCAATATATATGTATAAATATGTAATGGGTTTTGGGTAGAAAGTAACATAAGTTACTGAGTGGATGAAGTAGTGAGATATTTTTGGAGAGATTTTGAACAAAGAGTAGCACTTTGCTAGTTGATGAGTATGAGATGAGTTGAATATCGGTCGAGAGGTATGTGTACACTGCAGCATAGAATAGCTTGGGCAGGTTTGGGTTTTTACTAAAGATCATTGTATGAGCGTAGTGTGCACCCATGTAAGGAAGAATATGAATGAATAATATAAGAAGCTAGTCATTGTGGACATAGCCCAATTTTGGTTGAACCATGTTAAATCATTATGCTCTGATGGGTATGTTGTTATGATGTGTTTTTATTTCTATGATGTTCATTGTGCACATAGAATAGAAGTTTAATGGTTAATTTGAATATGTATTGGATGGTCCCACGCACATATTGAATGGTTAAGTAGGACGATTATGTTAGATGTTATGGTTTTGCGCACAAAATATATGAATGAATGTTAAGTAAACAATAAGGATGAATGCCTCATATTCCCCCTTGAATGTGGAATCCTGGTTCCTACAGTCCCCTTAGATTCCTTGGGTGATACTTCATGTGCTTCCAGGTTATGCCAAAAGGGTCGGTATCTTGGGATTTGTTGGTGAATTAATGTTTAACCCCAGGTCTTCCCACTGCGTGCCAACAAATGGTTTTTCTTTCAGGATAGAGATATACGAATGAGGGGGATGTGGAGGCCTACTAAGGAGGATATTGAAAAAAGGTTGTGTTATCACATATAATTGTTCAAGTTCACAGATGACGGCCATCAACGCACAAAGAAAGTAAAGGAAATTACAATGGTGATTTTCACTTGCACATTTTTGATGTGGCACTATATCTAAAGGTAGATGGAAGGAATCCAAAGTTAGCGGGCATATAAAAGTTAGGCAGGGGTGCTAAAGTAGTAGACGCGCACAGATCTCAACTCCTTTCCAGATCGACGGTCACTGATCATTTCGTGGACGCAACATGCAAGAACGCTAAAACCTGAAGGATGGGCCAAAATCCCAACCGTGGTTGTGCGAGGAGGTGATGTGGCGGAAGTGGGTGCACTTCGGGCCCGAAAGAGGTCTGAGGTCCAAAACGCTTATCGCGGCCCCAAAATTTACATGTGCATGTAAGGCCCTATCAAATGTCGACAAGTGGCCACCCGACAGTTGTCCCACAGCGCTCCAATCACAAGGAGGGGTTAACCAATGAATGAAATCGACTTCCATGACCTCAGCACCCAACCCAACAGTGGCAAGTGGTCCTCCACCAATCGTCTCGGTGTGCTCTAATATCGATGAAGATTCAGTTAATGAGGCAGGGAATAGTAGTTGAAGCCTCAGCTCAGCCCATAAATGGAAGGCTCGATAGTTATGGCCAAGGAGGTCGGACTGTAAGGAGGATACAACGATGGTTGGTTTTCTGCAGGTCCTCGTTGAACCTGGTTTACATCTGACAAAGGGAAAAATGCCCAGTCTGACAGAGGATTGCTCAGATGCAAGGATTTGAATGGAATTCCCATATCAAACTCCTAGCAGTAGTGGACTTATCTAAGTATAAATAGATTAGTTTGATATTTTGTTAATGTCATCAACTGGCTGAGAAGAGCTCCCTATTTTGTAATATTTTGATGCTAGAAATTTTCTCTGGTTATGTATCAAATTTGAGACTTTCGCATTAATAGAAGTCAACTTCTCTCATATCTTTGTAAACATTGTGCTAAAACACTCGGGCATGGAGGATCCAGTCGAGGGTTGTAGTTCTATTGTAATGTAGGTTAGATTATAGTATTGTTGTGACTAGTTTTAGTCAGCGTCCTTGTTACCTTATTTCCCCTTATGTTGAAAGGCTCTGGCATGGAGGATCCAATCGATTTGTTGTAGTTGCATGATAATGTAGGTTTGATTATTATGATGTTGTGACATATTTCAATGTCTGAAACTTTAGTTCAGGAGTGCTCTTGAGCTTGAGTTTTTCTTCACCAAGCTCCTTGAAAGTCAGATACCCATAGCAGTCTTGTTCAAATCTCTCGCTAATTCTTCCTTCTGCTCATACTTAAACTCAAATCACTGACTGGATTTAATGAGGACCTCACTTCCCTGTGCATTGCTTGTCCAATTTTTGTGTTAAAATCATTCTTGTACTGAGTTTTGTCCATTTGACCTCCACTCACAAAACCAACATCCACCAAATATTCTAATGGGTATTGGGCTTATCCTCTTACAATCTGAGGGTGACTCTCAGTGCTAACATTCATGGTGTCATTTTCGGGGAACGAATTGATGACATTTCCCTGGGATTGAACGACAAAGAAATTTTGATTCTGAAGATGCATCATAAATCAATGACTTGAATATTGCAAATTGCACCTGGCAACTCCATTGTTTCAGTTGTGGATCCCAAAGTCAAACATACGAGGTCTACTCCACAACTACCTCTAGAAACACCTGAAGCTGACCCAGAAAAGATCATAAAAAGGGGAAATACCTCTCAAGAAGGGCTTCCAACTGCTATACCAAGTGATTCTAGTAATATACAAACTTCTTTTTTTTAAACTCCAGTGGTTGCATCTAATTCTCTTGTTATACCATCTGTTGGAGTTTCCAGAAGTTTTCTTGTTGAACTTCCCCCCTCTAGTCTTCATTTGGAAGGAGAAAGTTTTGAAACTCTTGTTTCTCCTGATATTTTAAAGTGTTTCAGACCTAGAGGCTTAGAAGGTTTCCCTATTTTGGGTTTTCCTACTCCCCCTCCTATCAAAGTTATTTCATTTAAATAAGGGGAAACCTCTTGTCCTTTGAACCCCGTATTATTTTCCTCCAACACTCAAACACTCCCTCTTTTTCCTAGAAGCATAGTTGTAGTACTACCTACCCAAACTCCTTCTTCCCCTGGTTCTCCTACAGTTCACATCCCAATGGCAGGTGCTAATCCTCCTAGAACCAGAATGGATGTCATAGTATCTACTAGGTATGCCCCTCTTATTTTACCTCAGCCTATGAATCCCCTTCTAGTTGGAAATTACCTCAAGTATATGCCCAAGTTTATAGGAGAGGAAGATGTTAGAAAAATAGGATAGTGGAGCAATAAAATAAAACAAATGCGGAAACAAAACACAGAAGATACACAATACAATAAAGACACAGATATACGCAGTTCACCCAGTGTGGGCTACGTCCACCAGAGAAATTTCCAGGTCCTTCCTTTACTATTATCCAGTAAATGAATGGATACAACCTACAACAAACCCACTATAACTTCATCTTCATTCTCTCACAGTCTCCTATCTCAGAATACAATATTCACTCACACCCTTAGCTGCAATACATTTCCCTCATAAAAGAGGGTTGTCTTCTAGGGAAAAAAACCCTAACATGATTTCTACCATTAGATCTGCGACCTTATAATGAACGGTCCAGATTTACAATGAAATTACAATATAAATTTACAAGGCAATTTTTCCTTCGTGGGCTTGCTTGCCCCCGTACCCCCCAGTCGGGGGGATAGCCCCCCGGGACCCCGCAAAGGGGGTAACCCCCCTCTGCACTCCCCCACATGGAAGAGTGTGCATACTTTTGGGGTTTAAATACTTCATGGGGTATAAACATGGCTGAAAACAAAATAGCTCTGAATCACGAAGATAATCCGGCTCCACAACCAACATAAGACATAAATGTTGAAGAACACCTTTCAAGTTTTTACAATTATGCAGATAATATAAATATTAAGAATGAAGATGTCTAGTTGAGATTTTTTGTACAGATCTTTGATGGTGAGTCCATAAAGTGGTTCAGGGGTTTGACTCTTGGATCTATTGATGGGATTGAAGCTCTAGAAGATTCATTCTTAAGACATTGGGGGGATAAAAAATATTTCCTTTATTATATTACAGAGTTTGGGTCACTTAAGAGAGAAGAGGGGAAATCTGTTTCAGACTTCTCAAAGAGGTTTAATAATATGTACAATAACATCCCCACTAATATTAATCCTACTAAAACCTCTGCCAAGATCACTCATGCTAGTGTTTTTTACCCTGAATTTTGCCTCCTACTGAAAGAAAGAAGAGATGTCTCCTTGGCTCATATGCAAGATACCTCCCTTGAAGTAGAATCCAATATACTGGAAGTTGAGAAACTTAGGATTAAGGCTGATAGAGATAGAAGAAAAGGTAGGTCAGAAGCTTCAACCTCTGGTTCCTCTGCTTCCCACCCTTAATTTGATGAGTTAACAAAGCTGGTAAAATCACTTTCTTCAGAAATGGAGAAATTGAAATTTGAAGGGAAACATGGCTATAAGAACGCCCAAAATACTGATAACAGGGGTAATTTCAGAAGACCAAATAATGCCCCTCAGACCATCCAGAGAGATCAAATAAATAGGGATAGATATGATCAAAAGATCTAGGCCCCTCTCCAAAATAATATGGTTGATGATGAAGGAGAGGAAGAAGATGCATAACATGAAATCCATTGCCTAGGTGACACCTCTTCATATCCTCATTTAACTCAATCTTCATATGAAGAGTCTCTCATGGATAGTCAGCTAAATGAGATGAGCAAAGGAGAAAAGATGAGTGATGGCCCAAGTAGGTATAACCTCGGGTCCAAGAAGAAGGGAGGAAGGCTTGACATTCCTAATCAACCTACTAGAGCATAACATCCCATTAAGGAGGTAGCAGCTAACAACAAAGAAAAAGAGGCACATAACCCCCAAGAAGTGATTAAGACCCCTGTCTCGGAATTGAAGGAGATTCTAAATCCTCCCTCCTCTTTTATCTTTGAGAATGAGATTCAAAAAATTAATATCCATGTACCTTTCTTAGAGATAGTTAAAAATGAGGACTTCAAAAGATACCTCTCCCAAGTACTACAGTCTAGACCTACATCCTATTCCATAGACTCAGTAAACCTCCAAGATGAAAACCTTGTTGTCATACTAGGACCTTTGGTGGAGGATAGAGATGACTCATCCCATCCTTTCTATACATCATTGAACATACATGATAAGGTGCTTCACAATTTCTTTATGGTTTCAGGGGAATCTCACAATATCATGCCTAATATTGTCATGGAGGAGCTCGGGTTGGAGGTTACAAAGACTTATCATGAACTGTACTTATTTCACTCCAAGAAGGTGAAGTGCCTTGGGGTTATCAAAGACTTGGTTGTGTCTGTGTTCCAGTTTCTAATGAAGATCATAGTAATGGATATTGTGGTGGATGATGTTCCCCCTAAGTTTGGGATTCTTCTGTCTAGATCTTGGATAAAAATATTGGGGGGAACCTTACAGATGGATCTTTCATATTCCACTATTCATGTGTTTTGAGGTGAACAAAGAAGGATTTATACTGAAGCACATCTTGCTTACATCATCATTGATGAAGCAAATCCAACCAACCACCCCATTGTTTCAGTAGATATTGATCTGAGAAACAGTATGTTGCAACTCACTGATGGCCCTCAAGCACCTATTGAAATAATAAAGCATCCCATCACCTCTTGGGAAGACCCTCCTTCCAATACCTCTATTTGGAAAATTATTTTTGATGGAGCCTCTTCTAGAGAAAGTGTTGGGGCTGGGGTAGTTTTCATTTCCCCTACCCAATAGATCATATCTCTATCTTATAAGCTTGAATTTGAAATAACAAACATTGTGGTTGAGTATGAAGCTCTTGTTTTGGGTCTAAGAGCTACCAGTGATATGAATATTGAGGAGCTAGTAGTATTTGGATATGTTGAGTTAATTGCACATCAGGTCAAAAATCAGTATCAGGCTAAGCACCCCAAGTTAAGGGCCTACAGAAAGGAAGTTTGGTATCTTATTGATAGTTTATTTTTGGATTTTAATGTCTCATTCGTTCCAAGAGACAAGAACTCTATGGAATATTCCTTGGTTGTCTCAGCAAACAATTTCAAAATCCCTTTGCCCCCAAAGCTCAAGTATGAGGTGGAAGTAAAATGCAGACCCTCTATTCCTGACAATGTCAAACATTGGAAATATTTCGAGGATGATCTTGAGATAAAAAAGTTTCTTGAGACTGTGGATGAATTCTATGATTTGCATATTGATCAGGATCAGGACACTAAAGAAAGGCCTCATGATATTTTTTTCCCAAATAAAATTGCTAACCATCATATTGTTCAGTTACCCAGTAACCATATTCCAAAGGGACTTGTCCCCTTAGAGAGATTGTTTGAAACGAATGATGTTGTTGTGAAGGTTAAAGGTTCAACTGAATAGGTTGATGTGACCTTGTGAAATTTAGGAATAGAGGAGGATCCAAAGTATGTCAAATTGTCTAGTAGTCTGTCAAAGGAAAAAAGGGTGGAGTATGTCAAGATTTTGAATGATTTTGTTGATGTGTTTACTTGGAAATATGAATATTTAAGGACATATGACACCAGCATCATTGAGCATAAGATTTCTTAGAAAGAAAAGGCCAGACCTTTCAGGAAGAAACTCAAATAGATAAATCCTATGCTTCTTCATATTATGGAAAAAGAAGTGAAGAAGTTGTTGGATGCACAGATCATCATCCCTTTGAGATATTCAGAATGGGTAGAAAACTTGGTGCCCGTGAGGAAGAAAAATGGGGAAATCAAATTATGTGTAGATTTCAAGAATTTGAATAGGAACTCCAAAAAGGATAACTACCCCTTGTCAAAGATGGAACACATTTTACAGAGAGTGACTGGCTCATATAGGATATCCATGATTGATGGTTTTTATGGCTACAATCAGATCTTTGTCCTTCCTAAAGATAGAGAAAAGACAATTTTCACTACTCCTTAGGGCACATTCATGTATGCTAAAATGCCCTTTGGATTGATTAATGCAGGATAAACCTTCCAGTGAGCCATGGACATTGCCTTTGTTGGGGAGAAATATAAATTTGTAGTCATCTATCTAGATGACAGTACAATATTCTCAAGGTCCGATAAAGAGCATTTCCATCATCTAAGGAAAGTCTTCCTGAAGTGCAGAAAATTTGGTCTCTCCCTCAAGCCTAAGAAATATTTGCTTGCTATGAGAGAGGGTAAATTATTGGGGTATATTGTGTCAGTAGAATGGGTAAGAATTGTCCAAATAGATTAGAGGCCATCCATGCCTTATCTTTTCCTAGATCTAAGAAGGAGGTTTAGTCTTTCTTGGGTAAAATCAACTTTCTGGGAAGATTCATTTCTAATTTTGTTGAGTTGGTTAAGCATATTATAGCCATGCTTAGAAAGGGAAGCAAGGTGAAATGGACTGTTGAGTATAGAAATTCTTTTGGCCAAATCAAAAGGGCTTTGACTGAAGAACCTGTGCTCATCAACCCTGACTATTCCAAGGAATTTATGATATTTTCTTTTTCCTCATTTGACACATTGGTTGTTGTTTTGCTACAGAGAAATATAGAGGGGTTAGAACAACCTATTTCCTTTTTCAATAGAGAATTGAGGGATGCAGAAATGAGATATGATATCATGGAGAAGCAGGCATATGCTTTTGTCAAATCCATCAAAGATTTCAAAATATATGTTCTGCATTCAAAATCATTGCATGTGTCCCCTCAGCCTCAGTAAAAGAGATATTGATCCAGCCTAATATAGATGGGAAGAGAAGCAAATGCATTGCCAAAATTCTGGATTTTGACCTTGAAATAAAACCCACCAAACTGTTGAAAAGCCAAGGTTTAGCCAGGTTAATGGCTGAGTCAAATTGCAACGCATTGGGGGTTAATTTCATGCACACACACTCAGAAAATCAGCAAACTGAGATTTCTAATAAAGACTCTCATGTCATCCACAACTCAGCAGAATGCACCTGGTATAAAGAAATCATATATTTCCTGCAAAATTTGAGGCCTCCTGATGGTTTGGAAAAGAACAAGGCCAGAGATTTGAAACTCAAAGTAGTCAAATATTGTCTCATCGATAAGGTCTTGTACTAGAAGGATCCTCTGGGGTTTTTTTTACGATGTCTATACCCATAGGAATCCCAAAGGGCCATATCAAATTTTCATGACAGCTTATGTGGAGGACAACATTTCTAGAGGACCATAGCTTACAAGATCCTTGGAACTGGTTATTTCTGGATCAACCCTTTTACTGATGTTTGTGCAAATATTAGAGCTTGTGTCAAGTGTCAAAAATTTTCTGGAAAGCAACAACTCAAATATTTTCCTTTGAAGCCTGTAATGGTGTATGAACCTTTTCAGTAGTGGGGTCTATACTTCATTAGATAGATCCTCCCAGCCTCAAGTGGCACGCACAGGTGGATTTTAACTTCCACTGATTATTTTACCAAGTGGATAGAAGCCATCCCTACAAGGAGTGCTTCCCACAAGGTGATCATTAGCTTCCTTGAAGATATCATGTCCATATTTGGTTGTCCAAGTAGGATTGTTACATACAACGATGCCTCTTTCAGATATGAATCATTAATCAAGTTCCATGAGTAGTATGGAATTTCATTAATCCATTCTACTCCCTACTACCCTTAGGAAATGGTTTAGCAGAGTCCTCTAACATGATCCTCATAAATATCATCAAGATATTGTTAGAAGACAACAAGAAATCTTGGGAATCAAAGCTAAAATTTGCAATATGGACTAACATGGTCACAACAAAGAGGTCACTAGGTGTTTCCCCTTTTCAACTTATATATGGAGTGGAGGTTGTCTTTCCTACTCATCTTTCCTTGCCTGTGGAAAATCTCCTCCAAGACTACCAAGAAGAACCTGATGATATGGTCAGGAGGATACAATAGCTAGTAGAAATGTAATAGGCTAGAGATCAGTTGCTTGATAAATCTCATGATCACCAGCAGAGGATAAAACGAGATTTTGACAAGAAGGAAAGCAAGGAAAGTTTTAAGCTGGGGGATCTAGTGCTCAAGTGGCATGTTGTTATAACCCTAATTTGCACCAGACATGCATACCTGGCATCAGGCCATCTCACTTGCCATTTTTTCCAAGCCACTACTGAACAACTCTTCTAAAAACCATCCTTTTGAATGCATACGTGCCCTCCACTACTTTTGCACGCGTCTATTTTCTACCTGGACCACTACAGCCCGTGTATACTGACAAAAGCACAAAAAATAGAAAGTTGCAGACAGAATACATATTTTCGGGTAATTTCCTAAAATGTTTGACCACCCATAGCTAGTCACTCAACCAGATAACTACCCTCTTCTAGCCTATAAAAGAAGAGGTGGGGGTCCCATTTGAAAGGAGGAAAATAATAGCAAAGAAACTTTGCCCCTTTTTGTATTCCCCTTGCCCTAATATTTTGAAACCATTTTGTGAGGAGAAGTATATGTGGAAGCAGTTGGTGCACAGTTGAAGAGGATCCTAATACCATGTTCAAGGAGAAGTGGTCAATCTCACCATTGTAAGTTACTTTTGTGAGGTTAATAAAAAGAAGTACTTTTCTCGTCCCGCCATATGAGGTGTTCAATATTCAATTTTGATTATATTTTATTGGAATCTCTAACCCATCAAGTTCATATATAATATGTATGTTTGGAGTTCTTTGTTTGTCTGTTTATGAATGTAGGTTATCTTTGGGAGGAGACTTGCAGTCAAGGAGAAACTGAACACAAAAGGATCAACATCAAACGTGGAAGTCAAGGTAGAGTGACTAGATCCTTTTACCCTTTTGTTTACATATGAATAATGGGGTCTATGATGGGATGATGGTAAGAAGTAGGAGACTTTAAATGGTCATTTATGCATGCATTACGGAACGTAAATGCATGTAGGGGGATTTCCCACCCACAACAGAATTGGTGACCATATTGGGGATTAACTCTTGCACTTTTTAATTTCTCAACATGTTGGAGGGTATACGTGGCCTGTAGTATACACAGTCGTGTATGCCCACATGCAGTATTTCCTCTGCATGTGGGAATATGCTGGATGTCATAAGACAACTCGTGTATATGTAGGGTCGACCTTTTTAAAGGTCAACACCCCCCAAAAAAATAAAAAGAAATGCACAAATGACTAATTGAAATGCAAGAGGGGATAGTATGTACTTACTTGGTCCCAGCGGAAGTTCGTTTCGTCCACTGAAGCTCCCAGAATCAACTCTTTTGACAAAGGGTTTTTTTTGGCTCCTTAGACAATTTCTCAATTAACAATGGTGATAATGAGCTGCCAACTTCTATTTATAGACTTTTTGGCCCCATTTTGTAATTTTTTGGACCCCTTTGTCATTTTTTCTAGCCTGAAAATCGTTTAGTATGGTCCATGAGTTTCTTATGGATTGTTACGATAAGTGTTACTTTGGATATTGGGAAACGTTTTGGAGATTTGGGGCATTTTTAAGGTCCTTTGGTAAAAAGACATTTTTCCAACTTGTTGCATCTAAGTTAGGATTCCACCTCCACTTGTTGTATCTCGTTGTCTTTGTCACTTTGTCATAGGACCAACCCCACCGAGTTGCGAAACAGAACCATTATTTTTGCTTTTGAATTGTCGTAACTTAGTGGTAGAGCCTCCCCCTTCATGTATGCCCTAGGTAGATCCTGGTTGAATTTTTGGCGTCGATGTTGTCGTTAATGACTATAGGCTCAGGATTCCTTTTTAGTCTTGTCCTGATTATGAGTTTGAGCCTCATTTTCATGATTCATTATCACTCTTGACCTCACCCTCAGGACTCCCAAAACACAACAGGTCTTCTTTTAATCCATTTTATGACCCTCTAAACATGAAAATATTGTCGAGCGATCTTGTTTCCCTTCACACTCGCTAAACTAAAATTTGAATGCAGGTATGTCTGACGGTAGTTTATCCCTTTTTTGGTCTAGATGATCAACTGTACAAACAAAGGTATACTCTAGGAGCTTCGGTTCTCTACAAGAGTATTCTCAGGTATGATTTTAACCCTTTTTAGGGTCTGAGGGACTAAATTTACGAAAAATGAACCCCCCATGGAGTCCATAGTTAATCCCTTTTCAGAATCCCTAAAATCGAAAAGATCGTCTAGTGACCTTGTTCCTTCACACTCGTTAAAATGGTCCAGAAGAACATCCCATATGGAGTCCATAGTTAAGCTCTTTTCAGACTCCTTAAAAATGAAAAGATTGTTCAGTGATCTTGTCTTTGATGTCACACTCATTAAAATGATTTTGAATAGACGTCTTTTCAATGCTAGTTTACCCCTTTTTCGAACAGACTAGACTACCTTTGAAAAAGGTACCCCAGTGGAGTCTTCTTTTATGTTTTTTCAAACTCTCTAAAAATGAAAAATTGTCAAGCTTAACATCTCTGGGCTCGTTAAAATTACATTGAAGGACGTTATCATTGTGTCTTGTTAATCATGTTTTCATTTCTATGTCTTTGGCTTAATGTCGGCTCCATTTTTCCCTCAACTGAACCATTTGAAGCATGCCTTATACGCAAGCCTTGTAGCACTTTTTCCTCTGCGTCTTGACACCTTGACCCATGGAGGGATTTTCCCGAGTGTTCTTGTTCTACATATGTCTCCTTGCTCTGAGAAATAGTGTGTTCCTTGTGCTTGGAACTAGTATGTTTGCGACAATTGTTCCTCCTTTGTAATGTATCATTCTTTTATTCTTTTTCGAATTTCCCAAAATATTATTGAAAAAGACAAAAAAATCAAATATACCCCAAAAAGAGGAAGGGAAAAGTATTTTCTTTTTTCGCAGCACAATCAGTCGCCCTTGGATAAAGCACATCCTTTTGTTTGTTCATCAAGCTCAGGGAAATAAAGTGACCTTAGCAAGTTGTTCTAGCTACATAGAGTTGTGTCCTCCTCCATTTGGTTATTCTTCCAAACATATGGAGAGTTTGTGTTGCCTCCTGCATCGTGAACTTATGTCAATACCATGTTGCATGAGTCTCATCATGTGTTGTGCTATTGTCCAAGGAAATTTGTTTACCAAGCTTGAGTCGACCCTTCTGTAGTTTGTCTCTTAACCTCATGCTAGGCCATCCCGAAATCCCAATCAAGTCTTTGTTCAAAATCACTGAAGCCCTAAGCCTGATCATCAAGATCCTCTAGTCTGTTCCTGACGATCCGTCGAACACCTCTGGGTAGTGAAGTCATACACCCATATTACACTCCTACCTGAGTTATGAAGATTTTGAAGTTGTTTCTTGATATCTGAAGGCCTCATCTCTAGCCATCATGCATCATTTGCTTCTTGAAGATGGATACTCTACATGTATATATTTTTTATTTCAATATGTAGATATGTTATGTATTGCTCGCGGCTACACTTTATATATAGTTATATGACATAGATCTGCAGTGTATTTGATTGGCAGCCATAATTTTATTTCATTCTGAGCATGGGTATGCCCACCTCGATGAGACAATTGTTATTTTGCTTATGGTACCTCCCGAACTCTGGTCCCTGGGCTCACTTTCTTCATACATTGGTGAAGATTGGTAATGTATTTCGGCCATCAGATGCTCTTCTGACCTCACACATTAGGGGGCATCTGTTATAGCCCTAATTTACACCAAACATGCATACATGGCATCATACCATCTCACTTGCCATTTTTTCCAAGACACTACTGAACAACTCTTCTAAAAACCATCCTTTTGGAGGCATACGTGCCCTGCACCACTATTTCATGCATGTATACGCTATTTGACCCACTACAGCCTGCATATACTGAGAAAATCACAAAAAATAGAAAGTTGCAGATGGAATATAGATTTTCAAGTAATTTCCTAAACCATTTGACCAACCATAGTCGGTCACTCAATCGGATAACTACCCTCTTCTAGTCTATAAAAGAAGAGGTAGGGGTCCCATTTGAAAGGAGGAAAATAATAGAAAAGAAACTATGCCCTTTTTTGTATTCCCCTTGCCCCAATCTTTTGCAACCATTTTGTGAGGATAATCATATGTGGAAGCGTTTGGTGCACAGTTGAAGAGGATCCCAAGACCAAGTTCGAGGAGCAGTGGTCGATATCACCATTGTAAGTTACTTTTGTGAGGTTAATAAAAAGAAGTACTTTTCCCGTCCCGCCATATGAGGTGTTCAATATTCAATTTTGATTATATTTTATTGGAATCTCTAACCCAGTAAGTTCATATATAAGATGCATGTTTGGAGTTATTTGTTTGTCTGTTTATGAATGCAGACTAGATTTTGGAGGAGACTTAAATTCAAGGAGCAACCGAACACAAAAGGATCGACATCAAACGTGGAATTCAAGGTAGAGTGATTGGATCCTTTTACCCTTGTGTTTACATATGAATAATGGGGTCTATGATGGGATGATGGTAAGAAGTAGGAGACTTTAAATGGTTATTTTTGCATGCATTACAGAACCCTTAATGATAGTCCGTAGGGGGATTTCCCACCCAAAACACATGCCCCCAAGAAAGACAAAGCAAAACATGGTAAATTTGAACCCTTATGGATTGGTCCATTCAAGATCTCTGAAGTATTTTCGAATAACACCTATAATTTGCATAGCTTAGAGGGCTCTGAAGTTTTGGACAGCCCTGTCAATGGGCACTTTCTGAAGAAATATTTTTTTTAAGCCATGATTGGCTTTCCAACATTGTAATTACCGCTTATTTTCATTTTTTGTTTAAATAGGAGACTCCATAACCCAAATCTAAGGCACTGGAACTGTGTGTTCTTGGTAGCTCACAGGGAGTGTGCCATCCCCTGTGGAGCCAATTTTATCACTTACAGTTGTTCAAGTTTGCAGATGACATCCATCAATGCACAAAGCAAGCAAAGGAAATTACAATGGCGATTTTCCCCTACACATTTTCTATGTGGCGCTATCTCTAAACGCAGATGGAAGGACTCCAAAGTTAGCGGGTGGATAAAATTTTGGCAGGGGAGCTAAAGTGGTCGGAGCACCAAGATCTCAGCTCCCCTCTGGATCGATGTTCGTTGATCATTTTGGAGCCACAACGTGCGTAGATGCTAAAACCTGAAGGGTGGGCTGAAATCCCAACCGTGGTTTTACGGGGAGGTGACGTGGCATAAGTGGGTGTATTTCGGGCTTGAAATCGGTGTGAGATACAAAATGCTTCTCACAGCCCCAAAATTCACATGTGCATGTAAGGACCTATCAAATGTTGACAACTGGCCACCCGACAGCTGGACCAAAACGCTCCATTCACAAGGAGGGGTCAACCAATGAACGAAATCGACTTCCACAACGTCAGTGCCCAACCCAACAACGACAGGTGGTCCTCCGCAAATTGTCTCGTTGCGCTCTAATCCCAATGAAGATTCAATTAATGAGGGAGGGGCTGGTACTGAAACCTCATCTGAGCCCATAAATGGAAGGCTCGATATTGATGGCCAAGGAGGTCGGACTCTCAGAAGGGTACATCAATGGTCGATTTTCTACAGGTCCTCGTTGAACCTGGTTTGTGTCTGACAAAGGGAAACATGCTCATTATGACAGAGGATTCCTCAGATGCAAATATTTGAATGGAATTGCCAGATCACACTCCTGTAAGTAGTGGACTGATCTAAGTATAAATAGATCATTTTGATATTTTGTTAAGGTCATCAACTGGTTGAGCAGAGCTCCTTGTTTTGTAATATTTTGATGCCAGAATTGTTCTCTGGTTATGTATCAAATTTGAGACTTTTGCATTAATAGAAGTTAGCTTCTCTCTTCTCTTTGTAAAAATTGTGCTAAAACACTTGAGCATGGACAATCCAGTCGAGGGTTGTAGTTCTATTGTAATGTAGGCTTGATTACAGTATTGTTGTGACCAGTTTTAGTCAGCTTCCTTGTTACCTTATTTCCCCTTACGGTGAAAGGCTCAGGAATGGAGGATCCAGTTGAGGTGTTGTAGTTGCATGATAATGTAGGTTTGATTATTATGTTGTTGTGACATATTTCAGTTTCTGAAACTTTAGTTCAGGATTGCTCTTGAGCCTGATTTTTTCTTCACCAAGATGCTTGAAAGTCGGATGCCCATAGTAGTCTTGTTCACCTCTCTCACTAATTCTTCCTTCTACTCATACTTAAACTCAAATCACTGACTAAATTTAATGAGGCCCTCACCTCCCTGTGCATTGATTGTCTAGTTTTTGTGTTAAAATCATTCTTGTACTGAGTTTTGTCCATTGAACCTCCACTCACAAAACCAACATCCATCAAATATTCTCATGGGTATTGGGCTTATCCTCTTGCAATCTGAGGGTGACTCTTACTGCTAATAGGTTGAACATGAATGAGATAGAGTTTTTTGTAGATCAGAATAAGAATACAAGGATCATCATAGAGGAATGGCTACAAAGGTATGTGTTTATAGATTTGCATAAAATTTTCTTCACTGATTTTTTGAATATTTTAGCAGAGTGGAACCAGAGATTTGTTGAACAGATCGAAAGATATTGAACTATGGTTATGAGGAACTGGACCCCTGAATTGATCTAATAGGTTAATGAAGTAAGCAATAAGACATCATGTGCAGATGATTACTGGTTAGATAGTGTGTTGGGAGGTTACGTTACTAAATTTTCCATAGATTGTACTCAATCATATAGTGTTGTTGAGAGGGAATTATTTAAAGGACCGCACAGAAGATACCTGAAGTCACTATCTACATGGATTAAGATGTTGTTGTGAGAAAAAAGAGTTATGACCATCGAATCTGATTATTAAGCATCTTTGTTCACATAGAGGAACTAGGGGTTGACCTAGGAATGATCTGAGTGTAGAGAGGGATGAAGAGAAGGAATGAGCAATGGATGAGCTGAGGATGTTGAGAGAATAAGAGTGTGCGATGAATGAAGAGAATGGATTATTTCACAGTGGTGAGAGATTTAGACTAAATAAGAATATGATTTTGGTTGAGAGAGAGGGAAACAATAGTGAGATCAACGAAAGTGACACTAGTGTAATACTCCAGATCAAAGGGAATCTAAGAACAGAAGAAAATATATGTTAGTTTAGTCCAGTAGAATAAGATCCCACTCAGATCATACTCTTTGTCAAACCCATGACTCTGTGTGCATATCCAAGAACTGAGGTAACATTAGAAGTTTTGTCAATTGTAGTTAGTGAAGGGAGTAAAGATAGTAGTAGAAGTAATCAAATTAGTGGAAGTAGTACGTCGAGCCATAATCAGTCAGTGTTATCAGGAAAGAATACCATGAAAATCATGATGGTGGGGGTAGATTCCACCTTAAGGATGCCTCTCTTTCAAGGGGTCGATTCAGAAGACCCGGAACAACATTTTTTCATTTATGACACAATACGTATTGTGAAGAATGGCCATGATGATGATGTGAAGATTGCACAATTGGAAATGAACTTCATGGATCATGCACTATTACAGTACATGAAATATAAAAATACTACACCTATGGGCCAAACGAGAACATTGGCAGAGGTAAAACAAGCCTTGCTGAAATAATTCTAGAAGCCTAAGTCTCAATCGCGATGCATCAGAGATGAAGGAGATCAAGCACATAGCAAATGAATCAGTTGGGGACTATGATCAAAGATTCAAGATACTAAAGGATCAACTGACATTTCAGATTCCATATGAACAACACAAGGAGTGGTTTATTGGAGGATTTTTGTTGCATATACACTACCCTTTGACGTAGCAGAATATTGTGCATTAGTCAAAATCTCTGGGAATTGCTATGAAATTGGAAGTGTCCCATGTAGGAGAAAATAATGCAAGTATGGCTCAAGTTCAGTCACACCTAGTCACACTAACTATTATGTTACTAGAAATTATGAAAGGAAAATAGAAGAGTGATGGAGTCTGGTGTATCATGTGTAGAACAGAAGGTCATCATAAGGATGAATGTCCATCTCTTCAACATTATTTGAATACGGGACCTCTGAATATGTTAGGGCTATGGTGAAATATTTGTAAAACAATGGATCGCCACCTTCATAATTTCTCGTTGATGCAAAAGTACCAGAGTATTGTGAGAAATCTATTTTGTAACTTTTGCAAGTATATCGAACATTAAGAGAAGGATTGTCACACATTTGATTTGATGAGAGAGCACACTACATATGCATATAGAGTACAATGAGAACAATTAGAAAGAGGATCTTCATAGTATAATACTCCCAGAGGATATACTCAAAGAGGACAAGGAGGTTTCAAAGGCTTCGGAAGAGGAGGATTTAGTAGAGGAAGAGGACCTATTATATGTTATAACTATAACCATATTAGATACTTGGCACGATACTGTATGAACCCTTTCATGGCGTGTACTTATTGAAGAGTCCTAGACCATTTGACATAGGAGTTTCCACAGTTAATCGTGAAATGGCAAGAAAAGAGGAACCAAAATGTATAGATGATCACAACAAAATCATGTGATGAAATACCTAAGATATTAGTCGTTACATGTATAGGTACAAGAATAGGAATGGATGTGATGGATCAAGGGAATAGAATCCACCAGTGGGTAAGGAAAGCAGCAAAGACACTACCATTGTTTAATTTGAGAAAAGAGAAAGAGGCCTACCAGTAAGCAAGAAAATAATTGGTTGGAGTAGAATGGATATCTTCAACTTCCTCTGCACCACCTTTGTATGAAATACCATCGATGTATGATATGCCACCAGTATACAACCATTCAAAAAGGAAATTTGATAAGGTAAGCAATTTGAATAGTTTTCTAAAAAATTGTTTAGATTTAATGAAAGATGAGTCTTCTTTGAGTATATTGCATAGAATGATTGATTGTTGTTCCCAAGAGAAAGAGATACCTCTTGAACACAGAGAAGTTAATCACGTGAATCGAAATAAGAGAACAAATAAGGAGTTTCGACTCAATGCACAGATAGGGAACTACGCCATGGATAATATCATTCTATATCTAGGCTCTGATATGAATGTCATGTTGAGGAAAACTTGGGAGATGATGGGCCAGTCAAAGTTGAATTGGTCTCCTATCCAATTGAGATTAGAGAACCAACATAAGATTATTCCAGTTGGAAGGTTGACAGGGGTAAGTGTTAATATCGATGGAGTGCGGAGTGTAGAATAATTTGAAGTGATAAAAATAGTAGACGGTATTACACCTTATCCACTACTATTGGGAATGTATTGGAAATTTAATGATGAGACTATTATTTATCTAAATAAAATATAGATGGTATTCAAAGTAGAATACTTGAAGGTTATTGTGTTGTTAGATCCTACTGAAGGAAGGAGATATGTATATCCAACAAAGAGAAAATAACTTGACACTTTGTATAATATGACTGTGTAGATGGAAGATTATGTGAATCCTACAGCTGAAGGTGTACTTAGTTGGAGAAGTATTAGTTCATGTGTGTCATACTTAGAACAATCTCTAGAGAATTGGAAGAAAATATTGCATGAGGTGTCTACAAGGAAATGTGCTCAGATTACCCACATGTTTTAATGGATTGGAACTGAGATATGTGAACCTCCAAGGTATGATGGAATAAAAGATGTAGTTTATTTTATACGAGAGTTTGAGTTGAAAATATCATATCAATAAAGACTACTAGCTTTGGATGTTGTGTTGAAAGCAACCCCTACAAGATGGTGGGTTGTGCACAAGTATGGAATAAGAGATTGACAGTAGTGAAAAAGGTTATTACAAGTTAAATTTGGAACAAAGAATGAAAGTATCATGCTGAAGTATAATGGATTAAGTTTCCTAGCAGACCATATTACGAATTGTACCGCGACGTGGAATAATTACCCAGGAAAGAATGGATGCATTTATTTATGCATACCTTGAACACAATCCTGAAGAATTGGTACATAGAAATAGAAGTGCCCAGAGGGACAGGTGATTGGGAAGAGTTGAACAGGAACTTAAAGGTAACTTTTAACTTTAAAAATGATGATCCTTTGATTGGTTCAACCTTGCAGGTTATCAAGAATAAGATTTTTGCATCAGAAGATTCGATAGGGTCCATATTTTTGCATAGTGTATCTAGATTTGATGTGATATTTGAGGGGGTATTGGACTATTCTAATGTTTATCTAGAAGATTAGGATGATGAAGACCCCAAGAATTTGTAGATACCAAAAAATGAAGGGGAGCGCGTAGTAGAAGGACTGGAGCTTGAGTCATCTATATATGCAAATCCCTTAAGAACATGGAAAGTGAACATTGGTACAGAAGAAAATCCTAATTTTGCGAACATAGGAGACTATTGGAGCGATGAGATAGTTGAGAATATTGTCGACTTATTGTGTGAGTATCAGGATATGTTTCCAACTATGTTTTCATAGATGAAAGAAATTGTTGGAGAGTTAGGAGAGATGAAGATTCAATTGAATCCAGATTCCAAACCTATGAAGCAAAGACCATATAGAATGAACCCTTCAGATAAGAAAAAGGTAAAAGCATAGATAGATGGGATGTTGGAAGCTGAAATTATACAACCTGTTGAAGAATCAGAATGGATCAGTCTAATGGTAGTGCAGGATAAGAGGACAAGAGGGATCAGGATATGTGTAGATCTGAGAAAGTTCAATGATGCTTGTTTACACGACCCATTTCCTACATCATTTGCAAATGAAGAGATAGAAAATGTAGGAGGGTAGGAGGCTTACTCATTCACGTATGGATTCTCAGGATACCATCAAATCAAAATTGTGCAAGAAGATAGATATAAGATCACTTTTGCGATAGAATGGGGTTGTTACCAGTACACGGTTACATCGTTTGGCTTGAAGAATGCACCAACAATATTTTCTAGAGTAGTTGTTGCATCTTTCAAAGAGCTCATTCATAATTTATTCGAACTGTACTTAGATGACTCGACAATATTAATCATTTTGAAAGACCATGTTGAAACTATACACTTAATGTTGTATAGGTGTAGGTAGTACGAGATCTCGTTGTATTTCAAGAAATGCAATTTGTGTGCACCTTTTGGAATATTGTTGGGCCATGTGGTGTGTAAACATGGATTTTTAGTTGATCCTGTGAAGATAGTTTTGATTGTTGATTTGTCACCACCAACTTCAGTGCAACAGTTGAAATCTTCATTGGTTCATATAGGATACTATAGAAAATTCATCAAAGGATATGTGCAAATCACGACCCCTATGGAGAAGTTTCTAAATAAGGAAGTTAAGTATCAATGGAATGAAGAATGTTATAAGAGTTTGGATACACAGAAACAAAAGATGGTCATCACATTGATTCTAGTTGTTCCTGACTAGAGAAAGGAATTTCATGTTCATGTGGATGCATCGTCTATAACATTGGGAGCAATTTTGGCTCAACCAAGTGAAATAGAGTTATACCATCCTAATGCATTTTCAAGTAGGAAGTTATCCTCTATAGAACAAAACTACACTACGACAAAATGAGAAGGATTGGCCATGTTGTGTGCCTTGCAAAAGTTCAGACACTATATTTTGGGATCTCACTTTAAGATGTGTACATACCATTTTGCACTGCACTACCTAGTTAACAAGCTAGTTTTGGGTGAGAGAATATGTAGATGGCTACTATTGTTCCAGGAATATGACTTTGAGGTGATCGTGAAACCAGGGAATTTTAAGTCATGACCAGATCACTTATCACGCATACTATCATGTGAATATGTAGGAAACTTGGATGACAGCTGACCAGATGCAAACCTATTTGCAATTCAAATGGTTGGTTATTATTGTGTATACATAGTTCAATTCTTTAGTACCTGAGTAGCCACTCTAGAGTTTAAAGTTGCACAGAAAAAGACGATCACTAAATGCAGCAGAATATCAGTTGATAGCAGGAAATTTATACAAGTTAGGCATAGATGGAATTATATGACGATGTGTATTAGAGAATGAAAGGCATATGATCTTATCATAGGTGCATGAAGGAGTTGCAGGAGGACACTACGCAGGAAAATAAACAAGTCATAAGATTATGTGCGTAGGAATATGGTGGCCTACCCTTCACAAAGATTCTAAGGAATTATGTCAGAGTTGTGATGTGTTTCAAAGACTTGGGAAGCCTTCCAAGAGAGATGAGATTCCCTAAGTACCACAAGTGACATTACAATATTTTGATAAATAGGCAGTGGAATTTGTTGGGCCGATTAATCCACCAACTAAGAGGTTGGAAGCTAGGTACATCATTACTGCGACAGACTACTTAACCACATGGGTCGAGGAAGAATCGGTCAAATACTACAGCACGGAGACAACCACGTGATTTTTGTTTGAAACTGTGGTGACATGATTTATATGCCCAAGAGTACTTATGAGTGATTAGGGAACTCACTTTATAAATAATATGATTTCATCATTGACATAGGAATTTCAAATCGATCATAAGAAGAGCACCCTATATCACCCTTAGGTAAATGGAACAGTATAAATATTCAATAAGATCTTATAACATGCATTAACAAAGGTTTGTAATGTAATTCAGGATGAGTAGGACTTGAGAATTCTAGCTGCTTTTGTTACAGGTATGAACTAACTGAGAGGGGGGGGGTGAATCAGTTAGTGTAGATTATTAATGATTTACTCTCATTTTTCACTTTGAATCATTAATCTTAGTGGCAGTGAGTCTTTACTGTGAAATTCAGAGTTATAAACATAAAGCAGATAGTATAACGAACAGCAATCACACACAGCATTCATTCACAAATACGAGACACAGATTTTTCAAGAGGAAACCCAACCAGGGAAAAAACCTCGTCTTCTTAAGATGTTCAGCAAGCTTCAACTTCATTACATCTCATATTTTATGAGCACCAACTCATAGAGGCTACAACCTCTGATTGCCAGCACCAACTAGCTGAGAGCACCAACTCCCACAGAATCCCAGTACCCACTGGGTGGAAGCACCGACTTCCTTTTTACTTCAGCACCAACTGAATGAAGGC
>ML787600.1:0-36619 GCA_009831015.1 Picea engelmannii | reverse complement strand
GCACCAACCTTCAGATTCTACAAGCACCCACTTGCAGAGAAAGAGACATACGTCTCCCTAGCACCACCCTACCACCCTAGTTTCTTGAATAAAAATCTTTCTCAAACCAATTTGCTTATCCTGATATAGCTTGCTTACCATTTATGCTATGCTGCTCTGATTTAACCATCTCTGATCTTCTTAACTGCTCAGCCACAAATTTTGTTTTATTGCCTTTGATCTGCTGCTCAGCTTCACTATCATCTGAAGCCCATTCTCAGCTCCTTCTCCTGTCACGCAGGTTCTTCTCCTTCTTTTCTCACATCCATAACGCTTCCTCTTTCTCACTTCAACAGCACTCATTCCTCTCTGTTCAAGCGCATTTTATAGATTCTCTACATGCAAAGGTTTTCCATGCGTTTCTCAACTCCAACTGCAGTTTCCCTTCTTACATTCTTTCTTCTTCTTTTCGCATGCCATTATTCTCCTTGATTTTCTGAANTGACTCTTTGCATGCTTCCTCTACGCATGCCACATCATGCACCGGTCTGTTAACTGCCAGTCTAATTTTAGACTAAAAGTCTTTCTGCTTTTCTTAACTCCAACTGCAGTTTCCCTTTTCGTTTATTCGTTCTTCTGCTTTTCGCGTGCTAGAATTTGTGTTTTAGCATCTACGTTTTAGCATTTGTGATTCATCATTTGTGTTTCAACATCTACGTTTCAGCATCTGTGATTCAGCATTTGTGTTTCAGCATCTACGTTTCAGCATCTGTGATTCAGCATTTGTGTTTCAGCATCTACGTTTCAACATCTGAGATTCAGCATCTGTGTTCACCATACACAATCGATTGCCATCAATGACAACCTTGATCATCTGCGTCATCTCTGTTGTAGCCATATTTCCAACAGCTTTATGGGAATATAGGACTACAAGAAAAAACATGGTAGGACAGACTCCATTTAGATTGACATATGGTCAAGAAGTTGTGATGCCTATGGATTTTATTGTATCGATTATGCACATTTATACGATGGCAAAGATTAGATATTCTGGTGCAATGGAGAAGATATTTTCAGAACTAATAGAACTTGAGGAAGAACTATTTGTTGCAGGCTTCCATTAGTAAGTGTAGAAAGTGGGCAAGAAATATTGGCATGACAGGAACATTAAACAAAAGAAATTTCAGACAAGGGACCTAGTGCTACTTTATGACAACAGGTTTTTGAGGCACCCACGGAAATTTTGGATGCATTGGTTAGGACCATATGCGATCAGGTTTGTGACATATGTAGGTGTTGTCCCGTTGGAGAAACTGAATGGAGAAGTTTTAGAAGGATTGGTTAACGGTAATCAGTTGAAACTATATAGGGATGGTCAAGATTTTGCGCACTATTTCGAACTGCACCGAAGGTGTACCATAGTACTTATATAATAGTGTATTATGAAAAGAAAAATAAAAAGAAGAAAATTAAAACAGGAGTTTGAAGGTTGGAAGAAAATGATGCAGAGAAGAAAGAGGAAGGTGAACTTCGTAGAAAGGAGAAAGAGAGTATGAAGAAATAAGGCAAGGTTGGAAATCTGCACATAAGACGGTTGAAGGAATTAAAGATCAAGGTTGATGGGGCATGCATTAAAGAGCGATCATAACAGTGAATTAGTGGAGACACGTAGTCATTACTGGAAAGTGGCGCTAAGATCATGATAAATTGGCAAGATCTAGACCATGATCCATAGAATAATCTGAATTTATTGCAAAATATGGAAAGAATTGAATGTGAAGTAGAACCATATTTGACATCAAGTTTGGGTGCGAAGAACAAAAATAGAGGGAGACAGGTGATAAGAGCAGTTGAAAGGTCGACATCCAGAATTTATTATTATTCGAATTTTTCATAGAGAGCAGTGAAGATCAGAGAACCAAGTGAATGAAAAAATATCCAAGTAAGAAAATTTGTAGAGAGTTATGTCCACACCTAAACCAACAATGACATCAGTGTCACAATCGAAGAAACAATGTATTAATCCATTGGTAGTATCGATATAGGAAGAGACTTCGTGAACATCTGCATCAGAGTTGAGTTCGTCCAACTTTCCAAGGGATTATGTGCCACCAAGAAAGTCATCAGCGAAGCCGATCAAGTTTCATAAGGAAGCAAAATCTGATCTTGTGAAACCAGAAATTCCACCCAAATTAATAGTTGAAGGGGATATGCTGGGAGAAATATTGAGCTTGAAGTTCGCATATCACGATCTATTAGAATAAAATAAGTTCCCAGATTTATCACCGAGGAAATACCTAAAGACATTCATCAATCCAGAGACGTCATTTATTAGAGTTGATCCAAAGACCCGGGAAGTGGGATTGGCGAAATTAGGGATCTTGAACTTGTTACAAATCCCACATTTTGGTAGGAGCGCAAAGATCAACGCCTGTGTGAAGATGTTGTTAAGCTATGTCCATGAGGGATATATATGGTTGGACAGAGCCATGTCATTTGATAGACAATTGATTGTCTGAATAACTGGATTTCCAATGGTAGGGGAGGATTGATCAACACTTTTACAGACAAATCGAATGAAAAAGTATTATCAGAGAAGATTAAAGAGAAGTTTGTAATGTTTAGAGGAGTGCACGGACTCGATGTAGCGAGTATCAATGACGATTGTTTCTAGTTTTCAACGCAAGTGTTATCTTGCAAATTGTTGTAGGGATCATGTGCCAACAAGTGTGATAGAAATGGTAGATAAGTTCATTAAAGGCATATAGATGAACTGGGAGACTTTCTTAGTCAACCAATTCTAGACAGACTACATGGAAACTCAAGACAGAGGTGTGGAGTTTCATTATGCATGGTTGTTGATACTAATATAATTAGTGGCTTGGAGGAAGCTGGAAGACTCGCAATTTTTGTCAGCAACCAATAAGCCATGTTTGGCAGAAAAATATGCTAACTTGTGGAATAATGCACACAGGGAAAGACAACAGGATAACAATATAGATTTTTATATCTATAAGGAGTTCATTCAGGAGAGAATTCAGAGAAAATTGTTCATTTTACCACAGTTGGTAGAAGTGTACAAGCTAGTTGTGTGATTTAAGGCAAGGTTCCATCACATGTATATCCAAGCAAAGAAGGACCCAAGTTAGGAATAGTTTCCCACACGATACAAGGTTACTGAAGAATATATGGGACACATCATGGAATATTGGTATGTTGAGTGGAAGATCCCACCGATAGAAACAAAGAATCCCGACACACACAAAATTGAAACAAAAGAGATAGGAGATGATGATGAAGAAGAAGGATAGGAAGGAAATAGTGCAGGAACAAAACAAAAGACGGTACCATGCACAGAGAAGAAACGGAAGGAGAAGGATATGGGAAATAAATACCACAATGAAAGAAGAGGAAATAAGTTAAGGAGGTGGCCACCCATGCCTTGTTAGAGAATGACTTAGAGAATATTGCAGATGAGGTAAAGGAAGCTATTGATGAATATTTTGAGCATGTGGCACAAAACCAAGAAGAAAGGAATTTGGATGTGCAAGCATATATTGTCTCATTGCGACAAATTTTGGACACAACAAGACTATCATCATTCAACCTGGGAGAACAAGCACAAATAGAGAATGCATTGTAGATGAAAAAGGCACAACCAATGACATCCCACTTAGTGGCAACATCAGGAGAGCATCGAGGAATAAAACTAGCATCAAGAGAATTAGATTTCCCCATGGAAGAATTGAAGGAGTAAGAAAATATAGTCACATTGACTTGGTGTCATCTCAGCTACCTATAGAATTTTTATATGGGTTGCAGATGGGGGTCACACAAGAAATTCAAGTGCGTGTAGTGTCAACATCGATGGAGTTGACAAAGGTCATTGCAGATAAGGATGCACTAAAAGCATAATGTGATCACCTTAGGCTGGAGAGAGATGAGTTCACACAAAGGATGGAGAGATTGCAACAAGTAGTACAAGGGGTATTTAATCATAATCCAGAATTGTTTGTGGAAGAATATGCCCCTTAGAAGAAAAAAATAAAAATATTGGTGAAGCCATTTAGGGATTTTGCACGAATATTAATGATCTTGAAGCACACCAAATACCGAGTACACCACCAAAAGAAAGGGAACAGAGAGACAAGACAATGACAATGATAGTAGAAAGCATCAATATTTTAGAGGAGGAGTGCACTAAATTATATGATGAAAGCACACAAGTGTGGATGCAAATAACACAAGATGTAGAGCTGCAAGAAATTGGGTAGAAGTTGAAGGCTATGAAGCATAGGGTGAAAAATTTCAAGTAAACCATGAGAACTCTGCCAATGAAAGAAAATATGAATGCACTCTTATAGAATAGGTAGTTATAGTTAGACATGAGCCAATTAAGAACAAAATAGCAGGCTCGTGCACAAAAGTTAGAGACACTGGAAGAAGAAGTGTTTCAAGTAGCATAGGAAATGGTAGTTTCATAAGGCGTCATAAGGAAGGAAGCACAATATAGTGAAGAGAAACTAAAGACACATATTATAGCAGAGATAGTAGAAGAAATCTTGCAGCAAAAAACACAAGTCAAAGAAAAGGTTGAGACTACTAAAGACACATTTCATAATTTCTTGACAACATGGAAGTAGGCCTGAAGTGGATCGAGACGAGCCACGGGTTAGTGTTCGGGGGCTATTGGAGCAGGTCATTTTGGGTAATCTTTGGGAATCACGCAAGAGTGGATCTCATGACAAATCAGCAAAGAAGAAGCACGCATAGAAGACAATTAGTATATTTTAAGGAGTCGACGCGCAAAAGGAAGAAGTTAGTTAGGATTTTTCGGACATTTTTTCCACATTGTAATGGGCTAAGCCCCAATGTATATGTATAAATATGTAATGGGTTTTGGGTAGAAAGTAACATAAGTTAGTGAGCGGATGAAGTAGTGAGAGATTTTTGGAGAGATTTTGAGCAATGATTAGTGCTTTCTAGTTGATGAGTATGAGTTGATTTGAATATCAGTCGAGAGGTATGTATGCACTACAGCATAGAACAACTTGAGTAAGTTTGGTATTTTATTGAAGATCATTGTATGAGTGAAGTGCGCACCTGTGTAAGGAAGACTATGAATGAATAATATAAGAATCCAGTCACTATGGGTGTAGCCCAGTTTAGGGTGAACCATGTTAAATCCTTTTATTTTGATGTGTATGTTGTTATGATGTGTTTTTCTTTCTATGATGTTCATTGCGCACATAGAATATATGTTTAATGGTTAATCTTATTATGTATTGGATGGTCCCGTGCATATGTTGAATGGTTAAGTAGGATTATTATGTCAGATGTTATTGTACTATTATGGTTTTGTGCATAGAATATATGAATGAATGTTAAGTAAACAGTAAGGATGAATGCCTCATATTCCCCCATGACTGCAGAATTATAGTTCTGGTAGTCCCCATAGGTACCTCTGGTGAGACTCCACCTGCTTGTGGGTGATGCCAAAAGGGTCAGTATCTTGGGATTTTTTGGTGAATTAATGTTTAACCCTGGGTCTATCCATTGCACACCAACAATGATTACATTTTTAGGGTGATAAAAAACATTATTAATTAATGTATTAGGGTTAGTGATCTAAGAGAGAACTTTATTGCATCTCCCCCTGATGATGGAATGTGTTACCTATCCTGAAAAGTCAAATTCAAAACAAATAACATAGGGATTCCAAAGAAATTAAAAATGTGTACCTGTGAAAGCACCAACGAAATTATAATTTATGTGAATGAAGGCTAATGTGAATTGGTAGAATCTAATGCAAAGTTCTAAGTTATGTGTTTCCCATTTGTAATATTCCTTCATGCAATGTGAAAATGTTCAATATATTTGATTTTCATGAGTTTCTTGGGTGAGACCTTATTTAGTTCATGAATAATGAATATGCCGACACTAATGGGGTATTGTTTGGTAACATATTTCAAACACTGGGTCTGAAACCTCAATCCAACACTTTTCAATGGTCCCCAATTTAAATTTAGTCTCCATTTCCACCAACTCTTTTTTTTCTTCTTGGATTTTCTTTGAAGCCTCCTCACAACCTTCAAACCCTTGATCCCAATCATTCCTTTCAATAATTTTTGAAGTTCAATTGTGATTGGCCAAATTTTCAAAATCAAACCTCCTCCATGTAACCCTTGCTCCAATTCCATGATTGAGCCCGATGGCCAAACTAGTACTTAACTCTTCAAAAAAGAGGGAGATGAGATCTTGATTTTTCCAATCGACCCCAATTCTTAAATTAGACTTGTTAGAAAAATAGGATCGTAGAGAAATAAAATAAAACAAATGTGGAAATAAAATACAAAAGATACACAATAAAATAGAGACACAGATATATGTGGTTCACCCAATGTGGGATAATTCCACCAGAGAAATTGTTAGGTCCTTCCTTTATTATTATCCAAAAAATGAAGGAATGCAACCTACAACACATCTGTTGTAACTTCCTCTTCTTTCTCTTACAATATCCTCTCTCATAATACAATATTCACTCTACTACACACGTAGTTGCAATACAATTCATCATAAAACAGGGTTTCCTTCTAGGGAAAAAAACCCTAACATGACTTCTATCGTCAGATCTATGACCTTACAATGCATGATTCAGATTGACTACGGAATTAAAATATTTGAATTGCATTAAAAAAAAAAAATTGGACGCCTCAAGGTCGGGGGGGGCAAGAATTGTGTATCCTATAGTCTCTTTGACCTATATATTAATTAGGAAGATAATCAGGCTCCACGACCAAAAATATCCCACTTGGATATTGATCACAATAACCCCACTATTGTTGTACTTGTTGGACTGTGATCCACCTTGGACCTGGAAAATTTCTCATCTTCACCTTCATGCTTGAAGACCAACTGAAAATGAGTAGGAACTCATTTTTTCCCAGGTTACTACCTTTGTTAGAATGTCTATAGGATTCTAGCTAGTATGTATCTTTTCCAACTTCAATTGTCCATCTTCCAAAATAGACCGTATGAAATGGTACCTTAGTTGTATATTCTTAGTCTTAGAATGGAAAGATTAGTTCTTTGCAAGATGAATGGCACTCTAGTTTTCACAGTAGAACCTATTATTCTCATGTTTCTTTCCCAATTACTCCATAAACCTATGCAACCAAATCATCTCTTTACTATCCTCTGTAGCAGCAACATACTTTGCTTCGATTGTTGAAAGTGTAACAACCTTTTGTAGTCTCGAAATCCAACTTATTGGTGTTCCACCTATAGCAAAAACATACCCTGTAGTGTTCCTCCTACTATCTTTATCACTTGCCATATTTGAATCAGTATATCCCTGTAGAATAGTGTCTGAACCTCCAAAACATAATGCATGAGTACCAGTACCTCTCAAATACCTGAGAACCCATTTTACTACCTCCCAATGTTCTTTACCTGGATTGTTCATATAAATGCTCACAAATCCCACTGCATGTGATATATCTGTTCTTGTGCACACCATGGCATATATCAATTTGCCAATTGTTGATGAATAAGGGACCTTGAACATGTATTTTATCTTCTCCTGTGTCTTGGGAAAAAATTCATTTGTTAATTTTAAATGACTAGCTAAAGGTGTACTAATTGGTTTTGCATTCTACATTCTAAATCTCTCCAACACCTTCTCTATGTACTCAACCTGAGACAATGTCAATTTTTTATTTTTCATGTCTCTTGTTATTCTCATACCAAGGATTTTCTTTGCAGGAACCAAATCCTTCATCACAAATGAATTAGCTAATTTCTTCTTGAGCATATTTATATCCTGCATGTTAGACCCTACAAAAAGCATGTCATCTATATACAATACCAAGATAATATAGCTTCCATTTTATAACCTCTTAAAATAAACACAGTGATCATAATGACATCTATTATAACCTTGTTTTTTCATAAACTTGTCAAAATTAAAATACCATTGCCTTGGATCTTGCTTTAGGCCATACAAGCTCTTCTTCAACCTACATACCAAATTATCCTTCCCTTTGACCTCATGCCCCTATGGTTGCTTCATATAAATCTCTTCATCCAAATCCCCGTGGAGAAAAGTTGTTTTTACATCTAACTGTTCAAGATGAAAATCTTTTATTTCCACAATACTTAAAATGGTCCTAATCGAATTCATTTTAACAACAAGAGAAAATGTTTCATCAAAATATATAACTTTCTTCTATGCAAACCCATTTACAACAAGTCTTCCCTTGTACCTCTTTTTTCCTACATCTTCTTCCTTCAACCTGTATACCCATTTATTCTGTAATGATCCTTTTCTTGCATCCAATTGAACCAAGTCCCAAGTCTGGCTATTTACCAAGGAGTCCATTTTCTCTTTCATGCCTTGCTCCCACTTCTTTTTAGTGTCAACTTGCAATGCATCTTCATAACTTTCTGTTTCACCAGAATCAGTCAACAATAAATAATACAATGAAGGAGGGTATCGTTCAATGGGTCTACTTGACCTGGTATATCTTCTAACAACAATTGCAGGAGTTTTAGGTACATTTTGCTCATGTTGTTGTACATTTTGATTTTCCGGTACCTTTGGAGCTTCTTTTCCAGTGATCTCATCAAGCACTGTGTTTTTTGGTTTTTCTTTTTCATGTTTCTTTCCCTACAACCAATCTTTCTACATGACCTTATCATTGAATATGACATCTATACTCTTGATGATTTTTGTGATTTTCTAAATCCCATAAGTGATAACCAAAATCATTAATACTGTATCCAATAAAGGTACACTTCTTGGATTTTTCTTGGATTTTTCTTCAAGCTTTGTTCTATTTTCTTTATCAATGTGGACAAATTCTTCACAAATGAAAGTACTCAGAAATGAATAGTTTACCTTTTTACTTTCCCATTCCTCCTCTACAATCCCACCATCCAAAGAGATTGAAGGTCCTCTATCTATTAACTAAACAATAGTATCTACAACATATGCCTAGAACTATAAGGGAAACCCAACATGCAATCTCATACTCCTTGCACGTTCCATGATTTTCATGTTCATCCTTTCTAACACACCATTTTCTTGTGGTGTTCCTGGAATTGTTTTCTCTCTACAAATACCATGGTATGAACAGTAATTATCAAACTCCTTACTGCAATATTCACCTCCATTTTATGACCTGAGACACTTCAACCTTTTTCCTATCTCATTCTCAACCAAATCTTTCCATTTCTTAAAAGTATCAAAAACATCATATTTGTGTCGAATACAATAAACCCAATTTTTCCTAGTTGCATCAGCAATAAAAGTAACATAATAAAAAGAGACACCAAGAGATGATACTTGAGTTTGTCCCCATACATCTGTATGCACAAGATCCAACTTTTTATTCTTCTTTTCTTTTCTGACTCAGAGAAATATAACTCTCTTATGTTTTCCATAAACGTAGTGCTCTCAAAAATCCAAATCAGCCTTTTTAATATATGGCAATAAAATCATTTTGTGAAGTATTTGAATCCCCTTCTCACTCATATGTCCAAGCCTATGATTCCATAGTGTTGTATACACTCATGTAGAAGCTAAAGAGATAGAAGAGTCAGCATTAACAATTGTTGGTTTACTTATGGGCTTACCCATGTTCTAACTACAGGATTACCAACAACCCTTCGACCATCGACCCTTCTGGATACCAGAAGGAAACACAGAGCACAAAGTGTATTGCACAGTCTCGCCTGAGATGGATTCTATGGGTGGTCGTAGGACTCAAATGTCTACAACCATGGGATGTGATGTGGTTCTCTCTTAGGGGCATTAGATCCACTCAATTGCTAACCCTCGAATACCCATATATTATGCTAACTCTAACTCATACCAGTGACACAGTATATGACCAATAGACTTCATTACTCATTATAGTTGAATGTATTCCATGATAGATATTCATCTATTGTATCATAAGATTTAGATCTAAACACTAGTTATGCCATTAATTTACTTAGTTCTATTATGCAGATTACATTAGTTTATTTTTAGTGCATAGTGTTATTTCCTTCATCATTTAACATGTTCATCATAAAATTACTAAAGAAAATACAATCATAAACATTTCAATTCACACAAAACATATATATATTGTGGTTCACCCCCCTTGGGACTACATCCACAAAGATTTGTCGCTTTGGCTCTTTATTCATATTCTCGAAAAAGCTAGTGTTGCACACTGTACATTTCTTCCTTCATTACATTCAATCTCCACAGACCAAAATAGCTCTCACAACTCCAAGAACTTCTCACTGCTCTACTATCAGACTATGTAAAATGGATAACTCACTAACAAAAGAGGACCAACTTCTCATCATCCTAATAAATTCTACTTATACAAAAATTGGGACAAAGACCTTACAAAAAGCCTAACCCTAAGTGGATTACATTTGTCTACCTTCTTCTTGACTTAATATTAGTTGTTCCTCGATCCAACCATTGCTCCAAGTCGGTGCTTGTTCACTTTCCAACTGCTCCACAATAGTTTTTCCACTTTATAACTTATTTTCTCAGCATAGGTTTTCCTCTGTTTTCAGTGCTACGTTTCCTTTATTTCCAGCATACTTCCCTATTTTTAGGAACTTCTTTTATTCCTTCAAAACTTCCTTGATTCTTCCAAAAAATTGTCTATGCCAATAGGCCCCCAAAACTGACGTTGTGACTCATTCTGAGTCACTCATGGACTCATGCATATTTTATTGCTTGTATCAATGCTTCATATATCTCTGTTATATGATGGCATTGCTCCTTAGCTTGGTTTCTCTTCTCTGTCATGACTTCCACCACTTGGGTGGTGATTGGAGGTCTCAATATTTCTCCCTCCTCCAAGCCTATATGTTCTATGTGAAGTTTCATTGCATCAATATCCACGACCAACTGCTCCACCTTTTCTTGTAGGGGCTCCAACTCAGCCTGTCTTGCAATTTTTTGTGCCTACATTGCTTTCTCCTTTGTTTTTAGGCTCTTCATTTCTGTCGCAGTCTTGATTTTCTCGGGTAGTGACATTGTCTTATGTCGTTCTTTTAGATTTGCCAATACTGCATGCATTTTTTCTTCCCTTCCTTGCAGGTCTATCAATCTCCCATCTTCTAAGAGTTGTGTCCATAGTTGGGCACTCTTCTCCAATAGCTCTATTATCCATTGGATAGCTTGCATCATAATTTTTGCAGATGTTTTTGTGTCTTGCTCTCGCTGCTCTCTAACTTCTGGAGGAGTAGTGGTTAATGTGCACTCCTCTAGATCCTTTATCTTGTCCTTATACTGCTCCAAGGCATAATCTATTTTCCTCATCTTATCATTAGAAGATACTCCCTCTGACTTTGCGTTGTTTGGGATGGTTCGAAATATTGCACCTATGTACTTCTCCATATCTTCTAGTTTTTGTTGCACTATCTTCTTTTCATGTCCTTCTTGGCTAACTTATTCCTTTAGTGTGATATTTTCCTCCTGTGCTATCTGTAAGTTCGTCACATCAAACCTTGCCCTCGACTGAATTTCCTATGCGGCACTTATTTGTAATTTATAGAGCACATCTGTCTAGATCTTGGGCAATGCCAAGTCCAATGTCTCGATTTCCTTCAGAGGCCTCTGTGTCGCCTCCTCTTCGATAAAAAACATCTCATGGGTGATGATAAAATTAGCGCTCCCCTATGCTGTAATTTGCATTTTTTTCTCCCACAGACAGTCCTTCCTTAGTTTTTGTTGGTTTGTCTTTTGATGACTGCTCTACCCTGATCCTCAATTGCTCCAGCACAGTTTTCACTTCCTGTATTTTCTCTAGAATCGAAGACCTGTGATTCTCTGCATTCTCCCACATCTCTGATAGACGATCTTCGACTGTTGTGGCTATTAGTTCCACATAATATGTTGTTAGGGATATTTCCAATGATTTTTTGTGGGCCTTCGCCTTCTTCCAAGAGCCACTTGCTTGCTCCCCTGTCCTCTTCCTTTGGGCATCTGATGGATCATATAATTCTGGCATCTGTGTATCCATGTTTGTATCCTACCCAATTTATTCCTCCATGGGTATTTCCTGTGTCTCTTCTCTTTCTTCCCCCGTGCACACCTTTTCTATTGTTCCTCTTGGTGCATGCTCTATGCGCGGTGGATCCCATGTAGAACCATGATGTAATTTATTATATTTCCTTCTTTTATTTTGTATGGGGATGCTTCCCCCCACTTTTCCTTGTGAAACATTCTTCTTTTCTCTCGCACCGTTTGTGTTTTTTTGTTACGCAGGGACTGTCTGGTCCTGCGTCTGAGTCTGTCCTCCTGACACTTTCCTTGGGATTACTAGTGTTTTCCATTCCTCAGGCCACTCCTAGACCTCCATCTGTATGTCATGTGTCATCATGTAATATCTCAACTATAGCCACTCCTTGGTTGGGTCCCTCTTCTCCTATACCCACATGATATGGCGAGATGCTTAAAAATTTTCTATCTATCCAAACTCCTGGATAGTCTTTGGGGAAATCCTCCATGTGTCAGCTAAGTGGTTATGGATCTATAACAAGTATAGAGTGAATACATCGTTATTTATTTTCTTCTCCTTTGGGTCTAATGTTCTTCTAAGAGATGTGTAGCAAGTTGCACCACACTTTCCTATTCTCTGCAGTAACATACTATACGTTGGTTCTTGCCATCCTACCAGTTCAATGAGGATGAGTAACCATGAGTAGTCGAACTCAAAGCCCCAATCATGTGTGTCCTTGCAATCCTACAAGAAAGAATTAAGTAGATAAGGGGCTCAGCTCATCGAGATCCCCTTCATGCACCGTCTTCCAGCTACTACCACTCCTATTGGTGCTTCCTCCTTTCTGCACTTGCACATTAAATTACACCCTAACATCCTTGTATAAAATCTCGTCACAAGATCATTTATGTCACTAATTCTGATTCCCATATTTCCTCTCTCCATCCCATAATTTTCCTTGATTTCGTCGAAGATGGATTTTTCTTTGGTTTTATCCTATAAGTACTACTTAGGATTCTCCCCATTTGTGGGTAGCTCAGTGATAGATGTGATCAATTCAACATTGATAGGCATTGGCCTATCCATCCACAAAATTCCTCCATGCACCCTTGCTAGGAGTTGCTTCACACATCCATTGATATTTTCACCGCACCCAAAGTGCGGTACATCTAGAAAATTCATGATCCCTATATTGTAGAGCCCCAATATCCATTGTGTAGGCTCCAACAGTAGTGCACCTTATGGTCCCTCTCCTCTACTCTCCATATAGTTATGTTGCGCAAAATCTGGGAATTGGACTGTGTCATCCACGTCATGATCGGAGTATTCTATGGTGTCTACACCTCCCACCATCTCATCATCTAACTTTACTCCCTCTGGAATTTTTGGTATTAATATTTCCAATTCTACCTGTGTGCACGATATTCCTTTCACACTGCTCTTAGCTCACGCCTTCTTCTTCCCTTGCGGGGATGACACCCTGACCTCTGGTACACCCTGGTGCTCTTTTTCATTCTCTTCTTCTGTCTCTAGGCCCTGCCGTTTTGAATCTGTGGCATGTTCGCCTTGTTGTGGCCCTTTTCCCCTAGACGTGTCATATTTTGTCCTTTCTACATCCTCCTTTGGTTTCTCGGCCTCGTGTGTTGGGTTTTTCTCCTCCTCAACTTGTGTGGTGTGACGATCATATTTCGGCATGTGTATTTCATCCACATCCATGATTGTGGGCATGTCTTGCGTCCCTATTTGTGTCACCCAAGCACTACTTCTTGTGTTTCACCTGGCCCTGCTCGATGCTCCAATGCATGGTGGCGACATCTTTTTAAGATTCGGAATGATGAACTCTAATTCTCCACTTGCTATCATGAATTCTCACTCTTTCACACTTAAGCTTCACTTTCCATTCTTCTCCTTAGCGAAAAAACACAAATGACCACATTTTCCCCCTTTTTCAACTTTATACTAGGATGATGTACTGACAGTTGTTTCGTATTCACAGTTGTCACTTTTTCCTACACGCTCCATTTTTTGTGTCTATCGACTATTTTCTAGCGCGCAGTCTCTTCAACACTGGTTTTTCTGCGGCACACTGTTAATGATAACAATTCTATTACATAAAAAACACTCTAATATTCTTCTATATTTTTGTCTTTTTGTTATATTTCTTCTTATTATGGATTTTTTTCTTTTTCTTCTAACATGTACTATATACAATATATAAAATCATACATTCTCTCTCTATTTTTACCTCAAGTTGTTAGGTCGACTATCTTGATACAGTTTCAGTTGATTGTCATTCACCATCCCTCTGAGATTATTCCCTGCAATATCTTTCAATTGTAACACACCTCCATTTGTAATGGCCTCCACCTAATACGGCCCTAACCAGTGCATCTTGAGTTTCTCAGGGTGTTGTAAATACCTGTTGTCATAGAGGAGAACTAGATCTCCTTCTCTAAAAAAATTATCCTTTATGTGTCAATCATGCCAAGCTGTGTCCTTCTCTTTCTGTACTTCCTAGTGAAATCCTGCTAAAATATTTTCTTCTTCCAACTCCATCAGTTGATCCAATATTTCATGTGCATCAACTTCTTTTTTTCATGTTGGTGATCACTGCAAAGCATAGACAAGGTACTAAGTAATCAAATGGAACCACTGCTTCATGCCCATACACCAGTCTGAATGGTGTCTATCCTATAAGATTCTTTCATGTAATTCTATAATCCCATAACATTGTTGATACCTTCAAATCCCAATCATCCCTATTCACATTGCAACTCCGTGACAATGCATTTTCTAGAATCTTGTTAAAATCTTCTATTGTACCATTTTCCTAGGGATGGTAAGGTGTGTTCTTCTAATGATGTATCTTGAATTATTCTATCATAGCTCTGATTGTATTGTTAACAAAATGGGTTCCTTGATCACTCAACAAAATTCTAGGACATCCAAATCTGGCACCACGTTCTGTAACACCCCAGGTTTTGAACCCCCATTTTAAATAATGTATTGTTACAATGCTGAGAGGCCAGGGTTCCCAAACAATTATTAAAAGGCCAGTGTGCCCAAGACGTGTAATGTTTTTTTTATCATTATTAATAATAAATACATGGTTGGCTGCTAGATGGACAAGGACTAGAATTATAGAGGGCTATGATTCCACAAGAGAGGGGGCTTGAGGGGCTAAGTGTTTATTCCTATTTTAATTACCCCTTTTTGTCTAAGGGAGGGGATCGGTTATGTGAGATTCTTGGGGAAGTCCAGGAGGTTCTTTATTCCCCACGAAGTTACTTAAACCCACCTCTGGTCTAATGGGCGGGTTCGACTGATGGCTTGTTCACTGATTTCCTGTACGTTGATTCATTTCCCTCAAGCACTTTCACGCACCCACTTACCCATTCATTAATCCATCCTCATCCACATCTTGGCTTGGGAAAGGGAACCAAACTACTGAAGAATTACCCATGGTATGGTGGGTTGTAGAGGTCGCTGGTGTGATCCATCCATGACTTGAGGCCTGCATGTTTGAGATGTGTTGACCTGTGTCCAGCGTTGCTCACAACTACGAGTCCTGAGAGTTCTAGCATTGAGATTTTGGACCAGTTACACTGAATCCCAAATAAGGAGAAGGACTACCTAAGGGACTGCATGGCCGAGAAGGGTGGAGGTTCATTCTCTCAGGTGGTGCAATATGGGTAGAAGAGAGTTGGGTACTTGGATTGTTGTGAGAGTTGGGAAGCCTATGAGATATATAAATTCTAACCTTGTACAATATCTACTACAAACTGATATTCAGAAAAGAACAGAAAAGATACAATGGAAAATACAAACATTATACAGAGATTTTTCACCTGGAAACCCAAACTGGGAAAAACCAGCATATATTATATTCATACATTGTGTTACATTGTGTTACATTGTTTACAATACAATATACATATAGGAGCCAGTGGCATCCAAAACCCTAACCCAATGACCTGGATTAGTCCAAAACCCTAATTCCTTAACCGAAAATTGAAAACCATCGGCAAAAAACCATGTGCCGAAAAACCACCTAATATCATGTGGTCCCGGAAATATGTCGTCTCGGTAATATGTCGTCCCGGAAATATGTCGTCACGGCGGAAATATGTCATCCCGAAGAAAAAAAAAATCGGGGCCGCTGCCCCCGAACCCCCGCGCGGGGGGCTCCACCCCCCTCTAACCCCCCTGCGCACCCGGCGCAGACGCTCAGACACTACTACTCGTGCAGAGAATATAACACATACCCAACAAGATCTTGGGTGTTGACTGGTTTGGGAAGCCAAGTAACACTCTGGAACTGCCCTTGTGGATTCATAGCCCTAGCTCGGGGGTGACGTTGTTGTTGAGTTTCAGAACAATAGTGTCTATGGTTGGGTGGAACATCCTTGGTCTGTAGCTAGTTGGTGTCATATTTCATAAATATAAGTGCTCTTTGTTATGGTATCATTTACATGTATATGAATGTATTTCCGCTATATATTTAATTATCGTTTAATTAAATCTTCAGACTATACATGTATATAGAGGATGAGGATGAGAATGACCCTTCAGACAAGCTCTTTTTCAGCTAAGCGTAGTTTCATTCTCATGGTCATATGAAAATTGAGAGTTGAGGGAAGGAGGGCTAAGGAACGAATTGGTGGTCTTAGAGACAAAAAAGTGATAAGGAAGGATTTAGTCACGGTTTCTAGTCATGGTCACCTAGTAAGGTGGTTTGAAGGAAGCACCTGCGCAGGATAAAATTTTGTGTCATCCAAGGATAACAGGACACTATTGTTTTTGGAGAATGGGGATATGATCTCCATGAACAAAAAAAAAATAAAGACACTTGTAGCATGGTTTGGAAATTGTGTTTATCATATGCATAATTCTAACAAAATGGTCACTTACACATTTTGCAGAATTAAGGGGTTTAAACACGTCTACTCATGAAGCATATTGAGGAAATGGAAGAAGGAAAGGGAGACTCCAGTCATGATAAGGAGGCCAAAGGCCAGAATACCAGAGTTGGTAATGCAAAGACAGATTCCAATGGATGCAAGGGAAACGGAGAGCAGAAAACGTTAATAGAAATGGTAAGAATCCTGAAGATGGAAGTGTAGAGCTACAAAAAAGACAATGAAAGACTGATGAGAGAGAAAAGTCAGATAAATGCTCGAGTGTTGTAGATCTTAAATTAGTTGTAGAGACAAACAAATAAGGGATCAAACTCAAGACAAGAGGAACAAGGCAGGTGCCATGAAAGAAGGGATGGTTGTGGAAGAGTTGGTTATGCTAGAAGTGCCAATAGAGCTCATGGACACCACTCACCTCCTTACTCAAAAGGAAAGTTTTATGCATCAAAAGATCCCACAAGTAGTCCAGAGGTGTCTCTTGTTAGACAACAAAGAATGAAACAAGAGGTAGATAGTTTTCAAGGAGATTTGAGGAAGCTCAAGCCACCTTCCTTCGATGGTGAAAGAGAAAGGGAAGATGATGTTGAAGCATGGTTTCTTGGACTCTGGAGATATTTTTAGTTGCATAACTATTCATCAAATCTGGAAGCCATGATTTCCACCTACCATTTACACAGGAAATTTGCAATGTGGTGGGACCAACTAAATCAAGTGGAACATGTTAATGAAAGTATGATCACTTGGAAGAAGTTCAATAAGTACTTCCGGAAGGAGTACCTCTCAGAGCATTTCTATGACAAGAAAATGTAGGAGTTATTTGAAATTAGGTTGGGAAGCATGACTATGGCAGAGTACGAGAAGAAGTTCTTGGGATTGTTAAAGTATGCCAGTTTCATTGGTCATGTGAAAGTGAAAATACAGAGATTTCTAAGTGGAATGCGAGCCTTTTATAATGAAAATATCAAGTATGATGAGCCCAATACCTTGACTGAAGCCATCAGGAAGGATAAATGCATGTATGATAAAGGCCAGGGAAGAGAATCTCTGTAGAAATCTTGGAAGGACAAGAAGAATGAGAAGTCCGATCAGAGGAGGAAAGGATTCAAACCTTCCTTCAATAAGAATGAGCCTAATAGAAATCGTTAAGATCAATATGCTAAGAGTTATTTCAAGAAAGAATATTCCTTGGGAAAAAGGGGAAGACCACCAATCCAATGTTGGGGATGCAAGGAAGATCACCTGTAAAAGGATTGTCCACACAGAAGGGAGAGAGTGAAGATTGTGCACAACATCTAAGAGGCTACAATAGTCGAAGATATGGGAAGAATCTATGCAGCTTTAGATGATCGACAAGAAGAGTACCAGTCCAATATGATCAAGGTGGAAGGTAAGATCATAAAGCAGCTTGTTGCTATTTTGATTGATTCAGGAGCAATTCATTGTTACATTGATCCTAAGATAGTGGATATATTACATTTGGATAAAAGTAAACTTGGAAAATCAAGTTTGGTTCACTTAGCCACTGGAACCAAAAGAAGAATCCATGACATGGTCAGAATTTGTTCCATAAGTCTTAATGGCGTGAATACTAGTATTGATCTAAATACCATACAATTGGGGTTTATGACATTCTGATTGGAATGGATTGGTTGGACAAGCATCATGTTGTCCTAGATTGTCATAACAAGACATTTACATGTCTTGATGGAAATGGAAAATAGAGCATTGTGAAAGGAGTTCCAATACCCATCGCTATAAGGGAGATTTTAGCCTTACAGCTAAAATGATGTTTTAGGAAAGTATTTCAATTGTATGCAGCTCATGTGGAAAAGAGAGAAAATACAAAGGGGCCAAGCCTCAAATATTTCTCGGTACGATAGGAATTTGATTATGTATTCCAAGAAATACTTGGATTTCCACCAAGAAGGGGGGTAGATTTCTCAATTGATTTAGTGCCAGGAGTTGCCCCAGTGTCAAAAACACCTTACAAAATGAGCACACCAGAGTTAAAAGAATTACAAATCCAGTTGGAGGAATTTTTAAAGAAAGGGTACATACGTCCAAGTGTTTCACCTTGGGGAGCACCAGTACTTTGCATCAAAAAGAAAGATGGAACCTTGAGGTTGTGTATTGACTTTCGACAAATGAACAAGTTCACTATAAAGAACAAGTATCCGCTACCCCGAATGGATGACCTCTTTGATCAGATAAGAGGAGCAAAGATATTCTCAAAGATTGACCTGAGGGCAGGATACCATCAGGTAAGAATCAAGGAAGAATATGTTCATAAGATAGCCTTTAGGACCATGTATGGGAATTATGAGTTTGTAGTGGTGCCATTTGGACTTACCAATGCACCAGATGTCTTCATGTGCTTAATGAATGGCATATTCAGAAATTATTTGGATAAGTTTGTCATAGTATTCCTGGATGACATACTTATCTATTCTAAGTCTGAAGAAGAGCATGAACATCTCTTAAGACTATTATTGCAAGTACTGAGAGAACATCATTTGTATGCCAAGTTGAGTGAGTGTTATTTTTATCAAAAGAAGGTCCATTACTTGGGACATGTTATTTCAGAGCAGGGCATAGCAGTAGATCCAGAGAAGATCGAAGCCATTAGAGGATGGTCAACACTCGGAAATGTGTCAAACGTCATATATTTTATGGGATTAGCTAGATAATAGGAAGGTTCATAGTATCGTTCTCTCATATTGATCATCCCGTCACTTTGTTGCAAAAGAAGGGAACTAAATTTGAATGGACACTCAAGTGTGAAAAGAATTTTAATCTGTTGAGGGAATTACTTACTAGTGCACCTGTGTTAAAGATTTTTTACCCAAAGGAAATTTTTGTGGTATGTACAGACGCATGTAAGGAAGGACTTGGGGGAGTCCTCATGCAAAATGGACATGTCATTAGATATGAGTCCAGAAAGCTTAAGGAACATGAGAGGAACTATACCACGCATGACTTGGAACTTGCTGCCATTGTTCACGCCTTGAGGATTTGGAGGCATTATCTCATGGGGAAGAAATTTGAATTAAGGACAGACCACATTGGCATGAAGTATCTTTTTGAACAACCAACATTGAATTCTAGGAAAACAATATGGCTAGAATTTTTAAGTGAATATGACTTCGATATCAAGCATATCAAGGGAAAGGAGAATAAAGTTGTCAATGCGCTTAGTAGAAGAGTGCATATCATGCATGCTACTGTTGTCAGTATGCATCAGTCAGACTTAAAGAGAAGAATTTTAGATGGTATTGTTACAGATGAGTATTACCTGTAGGTAAAGGAAATCTTACAGCAAGGAGATGTACAACAGAAAATAAAGGAGTATGAGATAAAGGAAGACGGATTAATCATGCATAAAAATAGAATCTATGTTCCTAGTTTTGGAGAACTTAGGAATTTGGTACTGAAGGAAATGCATGATGTTCCTTATGTTGGACATCCTAGTTACTAGAAAACAATTACAACAGTAAGAAGCTAGTTCTTTTGGCTGTGAATGAAGAAGGATGTTACTAATTATATCACTCGATGTATAGAATGTCAGAAGGTGAAGGTTGATCAAAGGCACCCAGTGGGTTTGTTGCAGCGATTTCCAATCCCAAAGAAAAAATGGGAAGTTATCACCATGGATTTCATCATAGGATTACCTAGAATGAATAAGAAACATGATTCAATCATGGTGGTAGTTGAAAAATTAATAAAGGCTGCTCATTTTGTGCCTGTGAAGACAACACATACAACGAATAATATTGCAGAAATTTTCATGAAGGAAATTGCTAGGTTGCATGGGATACCTAGGACAATTCTCTCGGACAGAGATAAAAATTTTACCTCCAATTTCTGGAGGGGATTGTTTAAAGGATTTGACACAAATATAAACTTTAGGACAACATATCATCCCCAGACAGATGGGAAAAAAGAGAGAGTTAATCGAATAATTGAAGATATGTTGAGAATGTATGTTGATGATAAGCCATCTAAGTGGGAAGATTACTTACACTTGGTTGACTTTGAATATAATAATGGGTATCAAGATTCATTGAGAATGATCCCATTTGAAGCCTTTTATGGTAGGAAATGTGATACTCCAGTAAGTTGGGACAACCCAATAGATAGAGTGGTAGATGGGTCGAAGTTTCTCAAGGACACGGAAGACCAGGCTGTCAAGATGAAGCGAAATTTAAAGGCAGCTAAAGATAGACAGAAAGATTATGCAGACAAGAACAGGACAGCTAGAGAATTTAAAGTAGGGGATCATGTACTTTTGAAAGTGAAGACCAAGAAAATCTCTTTGAATTTGGGTAGTTGTACAAAGCTGGCAGCCATATTTTGTGGTCCATTTGAAATATTGGACATAATAGGGCCAGTTGCATACATGCTTGCATTGCCTGCTTCCATGAATGTGCATAATGTATTTCATATCTCTTTACTAAATAAAAATGTACATGATCCTAACCATGTTATTGATTGGCATCTGATTCAGGTAGAGACAAAGGGAGATTTGCAAGTTCAGCCAGTGTGGGTATTGGACAGAAAATTCAAAATGCTCTGGAATCGCGTTATAGAGATGGTAAAAGTTCAATGGACCTGCTACGGTCCTGAAGATGCTACCTAGGAGCATGAATATGTGATGCAGATTTATTGGCCCTTAGGCCAAGAGCCGTTCACAGTATCGTTCTTCATCTCCTCTGAGCCAGATCGGCTCTTTCGACCTCTTGCTGGAGTCTACAATTTATCGATCCACAGGTCCTTTTCGCAACTCACAATCTCGCGAGTTCGTGAGTCGTGACTCCCGACTCTTCCTCTCTAATCTCGCGATACCCGAGATTGAAAAATGGGTATAGCTCTTCTTTGGTCAGAGTCCTCTGCGCATGTACATTGGCTAAGCTTCACGCAAGCTCCTCTCACCACTCGGCACTTCGTGAGTTCAAAGGTTGAACACTTGTCCTCTTGTCTCGCAAATCCCCGAGACGCGAAAAGTCAGCGGGGTGTTGACTCCTTCCAATATGTGACGTGTGTCCACCGGTCTACTTCCCGGGCCCACTTCGTGGCTCTGCCATGTGTCCCCTCGTGCCCATCCTTTCAGCACTTCACGACTTCTGATGTCGTAAACAACTCCTTTCAACCTTCAAACCCCCGAATACGCGAAATGCGATGGGGTTCCTAATCCAACGGTCCTCCCATGACCTGGATCCAACGACTATCCTCGCTCCTCATGATTTTGTGACTTCGCGACTCGGAGCACCCAACCCTTGGGCTCTCACCCTACGAACCTTCGAGTTCATGAGATCCCTAGATCTCTGCCACCTGTCCTCCTCCAATGGACGACTTAGATTATTTTCGTAGCTTCGCCACTCACGAAGTTAAAGGGTTTATCTTTCTGACCACCGATGTTCGAATCCCCGATATGGGTGGTCTCGCAACGCGTTCCCTTCCAATCGAATGGCTCAGACTCTTTTTCTATTTCACAACTTCGTCTTTCATGACCTCGCGAATATTGATGCAAGACTTTCAGTCCTCCAACTCACGAAACCCCGAAATGAGATTTTGTGAGTGATCCAATGGTCCCTGTTGGTTCAATCCTACAGTTCGATTCTCCCGAGATTGCACTTAGAAAAACACTCACCATAAATTTCTTGCTCCTCTGCAAGATCTGACAACTTCTGGGACTTCGCGAATCCTCCACGGAGGATTCCGACCATCCAATGCTTCCTTGACGATTTCTGCAAAATGAACACGGTGTTCTTCCACGAAATTTCTCCTTCCTGCAACAACGTCGCTACACCTTCTTACAACTCTTCAGGGCACTATCCCTCTTGAGATTTATCCACAAATCAAGTCTTCAAAAAGACTCCTGCATGCACTCCTTGCGGAAATTCTTCAAATACTCCCAAGTATTTGAATTCTTAGACTCTGTGCACTCTCTGCGACAACAGTCTTTCAACAGTTTCTCTCAGGTTGTAACTCTGAGACTTTGCTCGGTCTGGGCACTCCTTGCATTGATCTTGTTCTTAACTTGCACTTCTATGAGAATGAGAACAATGTTATCCCTCTTGAGCTTGCAAAGATGAACTTTGACTTCTATCAACGCACACCTTGCAGACAATTTCACTGCACTCCTTGCAGGAAAACTCTTGCTCAGATAGAGAAACAATTGAAACTCATTCTTTTCTCTCCCTCTCTTCAGATTTCATACATTCAATATGAAATCATACATTCACACATCAAAGAAAATGCATAATAGAGAGTAAACAATCATATATCAATCAGCATGCACAACACAGAAAGCAATTGAACACCATGAGTCTGAACTAAAGATCTTTGTATTAATCCATAACTTTTGTACATGGGGTTTTACTCTACACCGCTCTCTGCTTCTTCTTCTCTATTCTCTCTTGATTATGCTGCTAATAATGTTACAATGGTACAAGTGAGGGTGTCTATATATGTTTTCCCTCCGGCTCCTAAAAATGTCTAATCTAAGAATTCAAAGCTACCTACTTACATTTACTAACATAAATGCCTTTTAGTCCTTCAGACGAGAGCAGGACGCTCAAGGTCTGATTACAGTCAAGAAGTACACCCTTTATTTATTGTTTCATTTACGTTTGGCGTATCAAAATTCAAAACTTTCAAACAATTTATCATGTGCCAAAATGCGTTGGCGCTTGCCCCACGCTCGCTTGTTGTTGGCGATGCTCCTGCATCATACTCCCTCGCTTGAAAATTTTCATGGGCTCCTGTCCATGAGCTCTTGCACGGTCTGGCCATGCTTCTGGATCTCTGCTTCATTCTCCCAGCTGGCATCTTCAACTGGATGTCCCTTCCACTTGAATAAGTATTCAAAATATTCCTTTCTTCTGGTCTTCTTGCTGACTCTTTTGTCCAGTATGCTTTCCATCTCTGGCTTCTCTGCAACTGGCATCTGTTTAGTCCAATGAACCTCTGGTTGTTCATCACGTGTTCCTGCTTCCTCAGCTTTGTATGGGTACAAATCTGAGACATTGAATATCAAAGAAATTATGATCCCATCAGGTAATTCAATCTCATAAGCATTTGCCCCAAATTCCTTCAAGACCTTACATGGTCTGATCTTCTTCATCTTCAGTTTGTTATATGTCCCCTTCAGGAATATTTCCTTTCTCAGATGTGCCAGAATCAAATCACCAACCTCAAATTGAAGTTGTCTCCTGTGTTTATCGGCTATGCGCTTATACTCTTGGCTTGAGTTTTACAATCACTCCTTCACCTGGCTGTGAAGTTCCTTCATTGCTTCTACGAAATCCTCTGCACTAGCACTCCTAGTTGCATTATGTTCTGAATCCCTCAGTTCAGATACTCCTCTTGGTTGTATCCCATAAACAATATGGAATGGACTCTGCCCTGTGCTTCTGTTTAGTGATTCATTATAAGAAAATTCCACCTGTGGCATAATATTGTCCCATTGACTATGGTGTTTTGTCACCAATCTCCTCAGCAAGTCTCCCAAACTTTTGTTCACAACTTATGTCTGTCCATCCATCTGAGGATGATAATATGAACTGAATGACAAGTTCGTTCCTATCTTTTTCCATAAGGTTCTCCAGAAGTGTCCCATGAACTTGGTGTCTCGATCTGAAACTATGCTCCTTGGTAAGCCGTGAAGTCGAATGACTTCTTTGAAAAACAGATTCGCAATGTGAGTTGTGTCACTGGTTTTCTGACACGGTATGAAGTGTTCCATCTTAGAAAATCTATCTACCACTACAAATATCGAGTCGAACCCTCTTTGTTTTCTTGGTAGCCCCAATATGAATTCCATGCTAACTACATCCCACGGCCTGTCAGGTATGGGTAATGGTTGATAAAATCCCGCATTTTGCCTCTTCCCCTTTGAATGCTGACAAATTCTACATTTGTCCATGAATATTTTTACATCTGCTCTCATTCCTGGCCAAAAATATGACTCATTTAACTATGAGAACGTCTTGTCATGACTGAAATGCCTGGCCAATCCTCCACTGTGTTTCTCCTTCAACAGATTCTCCCTCATGGAGCATTTTGGAATACAAAGTTGATTACCCTTAAACAATAATCCTTCCTAGATCATGTATTTTGTCCATTGGCTTATGTCCCTGAGAATTGGATTCTCAGCTGCTTCATACACCTCCTTAAAATCTGGATCATCTCTGTACATGTCCCTGAGATCATCAAAACCCAGTGTTTTGACTCTGAACTCCTGCAACAACAAACATTTCCTGCTCAAAGCATCAACAACTTTGTTAGCAGTTCCAGAAATATGCTTAGTTACAAAAGTAAAGTTATGCATGTATTCAACCCATTTAACATGTCTTTGATTCAACTTCTCCTATTGAGTCACAAATTGCAAAGCATGATTGTCACTATATAAGACAAACTCCTTAGGAATCAAGTAGTGTCTCCATTTCTTCAATGCCTGAATAATAGCATAGAACTCCTTATCATACGTGGAGTATTTTACTTTCGCCTCGTTCAGCTTCTCACTAAATTATGCTATCGACTTGTCTTCTTGGCTCAAGACTACCCCTATTGCAAATCCACTTGCATCACATTTTACCTGAAATGTCTTTTTGAAATCCGACAACACCAAAATTGGTTGTTCCGTGATTTTCTTTTTCAACAAATTAAAGCTTTTCTCAGCCTCTTTTGTCCAGTTAAAAGACTTGTGTCTCTTCTTCACTGTGTCCATCATTGGTGCACTAATTCCACTGAAATTCCTTATGAACTTCCTGTAGAAACTAGAAAATCCATGAAAACTTCAAACTTCAAAGATACTCTTTGGTGATGGCCAATTCTTGATTACCTCTACCTTATCTGGATCCATCCTCAACTTATCTGTAGAAATAAAATAAAAACAAAATAAATGAGCTATGTCTTCATGAATGAGGATTTCTTCATATTTATCAACAGTTTCTCTTGTTGTCGCCTCTTCATCACTATAGCCAAATGTTTCAAATGCTATGCCTCTGTTTTACTGAAAATCAGTATGTCATCCAGATACACAATGACAAATTTTCCGATGAAATCCTTCAGGACTTCATTCATCAATCTCATGAAGGTACTTGGCGTGTTTGTTAAGCCAAACAGCATAACAAGCCATTCATACAACCCTTCATTAGTCTTGAAGGTTGTCTTCCATTCATCACCTTCTCTCATACGAATCTGGTGATATCCACTTTTCAAATCAATTTTTGAAAAAAAAATTGGCCCCACTTAAGCAATCCATCAAATCATCCATCCTTGGCAATGGAAATCTATACCTGATGGTTATCTTTTTGATCTCTCTCAAGTCAATACACATCCTCCAGCCTCCATCTTTCTTCAGACTGAGCATTGTCGGAATAGCACACGGACTCAAGCTTTCTCTAATCAACCCTTTGTCCATTAAATCCTGGACCTGTCTTTTGACTTCTTCATTCTCCTATGGCATCAATCTGTACGTTTCTTTGTTTGGTAAACTAGCTCTAGGTATGAGATCAATATGATGACTCACACTTCTGATCGGTGGCAACGAACGAGGTATTTCATCCACTACTATGTCAGCAAACTCTTCCAACAGTTTCTTAACCTCTTCCGGTAAATCATCTACCCTTGTACTGGTTAAAACAATTTTAGGCTTCCTGACCACAATGAATTGTGGTTCCGCCTTCTTCTTAACATCTGTAAGAAGTTGCTTCCCACTCATGAGAAGTACAGTGTTGCTTACTTTAGGTTTCACCTCTTTATCTTTGATTGGAAGAAACATGTGAGTTCTCCCATTCTTCTCTAGGGTATATGTGTTCTTCCTCCCATCATGAATCACATTTTTGTCATATTGCCATGGTCTACCCAGCAATAGATGACAAACATCCATGGGAATAACATCACAGAGTATTTCATCTTTATACCCTCCTATTTTAAATTCAACTAAACATTGTTTAGTGACATTTACCTGATGTCCTTTCTGTAGCCATGAAACTCTGTATGGGCTTGGATGTTCAATCGTCTCCAGCTCCATCTTTTCTACCATCTCTATAGAAACGAGATTATCTGTGCTACCACTGTCCACAATGACCTTTCATACCCTGTCCTTGGTTTTGCAAGCAGTCCGAAAAAGCCTATTCCTTTGGACTGAACTCTCTACCTCCTTATCTGGTGTAAAGAGAACTTTTTGCATCATCAACGACCTTCCGCCTTCAGCATCCTCTGCCTCAACATTCCGCCTCTATGCTTTAGCAATGTGAATCTCACCACCTTATTTCTTTTTGTCTGGACACTCATAAGATTTATGTCTGACCTTTCCACATGTGAAGCATTTCACCACTCCACCTCTCCCTCTTCCTCTACCTCTGGTATGAGGAAAAATGTTTCCATCAGCATATTGACCCCTATGTTCGTTATGTTGTCCTCTCTGTGAGCTTCTACCTCTCTCAATTTGATTCTAAGGTTTCTTCCACTCTTCCTTGGGTTTCTGATTTCTGTCCTGGGCAACTAATTTGCCTCTAGGCTGACTTCTGCCTCGGACTCTTTGACCTTGTTTTTGGCTCAGCTTCTCTTCATCTTTTAGAGCCATCTGATAAGCATCTTCCATCATTCAGATGGTCATCATGCTCATCTCATCCTGAATGTCGTATCTCAAACCATTCATGTATCTAGTAAATTTTTCATCATCACTTTCGTGATGACCTGCCCTGATGTTCAGCCTGTAGAATTCTTCAGTGTACTCCTTCACTGTCATCAGCTTCTATCTCAAATTTTGCGTTCTTCAAAACAGAGTAATTTGGTAATCCCTGGGAATGAATTTCGCCTTCATCTTTGCAATCATCCTATCCCAACTCTTGATTTTCTGTTTTCCTTTGCAGCATCTGTCAGCTTGTATCTCATCTCACCACAATGTTGCATGTCCTTTCAATCTTGTGACAACATGTTTGACCTTCTTGTCTTCCTCGACATCTTCATAGTCAACATATGTGTCCAGAGCTCTAATCCAGTCTAGAATCTCTTCAGCATCCAGGTTTCCCTCGTATACTAGAATATCCATTTTTTCCTTAGCACCCATTCTTGCAACAGCCCTAATCAGGCATTCATTTGTTGCATCCTCTGTTGTGACTTCTTCTCCTTCATGTCCAGCTTCATTTTCACTTTCGGAATCACTGACATCTCCAACATCGGTTGCGCACCTCTGTGTTGTCTCCATGTCCACGAGTCTGGCACGTATGTCACGCATATCTCTTTCCATGGCTGGATTTGGCACCTGCCTACCCCTTCCTCTTGGCATTTCCCTATCCTCTCATGGATTGGGTGTTTTTGTGTCTCTTCTTCTTGGCGACATGGCTGAGATTTTATTTCTCGCTTTCCCTGTCTGAAATATACAAACAGAGTCAAGCTCTAATACCAAAACTAACGCAGACCTATCAGCCCTCGGGCCAATATCCATTCACAGGATCGTTCTTCGTCTCCTCTGAACCGAATCGGCTCTTTCGACCTCCAGCTGGAGTCTGCAATTTATCGATCCACAGGTCCTTTTCGCAACTCGCAATCTCACCAGTTCGCGAATCATGACTCCCGACTCTTCCTCTCTAATCTCGCAATACCCGAGATCGCAAAATGGGTATAGCTCTTCTTTCATCAGTGCCCTTCACGCGTGACCATTGGCTAGGCTTCATGCAAGCTCCTCTCGCCACTCGACACTTCATGAGTTCAAAGGTTGAACTCGTGTGCTCTTGTCTCGCAAATCCCTGAGACGTGAAAAGTCAGCGAGGTGTTGCCTCCTTCCAATATGTGACGTGTGTCCACCGGTCTACTTCCCGAGCCCACTTCATGGTTCTGCCACATGTCCCCTTGTGCCCGTATTTTCGTCACTTCACGACTTCTGATGTCGTAAACAACTCCTTTGAACCTCTGAACCCCCAAATACGGTAAATGTGATGGGGTTCCTGATCCAATGGTCCTCCTGTGACCTGGATCCGACGGCTATCCTCGCTCCTCGCAATTTCGCGACTTCGCGACTCAGAGCACCCAACCCTTGGGCTCTCACCCTACAAACCTCTGAGTTCGTGAGATCCCTAGATCTCTACCACCTGTCCTCCTCCGATGGATTTCTTAGATTATTTTCGCAGCTTCACCACTCATGAAGTTGAAGGGTTTATCTTTCTGACCCCCGATATCTGAATCCCTGATATGGGTGATCTCGCGACACGTGCCCTTCCAATCAGACGGCTCAGACTCTTTCACTATTTCGCGACTTCGCCTTTCATGACCTCGTGAATATTGATGCAAGGCTTTCAGTCCTCCAACTCACGAAACCCCAAAATTTGATTTCATGAGTGATCCAATAGTTCCTGTTGGTTCAATCCTATGGTCCGATTCTCCTGAGATTGCACTTAGAAAAACACTCACCATAACTTTCTTTCAACTCTGCAAGATCTGACGAATTTCGGGACTTCGTGAATCCTCCATGGAGGATTTCGACCATCCAATGCTTCCTTGACAATTTCTATGAAATGAACACGGTGTTCTTCCACGAAATTTCTCCTTCCTGCAACGTCGTTGTGCCTTCTTACAAATATTCAAGGCACTAGCCCTCTTGATCTTTCTCCACAACTCGAGTCTTCAAGAAGACTCCTGCATGCACTCCTTGCGGAAATTCTTCAAATACTCCCAAGTATTTGAATTCTTAGACTCTGTGCACTCTCTGCGATAGCAGTCTTTCAATAGTTTCACTCAGGTTGTAACTCTGATACTTTGCTCGACCTGCGCACTCCTTGCACGGCTCCTGTGCTTAAATTGCACTTCTGCGAGAATGAGAACAATGTTATCCCTCCTGAGCTTGCAGAGACGAACTCTGACTTCTGTCAATGCACACCTTGCGGACAATTTCACTACAATCCTTGTAGGAAAACTCTTGCTCAGACAGAGAAACAATTGAAACTCATTCTTTACTCTCCCTCTCTTCAGATTTCAGACATTCAACATGAAATCATACATTCACACATCAAAGAAAATGCATAACAGAGAGTAAACAAGCATATATCAATTAGCATGTACAACACAGAAAGCAATTGAATACCATGAGTCTGAACTAAAGATCTTTGTATTAATCCAAAACTTCTGTACATGGGGTTTTACTCTACACCGCTCTCTGCTTCTTCTTCTCTATGCTCTCTTGATTATGCTTCTAATAATGTTACAATTATACAAGTGAGGGTGTCTATATCCATTTTCCCTTCGGCTCCTAAAACTGTCTAATCTAAGAATTCAAAGCTACCTACTTACATTTACTAACATAAATGCCTCTTAGTCCTTCAGACGAGAGCAGGACGCTCAAGGTCTGATTACAAACAAGAAGTACACCCTTTCTTAATTGTTTCATTTACGTTTGATGTATCAAACTTCAAAACTTTCAAACAATTTATCATGTGCCAAAATGCATTGGCGCTTTCCCCATGCTAGCTTGTTGTTGGCGATGCTCCTGCATCAATATGCCATGTGGGCAGAGTGCCCATAGAGTTTTGAATAAATTTGAGATTTTGATCTCTATTTTGTATATGCACTAAGGATAGTGCCAAAATAAGGGGGAGGGGATGTAGCACCCCAGGTTTTGAACCCTCATTTTAAATAATGTATTGTTACAATATTGAGAGGCCATGGTGCCCAAACAATTATGAAAAGGCCAGTGTGACCAAGACATGTAATGTTTTTTTATCATTATTAATAATAAATGCATGGTTGGCTGCTAAACAGACAAGGACTAGAGTTATAGGGGGCTATGATTCCACAAAAGAGGGTGCTTGAGGTGATAAGTGTTTATTCCTATTTTAATTACCTCTTTTTGTCTAAGGGAGGGGATCGGTTACGTGAGCTTCTTGGGGAAGGCTAGGAGGTTCTTGATTCCCAACGAATTTACTTAAACCTACCTCTGGTCTGATGGGGGGGTTTGACTGATGTCTTGTTCACTGATTTCTTGTACGTTCATTCATTTTCCTCACGCACTTTCATGCGCCCACTTACCCATTCATTGATCCATCTGCATTTGTGTCTTGGCTTGGGAAAGGGAACTGAACTGCTGAAGAATTAGCCACGGTATGGTGGGTTGTAGTGGTCGTTGGTGTGATCCAACCGTGACTTGAGGCCTGCATGTCTGAGATGTGTTGGCATGTGTCCAGTGTTGCTCACGGCTGCGATTCCTAAGAGTTCCATCATTGAGATTCTGGACCAATTGCGTTGGAGCTCGAATAAAGAGAAGGATTGCCTAAGGGACTGCATAGAAGAGAAGGGTGGAGGTCTATTCTCTCGGGTGGTGCAAGATGGGTAGAAGAGAGTTGGGTACTTGGATTGTTGTGAGAGATGGGAAGCCTATGAGAGATTGGGTGTTGACTGGTTTGGGAAGCCAAGTAACACTCTGGAACCCTCCTTGTGGATTGATAGCCCTAGCTCGAGGGTGACACTGTTATTGAGTTTTGGAACAATAGTGTCTACGGTTGGGTGGAATGTCCTTGGTCTGCAGCCAGTTGGTGTCATCTTTCATAAAGATAAGTTCTCTCTATTATAGTATCATTTACATGTATATGAATGTATTTTCGTTGTATATTTAATTATCATTTAATTTAATCTTTAGACTATGCATGCTTACTGACTAATGTTGTCCATGTCGTTAAATTCTTTTCTTGTATGCATCCTTAAATTTTAAAAAGGTATCGGTAAGAGAAAGAAGTCCAAGGGAGGGCTTGAAGGTATCATACCCCATCCTGTGGGTAGCTAGGTATGTTACACGTTCTCAAAGAGAAACCTCACTGAAGTCCTTCATTGGGGTTGCTTCTGCCTACTTGATTAAGTATTATGTCGCAGTAATTATGTATCTGGCTCCTGATCTCCTTTCTAGTGGATTGATGGATCCAATGAAATCAACATCCCATTTATCAACTACTTGAAAGGTTACTTCGGGAATAAGTGGAATTTGATCCCTTCTGGATGTTTTTCCCACCCTCTGGCAGACATCACAGGTCTGACAGAATTCCTTTGTGTCCTCATGCACTGTAGGCCACCATAATCGTGTGCGCAACACCTTCTGTGTTGTAGGATTTCCTGTATATTTCCCTCTAACTATTCCTTCATGTGCTTCTGCTAGGACCATGGAGCGTTCATGCTCCATCACACCTCTTCTCATAATTGCATCTGCACCTAACTTGTATAAATGACTTGCAATCAACTGATAGTCTGCATCACACACTACCAACTGATTTCTTTGCACGACAGTAAATTCCTTGGGAGCCATTCCTGTTCTCAAGAATCCAACAATGTCAGCAAAATAATCATCAGCAATCTGAATAGAAAATAATTTAGCATCAAGAAAATTATCCTCCAAGTTCTTTGGATCCTCTCCATTAGTAATTCTTGATAGATGATCTGATCCTGCATTTAGCTTCCCTGGTTTTACTATGATTTCAAAATCATATTCCTAAAACAATAACAACCATCTAGAAATCTGTCCCCCCAACACTAGCTTATTAACTAGGTACTCCAAAGTGGAATGATTTGTAAACATCTTAAAATGTTGAACCAATAAATAATGTTTGAACTTCTGTAAGGAATATACCATATCCATACCTTCCCTTTCTGTAGTATTATAGTTCTTCTCAGGCTCGGATAACTTTCTACTAGAAAATGATATTGGCAATCAATGTCTCCTTCACCTGGTTGTGCTAAAACTGCTCCAAGTGTAATGGATGAAGCATTCACATGCAAATGAAATTCCTTTGTCCAATCAAGAAAGCTCAAAATTGGTGTTATCACCATCTTCTCTTTCAATATGTCCAAACTCTCTTGGAATTCATCATTCCACTTAAATATGATGTCTTTCTTTAGTAACTTCTCCATGGGTGCAGTAATCTTTTCATATCCCTTTATGAATTTCATGTAGTACCCTGTAGGGCCCAATGTTGCTCTCAACTAGCGCACTGACTTTGGTGGTGGTAAATTGACAATAACAACAATCTTTGTAGGGTCTATTATCGAGCCATGTTTGCATACAATGTGTCCAAGTAGGATGCCAAATGGTGTACTAAATATACATTTCTTACTGTTCAAGGAAATCTGACATTACCTACATCTCTTTCACATTAACCTCAGAATGTTTACATACTCCTTCAATAAACTGAATATTGTCCAATCATCTAGATAAACTTCTAAAAAATTATGTATAAAATCATTGAATGCGGCTACTACTACTCTGGAAAATATTGATGGTGCATCCTTTAAACCAAATGGAATTATTGTGTACCGATATGACCCCCACTATGTTGCAAATGTAGTTGTGTACCTGTCCTATGGAGCAATTCTAATCTAATGGTAACCTGAAAATCCATCTTTGAAGGAGTATATTGCATATCCTCCCACATTTTCTAAAACATCATCTATAAATGGAGTAGGAAAAGGATCATGCAGGCATGCATAATTTAATTTCCTCAAATCCACACATATCCTAATCCCTCCAATCTTCTTTTCCTAGACCACCATTGGACTAATCCATTCTTATTCTTCCACAGGCTCTATGATTCTTGATTCTATAATGGTGTCAATTTCTGCCTTAACTTTCTTCTTATAGATGGGTTTTAATCTATATGATCTCTTTCTAACTGGCCTTGCATCTAGTCTTGAGAGGTATATTCATTTCTCCAAGTTCTCCTACTACCCCTTTCATCTCTGAGAATGTGGATGGGAATAAGTCACTATAGTCGCGTAGTAATTCTGAGAGGCATATTCATTTCTCCAAGTTCTCCTACTACCGATTTCATCTCTGAGAATGTGGTTGGGAATAAGTCACTATACTCACCCAGTAATTCACTTTTCTTTTCTATTGTCTCAATGTCCCAGTAATCTCTAATGTTGGGTATCTTGGGCTTCTCTTCAGTCCCAATATTGACATTATTAATCTTCATAGGTGCATTGAACTCTTCTAATTGTAATTGGGGTCCTTCCAACCCTCTTTATCCTTCCCCTTATACTATATGTATGTCACGTGGGTTGTCTTATAATTATTCATCCTCTGTGACCTGGTAACAATAAACTAATTGTTCAAGTGTTTCTTTTCTATAATATATGTCTATTGTCACTGTATATACCCCATATTCTTCAAATATCTTCCTTTTGATCCTCTGTAATGCTAAATCCACCCATGGATTCTCACTTTCAAATGTAAAGGTCCTAATAAAATTCTATTGTACTATACCCAAACTCGTAGTTTCTCTACGCAGTTCCTGCTCTTTGTACCAATTACTTGGTATTCCTTCTAATGTATGAATAAAGTAATGTTTCCATTCCGTTGGTGGTGCCAACCTCTAGTTAGTGACACAATCGTTTATATGATGTCTTGGGTTCCCTCTTCCATCATACTTTTGTAAGGTTCTATCCTGCTAACTCCTACCAAATCTTATGTGCATCAGTTGCTTACACCGATACCAGTACTAAATTACCTCCTTATGTACACCCCACCATCGTGCAGGTTTGTCCCTCAATGCTATATCCAACACTAATAATATCTGACTATCCAAAACCTCTTATTCAAACTTTGTTAGGAAGTTTTCTAAATTTTCCTCTTCAGTAAATATGGGAAACTATCTTACTTCTCTCTCAACCCATCTTACTGCATGTGTAACTCTGGCACACCTCCTAGTAGAGACTTCATGCAATATTTGTTGCCTGTTTTCTACTCCAGTATCTGAATCTGACATGTTGTAATTGATACTCCTCCAACTGAGTACTCCATATGCAGTTGGATTCACATAGTCTTCTTCTTGCACAGTAGTCCTATACAATTGGTTCACATCGTCCTCTAGAACACTATCAGGCACAGGTTCTACATATCTTTCACAATTTGAGGGATATAAAGGTGCTACTACCCTAAATTTCTCAGCTTCAAATATCATATTTCTAGTCTTCAAATTAATGATGGCTTGATTATCAAAGACCCAATAAATTCTTAATAGTGATGGAAATGGTATAGACTCATCCACCATATCCATTACTTCAAAATTTGTTGTGGTGTGCACACCATCTAAATCCATTGTTGTATTCTTCAATCTACCTATGGGAATCACTCTTTGTTGGTTTTGTAGATTCAATTGGATATTGGAATACCCTAGTGTAGGTTCTCCCATTGCTTCTCAAGTCTTCTTTGGAAAAATGTTGACATATGATCCTAAGTCTAGGATAACATCTCCTATATTAAAGTCTCCTATATTTGCATTCAATATGAACTCTCTACTAGTTATTTTATTTCTATGGACTTGATCGATATTTTTTGGTTATGTTCCTATCCCTTGTTCTATACTATATTTCTCAAGCATATTTTAAAACAAATCCATGGAATTATTATCATTAAGTAATTTAAAGCAAGATTCCAGGAAATTCTGTAAGTTACTTACTTTCTCGGTTTTCTCTCCTTTGTAAGTATGATCCAAAGACTAAGGCATATAAAAAATAGGAGTATCATACCTCTACACAGTGTTTGATGTGGAGGATTCATTCTCCTTTAGGAACTCCTTCTTTGCTTCCTCGAAAGTTTCCTTCTCCTTCTTTGCATCAAACAGTTGTTGTGGCTGAGTGTTCTTCTTAATTCAACACTGAGATTCCTTCTTTTGATCCTATGCATCTACTCTTGTCTTCACTCCTCCTCTAGTCACTATATTTATATTCCTCCCAGGATCCCTTATTTATGCATCAATCCACTGAACATTCTATTTATTCAGATGCCTCTTCTCCTGAATCTTTGTCATTAACTTCAAGCACTCTTTTGTCACGTGATATGTTGCACAACAGTACATACATGTTGCTATTGGTTGAGAGCAATCTCTAGCATAGTGTCCCTGTTGTTGAAAATTGTGGCAAATAATAGGCCCTCTGCCTCTACCCATTCCTCCTCTTCCTCTACCTCTAAATCCTCCTCTATTCCCCTGTGGATACATGTTTTGTTGATGATATTGTGGTGCCTAATTATATTGCGAGGTTTGTTGAAGTTGTGGCACTACCTGAAATTGTTGTGCATTGCCAAAATGTGGCGCAGTTTGTCCTACCATCAAATCAGCCTACATCATGTATGCATCTGAGGTTAATTCCATTATTAAATCTAGGGTTCTATAATTTTTGTCTTCATGTCCTACTAACTTACAAAAGTTACAGAAAGTACTCTTTGGTTCTGTCTTGTACTTCTGCATCATAGGGAAGTGATAAGGATCATGCCCATATGTCTTTCATATTTCACACCAAAGCCCTCCTATAGGCAATGGATTTGGTAGCCCTACTCTCAGGTACTGTGAAAATGTTGTTATCTCCCAAAAATGCACCGTCATTTTGGGTGATAAGAACGAGTTAAAAAAAATTATTTCTATGAGTGTTGGCCTTCAAAATTCGAAGTCTCAGCTTTCGGCAGTTTAGCTTGTCTGTTTTAGTCTAGTTAACTGCCGAAACAGGTTGTTTTCGATAGCTAAGGCAGACTGTCAGAATGACCTTAACTGCCGAAAATGTTTCCATGTGTAAAAATAAAAAACTATTTTCCTCTTGCATACGCCAAATGTCCACCTACAGGTCAATTGGCGAACCAATAAATTCTAGTCAAGTCACAAAGCTTAGCGTACCCAGTCATGAGCCATTTCACGAGATAAGCCACATAACAGTTATAAGTCGACAACACCA
>ML787599.1:370304-412659 GCA_009831015.1 Picea engelmannii | reverse complement strand
GGTTCTTACACAAGGTGACGGTGACGAGAAGTCTCACTGTACCTGGAGCAGACATTGGTCAAACTCACTCGGGCTCCTTGGAGGGTAAATCCACAATTACTGCGTGGAAGCTTGCACCAAGGCGTAAGTCCGTTAAGTAGGTCACCATTGTAATTGTTCCACCCTATCCCCGCCCCTTCTGGACTTGATCATGCGACGTTGGATTTCATCACCAACTAGTACAGTCATCGAGAGAAGGTCTTGTTTTCTTGGTTGTGATTCTTAGATTCTATTAGCGTATGTCGTTTCTTTTACTTAGTGGACCTTAGGTCGAGTCAGTGTTAATGGCATTGAATCCTGGGAGTACCAATGGAGGAACCCCTTCTACTTGGGAACCTTATACCTTTCCTTCATTTGGAAACTTTGGTCTTCCATATGTTGCCACACTGAGTCTTCCAGGACTCACTATTGGATTACCAGCTTGGTTGTTCCCCACTCCGGTGATCCCAAATCCTCCAAACGTTTCAGTTGCACCTAATACTTTGGATGTCAATACACCACCCACGCATCAACCTCATGTTGAATTTTCACCTTCTTCGCCCATCAAGTCTCCTTCCATTTCTCCCTCTTCGCCTAGTGAAAGATCTAAATCAAGTAGCCAGGTTGATCAGAAGAAGAAGAAACGGAAAGAGAAGAAGAAGAAGAGCCCGAAAAGGACCAAGGCCCCAACAACATCAGATGTTGGCTCTAAGAAACCAGTTACTATTAATAGTACTGGGAGTGTTAATGAGATCAACAAGATTAAAAGGAAGAATCCAAAACCCAAATTCCCTTGCAGCCTTTGTAAGGGTGACCACTTTCTGAGGGATTGTCCCAGTCTTACCCAGGTCTTAGAAATGTGGTCCTCTACGGCATCGGCCTCTGTCGGTCATGTCGATGATACCCCGTCAACTAGTGATGTTCAGGTCGGTAAGAAGAAGAAAATTGTCAAGTTCCCTTGCATGTCGTGTAAAGGTAATCATTACTCTCACCTTTGTCCTCACATGGATGAGGCTTCTTCGCTTTTGGAAAAACTTCAACTTCCAAAAGGTTATCATTACTCTCACCTTTGTCATTTATTGATAGATCTATTTTCAAGCTAATGTCAATAGAGTAGGAAGTGGTCGTATCCTGTTTTGTCCATAGAGCTCAGCGAGAAGCAAAGGATTGGAGCGCAACTCGGAGCGTGTAGGGACAAACGTCGATTAAAAGGTACTTTTGTTATCCTTCCTTCTCATGTATTAGTTTAAATATATTTAAAAGGAAGTCAGTGTCCACGTTAAGCATTTTTCTATCTAGGGTTAAGGTCAAGCCTTAGAGGTGATCTACCTGTCCGCAGGGAGATTTTCCTACAACAGTGCTGAAAGTTAGAGGAATGTTCATATTTAGTATCTGGAGGTGGGTCAGATAAAGGGTTATCTGTAGGGATATTTATCTTGGTGCAGAGCATCGAAATGACAGATTCAAGTTGGGTAGTCAGGTCTTGTTTGATTTCCTCCATTGAGGATTGCATGGTTGTATTGATGGCGGCAACATTAGCACTGAGTTGTTTCACTTCTTGTTGGGTCTCAGTGAAATTAGATTGCAAGGTATTGAAGCGAGCTTCCAAGTCTTGGTTGCGGGTATGGGCCATGATGATGAGGGAAACGAAATGGGTTGGGTGGGGTCAAAAAAAATTCTGAAAAATGATATGGATGAATGTGATAAGGGCAAAGAGATGAATCCAATGGAATAGGTCTCAAATAATGGTGAAAAAAATTCCAAACTCATTTTTTTTTTTTACAGCTACGGAGTTATACTCCGATCTAAAGAATATTGTAGTAATGAAATGCCCAAATGCCTAACCAAGAAGAAATTTGTAGTGATTTGGCAACCTGAACATAGTTGCGTGGAAATAGATCTTATTTATTTTAATTGTTTATGTTTTTGTCCCCAAGGGTTAGGTATTCAAGGGTTCTATAGACAAGGGTTTGCCTTGTGCTATAGTTGTTTGATATACGTGCGGGGTCCAATAGTAGTACTTGGCCCAATATCTCAGGGCAATAACTAAGGAGGCTAGACCGTACCCTTAGCCATACTATCTGACTACCCAGGTACTAGAGAGTATATTCCCGAGTGTTGTTCTCAGTGGCACTATAGCAGTCAGATGTTGATCGGTTTATCTAAAGATGGCTTCGGGTAATCTAGGCCAATCCATACACAAGTGATATTTGATGTGCTACCACTCGAAGGGGTACCAACAGGGGTTACAAGGGTGGCCAACAGATGTGCGCTTAAGTACCACCTATATTTCCTGCATGTATGAATCCCTCAACTGTGGGTTTATGCAAGTAACGACAGATCTTTGTGGCTTAAAGATGCCAGAATACGTCTCTACCCTGGAAAAAAAAATTAACCCACAATTTATGCCGAGGAAAGTGCTCTGATAATATACTAGATATAAAAGTATGCAGAATAGAAATAAAATGCTAGAAATGGCAGAATAACAGCAATATAACCATAACAAACACCACAATAACACTGAAATGATATATGAATAACAACAGAAATAGCACTTTGATTCTGAGAACAATGTTCACGGGCCTCTTTGAGGGGGAAACCTCCAGTCGAGTAGAGCTCTATTGTAATAATATCCAAGCTAGGGTTATCATACCCTCAACTCCTATTTATACTAAATATGTCTATCAAAAGAAGCATCTAGAGGAAGATCATTCTAGAAGTGGAAGCTTCTATTAGGTCTTCTTACATTTGACTTATTCTATTTTATTGAAAGGCCTTATTAATATTGACCTTTATTACATCCTAATATATTGTTCTACCTATGTGTGGGTTAGGACCCTAATATTCTTGGATAGGTTTGTGTTGGTTTTCATTGATGATATCCTAATTTATTCCAAGAATAGGGAAGAGCATGAAGAACATCTCAAGCTAGTACTCCAAGTACTAAGAGAACATCAGCTATATGCTAAGCTTAGTAAGTGTGACTTTTTCCATTAACAAGTCCATTACTTAGGCCATGTTATTTCTGAGGAAGGAGTGGCAATTGATCCTGACAAGATTAAAGCCATCATGGATTGGCCTACCCCAAAAGATGTATCTGACATCAGATCCTTTATGGGCCTAGCAGGATATTATATGATATTCATAAAGGGATTATCCAAGATTGGTTTCCCAATCACCTCCTTTCAGAAAAAAGGGGGTTAAATTCATTTGGACATCAGAATGTGAAAAAACATTTCAAGAGTTGAAATACCTTCTAACCAATGTGCTTGTACTAAAGATTTTAGACCCAAACAAGGACTTCCTGGTGTGTACAGATGCCTGCAAGGAAGGGCTCGGAGGATTCCTTATGCAATAAGGACATGTGATTTTCTACAAATCCAAAAAATCGAATGAGCATGAACTCAATTATGTGACCCACGATATGGAATTGGCTTCCATAGTGCATGATTTAAAAATGTGGAGGCATCACCTCTTAGGTAGAATATTTGTACTTATGGCAAACCATAGTGGGTTGAGGTATTTGTTTGACCTACCAAAACTCAATGTGAGACAAGCTAGGTGGATGGATCTCCTTAGTGAGATTGATTTTGAAATCAAACATGTCAAAGGAAAGAAGAATAGGGTGGTTGATTCCCTTAGTAGAAGTATGAAAGTAGTTCACTTGGTAGCTGTAAGCGCTAGTGAATCAAACATCAAAGAGAGGGTCAAAATTGCACAAGAAACATATGTATTTTTCAAGACCGTGACATCATACCTAAAGAAAGAGCCCACAGGGCTGAAGTACGAAGGCTATCAGATGCTTAATGATGGCCCTCTAACTTAAAAGGGTATATTTTATATTCCAAATTGTGACGACTTGAAGAGGTTCATAATTGATTAACTACACAAAAGACCATATACTGGTCATCCTGGCTATCAGAAAATGATCACGACCACTAGGAAACTATTTTATTGGCCCGGACTGAAAAAGGACATAGCTGATTACTTAGCTAAGTGTCTAAATTTCAGCAAGTGAAGGCAGAGTACTAGCACCCAGCAAGGTTGTTGCAGCCCCTACCAATTCCCAAATGGAAATGGGAAACCATCTCCATGGATTTCATCACAGGATTACCAAGATCAACCAAACAGAATGACGCCATCATAGTAGTTGTGGACAAACTAAGTAAGGTTTCTCACTTCATACCCATCAAGTCAACTTGAAAAGAAATAGATATTGTCATCATTTCATGAAATAAATATTTAGATTGCATGGCATGCCTAAGGAAATTATATCCAACAGAGATACAAAATTTACTTCAAACTTTTGGAAATATTTGTTTGTTGGCTTTGAAACAAAATTGCTCTTTAGTATAGCCTATCACCCTCAAACTAATGGACATACAAAGAGGATAAACCAAGTGTTATAAGACATGTTGAGGATGCATGTAATGCATCAACCCAAGAAGTGAGAGGACTACCTACCACTAGTAGAATTTTCCTACAACAATGGCTATCAAGAGTCATTAAAGATGAGCCCTTTTGAAGCCCTCTATGGAATACAATGTAATATTCCAATCAGCTAGAACAACCCAGTAGAAAAAGTTACAATCGGGCCATATATGCTAAAGGAAATAGAACATCAAGTAATTTAGATCAAACAAAATCTGAATATAGCCCAGGATAGACAAAAGAGCTACGCAGACATGAAAAGGACTCCTAGAGAGTTCAAAGCATGAGATGATGTGTATCTCTGAGTTAGACCTAGGAAAAGACCTTTGAGGATGGGATCTTGTGCCAAGATAGCACCTTAGTATTGTGGACCCTTTGAAGTTTTGGATAGAGTGGGACCAGTATCATATCGGCTTGCACTTCCTCCCCATAGTGAAGGCACATAATTCTTTCCATGTTTCTTTATTAAAGTAGTATGTACATGATTCTAATCATATTATTGATTGGTCTATGATTCAGGTCGAACCCGAGGGAGAATTCCTGCTAGAACCTAAATTCATAATAGAAAGGACGGTAACCCCACTCAGCAACATAGCCATTGCACAGGTCAAGGTACAGTGGAAACACTTTGTCCCAGATGAGGCTACATGGGAAATGGAGGATGCCATGAAACATGCATATCCATTTTTGTTTACTTATGTACATACAGAGCAGATCAGCAGAAAGAACATTGAGGATGATGTTCCTTTAAGGGGGAGGGGATTTTAATACCCATGTTTCCCCCAGTTTGTAAATATAACTATAACTGGCCAAGAGACTATGGCAGACTAAATATGTGTGAATGTTTTATTCGATGAACCTTTGTATAAAAGGTTCAATGTATGAATTTTCTATTATTCATAGAAATTGGATATGTGTTGCACAACTGATGAAAGGGGGGAGTATTCCAAGATAGACCATGGATGCTATGAGAGATATGGTGAGGGGAAGCCAAGAATGGTTGAGATGACCCTCACCAGACCAGTACCTACTAGGTGTAATTTCTCAACATTCATATGACCCATAAATGAATTACCAGTCAGGCTGGTAGATGGAAGGCCATCCTCAAGGGTTAATGAGGAGATGGGTTAGGGTACCCATCTGTAAGGATTCCAGGCTTGACCATGAATTGGGATTCAGACCAACGAAACCTTGTTGAGGAAGGAAAGAAAGTAGGTAATTTGGGGGACAGAGACATATATGCAAGATAGTGGAGTAGAGAGAACAATCTAGAGAAGAAAAGCATGTTTTCGACTCTAGATCAGAGAGAAAATATAAGCAGCAAGCTCATTTTGGCAGTAAGTATCCATGGGGAGGGTTTCGCTACAATATGATAAACAAGGTTGAAAAGTGACTGAGGAAGTTCTCGCATAGACCTCCTTGCTTGGAGTAGAGAAAACCGGTTGCCAATTTCTTGTGGGAGGAGGAGAGTAACCTATGTCCCTAACTGTCATGGAGCAAGGAGAAAGAATCTCTCTCAAAGAGTCATGGTCTAGCTCGGGGGTGTCCAGTGGTAAATCTATTAGGAGTGGCTGTGCTTATGGTTGGGAGAAAACAAGCACCCCTTTCAATAGTTGCTTCACATTTTTTAGTTTTGTTAAGTATTTTCATACTTTGTGTAACATATTGGATGTGATGATTGAATGTTTGTGTTTATTGTTAAGTCTTGCAATATTTGAACATTTATTAGATATGCGCTTTTTCTTCTGTAAACTGCTATATTTACATGGTCTTTGATTTACCTCAGTTTAGTTGTTAGAGAGGTATGGGATGTGAATCCATAGGAGAGTCGGGGTAGGATTCCTTGAAACATATAAGATATGTTGACCCTTTGAGTTTACCTTAGTTGGAATGTCAAGTTCAACTCTGTTGGAGAAGGGAATTTCCTTCAAATTATCCACCCATATGACCGAGGGCTCATGCCCATGTCCTTAACCCTTTTGTTGCTAAAAATATTTATGCTTAGCCCATAATATTTACCAAAGGACCGATATGACCAGGGTCTGCGAACCCTGTGCTAGTCTGAAAGGAACTAGCCCTTTTGGCTTACGGACTTCGAAACTTGTGACCCCACAACCCTCGAAAATAGTCGAAGGCCAGAGTTGCAAAATTGATTAGGGTTGTCGATCTAAGGATTCAATGGAGATATCTCTCATTCATTATATCAGACTTAGGAAGGGTAGTGTTAAGTGCATCAGTGAAATTCTACTTCGTGAGAATAGGGGTGGTCTAGTGTCGAAACTCTCGAATGTTGGAGTCACGAAGTTAATCGAGACCATTGAAAGTGGAGGAACACATGTCCATAGATCAACAGTTATCTGAAAGTTTAGGTATTTGGCGGTATAGGAACGCGCGAGTTTCCCGGGAGCTCTGCAAGCCAAAGTAAATCCTAGTCGTGAATGTTAGGTACACGTGGCGATAGATCAAGTGTGGTCCGAAAGGGAAGTCGGAAGATACATATTGAACCCTTGAATGTCAAAATTCCAAAGTGACGTGGACCGTCGATCATCGGATCCTTCAGGATCCCTCTCAGTCGTCGATCTAAGGAACCCACCCTTGATTTCCCAACCAACCGAGAACCTGTTGCAGAGAAACATGTGGCCCCTACTTGTCCCTTGTCAAATGTTGTTCGTTGAACTAGAGCCATTGGATGAGAGGGTACATGGCAAGCGATCCTTAAGTCTAGAGACTTAGTACTCTTAAGTAACTTGGCCAAGATTTTTCAAGGTGTGAAAACTCCCAAAGTCGCAAACGACGAAGTAATCTGGACCGTTGATAGGTAGAGGACATGTGGCACTAGATCTGAGAGTCCGAAGAATTCACGATGTAAGGAGTTTGTAAGCTCTGAAGTCCAGAGCTGCGAAGTAATGGGAGTCGTAGATCTATGGATCTATGTGGACTCTTATGGACCGTGAGATCAAAGTTCTGGGTAGCTATTGGTCCAAGATGACATGGCATCCTGACATCATTCAAGGTGATGTGGACCCACATTATGTGTGCCACGTGTCACCCGAATATGGAAAATTCACATACCCCTTATGCCTATTAGAGAATGACACGTGTCACCCCCTAATGAGAACATGTTTCACCCCTGACCCTTGTTGTGTGTCAGCTTATGGTTCCTACCCGCCCGGCCAACGTGGCTAGTGACATGTCTATGACTCCGGGAGTCTTGATAACTTCAATATTTTGGAATATTTGGGCGGAGTATGATAAAAGGATGTTCAACATCGATTGTCGATTGTTGAATGTTGAAGGTTCAACGATGATTGTCAATTGTGGAAAAATTGAAGGTTCAATGAAAATCACTGATTGTCGAAACATCGAAGGTTCAACGACGATCGTTGATTGTCAAACGTCAAAGGTTCAACGAGGATCATCGATTTCTGAAATGTTGAAGGTTCAACGACAATAGTCATTGTCAAAACACCGAAAAGGTGGGATGTCGATCATCAATTGTCGAACACCAGAAAAGGGACGTTCAACAAAAAACATTGAACATCGATCGTTGAATGGCTAAGGCCACGTTGCGAGATTTCGGGACTTCTGAGAGTAAGAAAAGGGGGTGCTCAGCGTCGAACACCGAAGACTCCAACTAATAACGCTCGGGTAAATTCGGGAGGCCATAACTTGCATACCAGAGCTCATATTTTAGTGTGGTAGCAACCATTAGAAATCTCATGGTGAGCAGTAGCCAATGGAGATCCCAGAATTAGGATTTGAGAGAGTTAGAAAAAACAAAAAATTTGATGCCCCATCCCTAGAAAGGGTATTTAGGGGTTGGATGTGTTACAAGGAGGAGGAGGAGGAGGAGGATTGGACATGTATGTAGGTTCAGACACATGTGGAGGGGAAGCAAGAGGATATGTGGATGGTGCAGTCAACTCATGGAGGAGAAGAAGGAGGACCATGTGGTGGAGTAGAGGATGTGGATGGTTCTGTTGATGAGCCATATGGAGTAGGAAACACCAACAACATCATTTCCTGTGAAAGACTCCTCCATATCGTATAGAGATAATGTACATGTGATGCATCTCTAACTGGTGTGGTTACCACTCTGTGACTAATCATAACACCGCATAGGTCATCTGCCACCTCTATCCGGACTCTCCAATCTGACCTGTGTGGCATGTGAGGTCTATGTATTGCAGGTCACTCCTCTTCCTCCTATATCTCCTCATATAGTTGGGGATTCTCATCCATGACATATGTTCCAATATATACAAAACAATAGATAATAATAATAAGATAATTGAAACAAAATGTTACAATAATTTACATGTGCATTAAATAAGACATAAAAATATGCAACTAGATTTATCAAAACATAATGATAATATTAACTCTTTCATATGGTGGCTTGACTGTTGTAAATCATATCTTTAGACATCCTCTCCAATCCATCCCCATGTAGGAGTACTATAAAATATTGAGGACGGGATTGTCCTCTCTAGCCAATAAATCACATACATCCCTATCCACCGGAGTAATGGGAAACTTGAGTTGGCCCCTCTTGGGAAATAACTTCCCCCAAATGCACATATGCACATCAAGCATAGGCCTAGAAAGAAAGTGGGGTAATACTAGTCGATTGGCATGAACCCTCTCAAAAAATATTGTAAATAACTCTGACATGAATGGGACAAATCTCGTCCCATGTAAAACGGTGCGACAATGATCTAATGCAAAACAAAACTATCTCAAAAAAATAACTGACCACCTAATCAATTGAGGCCTCTGAAATAAAATATCTACATAATACAAAAAAGAGAAAATAATACACTTCCCATCATATCTAATCTTTGATTGTGCACCTAACTTCCTCTCCATCAAATGAACGTATCCGCAGCTGACCAACAGGAACCTAGAAATCCAAAGAGGAATGAATGTTTGGATGGATGTTGGCACAGGGGTAGACCCAGGGTTCAACTCCAAGAGTGCACCAACAATCCCTAACTAATATCCCTTTAGGAAACACCTACGAAGCAGATGCAGTCTCACCCGAAGCAGTTATGGGGAAGTTGTAGGACAGAGATGTCTACAACCAAGGTAATATCAAGTGGATCTAATACAATAACAGCACAACATTCAAATATCATTTATCAGCTAGGATCTACTGTGCACATCTACTTATCATATCTAAAATAGTAATTCAATCATAGTATATCAATGACAGAGACAGAATAGCAATCACACACAACACAAAATATACATGGTTCAACCTCTCTCTAGGGATACGTCCACAGAACTATGCTTTATAATGTATTAAGATTAAGAATATAGTTCATGTTTGCGCTCTTAGCTAGCATATCTTCTCTCTTATCCTCTCTTTCTCTCCCCTCCCTGCACACCCAGCTGCAAGGTTTACCTTCTCACCCAGCTAAAGATATTACAATACCAGAAGGCTCTCACACTTAGAACTTCTCTCTCACAACAATAATCTCTCACGGTATACCAACAGCAATTAGATCGAACCACTTGAACCTAAACGAACCCTCTTCCCTCATATAGGTTCTTATTTATACTTTACAATCACTCACTGACATCCTTAGGTCGAAACCTAGGTGTCCAAAACCCTAGGTGTCTAAAACCCTAGGTCAACTTGACCCATATTTTCAGGGCTTCACCAGCCTATCTTTCTTTCCTTCTCGCACAATGATCCAAAGCATCCAATGGTGGATTTCTCTACTTTACGAGTTGTCCATGATCCTTCTTTCTTTCTGATCTATCATCCTCAATCTCTTCATCCAACGACTTTCTTTCTCGGACTTCGCTCCACCTTTTCTGCTCTTTTTTCTCACTTCGACCCAGTATCAGTCACTGTGTCTTCTGCATAGTTTGTGTTTCACATTTTCTTCCTTGATCTTCACTTTATTCCATAACCAAGGGCCAACATGCCCCCAAAACTCACATGTGACTCATCTCGAGGCACTTCATATCTGAGCTTCCTATTTTACTTCGAATTCAGACTGAGCAGTGCAACCTCTGTTTTATGTTCGATGCCTCCTCTCCTTCCTTGTGTAGACTGTCTTTTTTGTGTCTGGTACCTAGTTTCAACTGCACCTGGTACCTAGACCCTTTTCCTCTTGTGTTTATTGAGATTTGCGGGGAATCTAGTTGTCATAGTACAGTTTCAATCGTCTCCCATTCATTAATCATTCCTTCCAGTCTCCATTTAGATTCTTCAATTGCGCAGCTCCTCCTTCTATAACATAGGCGATCTCATATGGCCCTAGAAAATGCATTCTGAACTTCCTAGGATGTTTGTTGAACTTACTATCATATATTAGTACTAGATCACCTTGTTTAAATGCCTTCTTCTTGATGTGCCTATCATGATAGGCCTTCTCTCTTTTCTTTTGTACTTGTTGATGAAATCCTACAACAAATTTGTCTTCTTCCAATTCGACCAACTGTGCAAGCCTCTCGTGAACAACGTCAGGGTCATCCATATCTGTAAAGGCAGCAATTCTTAAGCTTGGCACCAAATATTCCATTGGAATAGTAGATTCAATACCATATACCAACTTAAAAGGTGTTTGCATTGTTAGCTTCTTGCAAGTGGTTCTATAGGCCCATAATACTGCTGGTACTCTTAAATCCCAGTCGTCCCTGTTCACACTACAAATCTTGGTAAGTGTTGTCTCCAAAATATTATTGAATGATTCAACTATCCCATTTGCTTGTGGATGGTACGGTGTGCTCTTCTAATGGCAAACTGCAAATTCTTCATTCATGGCTTCAACTGTCTTATTGATGAAATGTGTGCCTTGATCACTCATAAGGATCTTTGGGCATCCAAACCTGGTTATGATGTCATCAAATATGAAGTGCGCATTTGTAGTTTCACTATAGTCCTTGACTGCTCTTGTTTCAGCCCATCTGGTCAAGTACTTTGTTGTTGTAATTATGTACCTTGCTCCTGTGCGCTTTCCTGGTGGGTTTATAGGTCCAACGAAGTCAATGTCCCATTTCTCAAATGATTTTAGGGTCAGTTGTGGTGTTAATGGCATGTCATCTCTTCTAGATGGTTTTCCAACTCTTTGGCATATGTCGCAGGCTCTGGCATAGTCTTTAGCGTCTCTATGTAAGGTAGGCCACCACAATCCATCTCTAAGAACCTCATGCATAGTTGCTTTACCTGCATAGTGTCCTCCTGCGATACCTTTGTGAGCTTCTGCGAGGATCAGTGGTCACTCTACCTCCATAAAACATATTCTTAATATCTCATCAAGGCCCATCTTGTATAGATGTCCAGCTATAAGTGAGAAGTCTATAGCGCGCACTACTAGTTGTTTCTTCTGAGGAATTGTATACGCACTAGGTTCCATTCCTATTGATAGGAACTGGATTATCTCTACGAAGTGGTCATCAACCTTTCTAATAGCCAGTAATTGAGCATCTGGTAGTGTGTCCTCCAAACTAGTGGGCTCTTCTCCATGTTCCAACCTCAACAAGTGATCGGGACCTTTGTTCATTCTTCCTGGCTTTACTATGATCTCAAAGTCATATTATTGAAATAGTAGAAGCCATATGCATATTCTCCCCCCCAACACTTTCTTGTTGACTAGGTATTTTAGCGCAGAGTGATCAGTAAACATTTTAAAGTGTCCTCCTAACAAGTAGTGGTGAAATTTTTGCAATGTGTACACCATGGCTAACCCTTCTCGCTCAGTGGTGGTGTAATTAATCTCGGCAGTTGATAGCTTCCTACTAGCAAAAGATAACGGGTGGTCAATATCTCCTTCTCTGGGTTGTGCTAACACTGCTCCTAAGGCAATGGAATATGCATCGACATGTACATGAAACTCCTTGGTCCAATCTAGGAAGACCAAAATGGGAACAGTGACCATCCTTTGTTTCAGTGTGTCGAAGCTCTACTGGCATTCTTCTATCCAACTAAAATAGCAGTCCTTCTTCAACAATTTCTCCATAGGTTTTATGATCTGAGCATATCCTTTAATGAACTTCTTGTAGTATCATGTGTGTCATAGCGTAGTGCGCAGCTGTTTGACTGAAGTAAGATGGGTTAGCTCAACTATAATGGAAATTTTGGATGGATCTATCAGCAACCCTTGCTTGCATACAATATGATCTAACAGCAGTCCAAATGATGAGAAGAAGATGCACTTCTTCAGGTTTAAGTAAATTTGACACTGCCTTCATTTATCCAACATTAGCCTTAGACATTCAATATGATTCTTCAGTAAACTAAAAACAGTCCAATCATCAAAATATGCTTCTAGAAATTTATGCAAAAACTCCTTGAATGCTTCGACCACTACCCTGGAAAATATGGTTGGTGGATTCTTCAATCCAAATGCCATCACTGTATATTGGTAGGATCCCCATTATGTTGCAAATGTGGTCTTATGGCGATCTTCCCTGGCAATCCAGATCTGATAGTATCCTGAAAATCTGTCTGTAAAAGAATATACCTCCTGGCCTCCCACATTATCTAACACTTCGTCATTGAATGATGTAAGGAAGGGATCATGCAAACAAGCATCATTCATCTTCCTAAGATCTACTCATATCATGATCTCTCATGTCTTCTTGTCTTGCACCACCATAGGGCTAATCCATTATGACACTTCAACAAGTTCTATAATCCATGCTTCCAGCATTCTATCGAGCTCAATCTTAACTTTCTCCTTATATTTAGGGTTCAATCTGTAAGGTCTCTGTTTGATTGGTCTTGCATCTGTCTTTAAAGGAATCCTCATCTCACCCATAGGCCCTTTAATGCCCTTCATATCATTGAACTTGGTTGGAAACAAGTCCTGATATTCATGTAGTAACTCTGTGAGCTTGTCAATGGTGGAAGCATCCCAATAATCTCCAACATTTGCAAAATTTGGTGACTACTCTGTCCCAATATTGACCTTCTTAATCTTGATTGGTTGTCCAATGAATGGTAGCTCAACTCCTGGTCCTTCCACATCTCTCTAGCCTTCTGTTTCTATGATTTTCACCTTCCTAGGATCATCATCTTCATCATCATTGATATTGTAATAGCCTTGCAATTTCTAGAGAGGTGCAATCCATTCATCCTCTTCTTGTTCCAAAAGAAGGCTAGATGCCTCCTCAAATAATTTTTGTCTCACAATCTGTAATGATTGATCTACTAAACGATATTGACTTTCAAATAAGAAGGTGGTTACAAAATTTTGAGTCATCCCTTTCCAATCTGTAGTGATGAGGTGCAGTTTTACTTGAAGGTACCAGTTGATATGTGTCATGTCTAGTGTGTTGATGAATTTTTGTACCCACTGTTCTTGGGGAATGTTGCTACATGCTTCATCGCAAGTCTGCACATAGTCCTTTGGACAACTTCGACCTATGTAGTGAACTTTGCAGCCTTCTACTTGTGTTGAGAACCGCATTGTCATCAAGGTATGACATTGTACCCATTCTGTGATGTTATTTTTGTGTGTCCCCCACCATATTTTTGGGGTTTATTTCAGGGCCTCATCCATCGCCAACAATCTTTGTTGTATTGGTACACTTTCTTCAAAGTCCGACAAGAAGGTTTCTAAAGGATTTAGACCATCAAAGGTGGGTAAGTTACTTACGGTTGTGTCGATCCATTGAACTTCTCTAGTTAATCTAGCACATATTCTTATAGATACTTCATACATCTTATTCTGTCAGTTCTCCAATGCTTATTCTGAGTCTTGTGAACATGTTCTATCACTTCGCCAGCTTAGGTTCCCATCGCTTGTAGGATTAATGCAATCTTGATGTCTGGCTGTTAATTTGTATATGTTTTCCAGTTCATATGTGTGGTATTCTTCTCTGATGGGTCATGTGTATCGCTAACCTTCATCTGGATCTAAGGGTGCAATGACCCTAAGGCCATCTTTTTCAAATGGCATATGTCTTCTCTTTAAATCAATCACAGTGGAATTATTGAAAGCCCAATCAATTCCTAATAGCGCAGGGTAAGGATATCTATCATTAACTATCTCAATTACCTCAAAATATGCAAACGTTCTTACCCCGTCGATGTCCACAAGGACATGCTCCAATCATCGAAAGGGGTTGATAGCTTGTCGGTTGGCCATCCTAAGCCTGATAGGGGAATAGATCAACTTTGGTTTTCCCATCAGTGCCCAACTTTGCTTCTTCGTGACATTGACCTCTAACCCTAAGTCAAGGACCACATAATCTATCTCATACTTTCCTATTTGAGCATTCAAATGTAATTCCTTATTGGTCCTTCTCTTCTTACCGATTTGATGTATTTCTCTATTCAGTAAGGGGTCTATATTTCCTAGCTCATATTTTCTGATTAAATCTTGTAGCTCTTGTACAACGCTCTCATCCTGAATCAACTTAATATAAGTATATAGAAATTCCATGAGCTTGCTTACCTCTTTTCCTTCTCTTGGTGAAGCAGACTGATCAAATGCTTGAGGCATTCCACATTCTCTCACTTCTAGTCTTGTATTCGATGAAGAACCTTGGTCTCCTCTTAACTCTTTTCTTGCTTCCTCAAATATTTGTCTCCTCTTAATGTGCAATACAAATGTGTGGGTGTCCGAACATACTTTTGCATATAATATCACTCACCGGGGCAATGTCTATTTCTGCATACCTCACACCAGGGTAAGGTGACTTGCTTCAAAGGGATCGAAGCTTCAAAATCCAAGTATTCATTGAATAGGGGATAGTGTTCCTTCTCATGGCCTTCTGATCTACACCTGACACATCAGATGTCTTCTCTTTTATCGTTTCCTTTGTCTTTCTTCATATCTTCGACCTGCAGAGACAAACTAGTTCGATGACTCAAGATCTGACTCATACCTGAGCTGGATTCTCCCATAGGGGTTTATTCTAGTTTCATGGTGATCTCCAGTGCCTCAGACTATGAAGCAATCTTTTGTTGCATTAGAGTAACTCTTATGTGTGGTAAGAGAGAAGCAATGAACCATTCTTTGTTTTGCTCATCTGGGATCTGAAAAGTCAATCGGCCTGTTAAGGTTTTGAATCTTTGATCGAACTCCCAAATAGGTCCAGCTACCTTCTGCTTGATCTCTTTCAGCTTTGTAATACATTGTGACTCTGATTTGGGTTTCTTGAACTCTACAATCAATGCATTCTTGACCTCATTTAGCGGCTTAGGCTATGCAAGTCCTTGGACAAGCTTCATGTACTAGCTCATTGTGCGGTCTCTTAGAGTGGTACTAAACTGGGTTCTTTTGACAGCTTCGTCGGTGACATTTTTAATATTCCATACGGCTTCACATAGGAACCAGTTTTGATCAGGATCTTCAGATCCATCTCCCCTAAATATGGGAAGCCTCATATCATCTTCCATAGATATTCCTAGGGTTCCTGACTGAGTATGTGGTGGACTACTAGTGACAGTGCTCTGGAGGCTCTGGTGGCTTGGATTACTCTGATTTCTTAATACTATTGAATCAACAAGAGGGATAATAGAACTTACTTCAACAGTCTGCGTAGTTCTTGAAGTTTCACGTTCTTCTCGGTGAAACTCTTCATCTTTCCCTTCCTCTATCCCAGTAGGTTCTGAATGCTCCTCGTTTGTCAAATCTACCTCTTCTCCACTATAGAAACCCTCGTCCCCATAGTTTTTCTTGAATAAGTTTGCAAGGTGAACTTCTCTGAACGTTTTTCCACTACGCGTATGTCCAGCTTCTGTGTCGATGTCGCTGTCCAAAATTTTGAACATTAGATTTTCTAGATCTGACCAACCTATCGTATCTTCAAGATGTTATTTTCATGAAATAGCATCTTGATTTTCAACTTCAGGAATTGTAAAAATTTCCCTCTAGGTCCCTTGAAGAAATATCTATCGGCTTGGATAAATGACTCTACTCTGTCAACAGCAAACTCGGTGATGTACCCTCCAATGGTGCTATAATACTAGTGATCTATTGCTCGTGATATGATGTTATCATCTCTCTTGACCTTCTTGATCAGATTTGACATCCAAACCACAGGAGATCTAGGTCGGATCTTGAACTGGGTATTTGCTAACCTAGTTAACCACTCGTATAGCTCCTGATGGATTCCCCCAAAGAAAATCTCATGTATATCAGTAAAGATATATTTCTCCAACCAATCCTCTGTACTAAGATTAGGGTTCTTTTTCTAGGCTTCAGTGAAGTCCTTTTCTTGATCCTCTATCCACTTTTGAGTATCTGTCTTTGAGGGAAACCACCTTGACATTCCCTCAAGAAGATTCTTGTCCCGGCAACAGAACCATTTGTTGGAACAGGGGCAGACCCAGGGTTTATCTCCAAGAGTGCACCAACAAGCCCTAACTACTTGCCCTTTCGGCAACACCTGCGAAGCAGATGCAGTCTAACCTGAAGCAGTTATGGGGGAGTTTCATGACAGAGATGTCTACAACTAAGGGAATATCAAGTGGATCTAATACAATAACAACATAGCATTCATATATCACTTATCATCTAGGATGTACTATGCACATCTTCTTATCAGATCTATCATAGTAATGCAATCACAGTATATCAATGACAGAGATAGAATACCAATCACACACAACAAAAAAATATACGTGGTTCACCCTCTCTCTAGGGCTACGTCCACAGAATTGTGCTTTATAATGTATTAAGATGAAGCATATAGTTCTTGTATGTGCTCTTAGCTAGTTGATATTATCTCTTCTCCTCTCTTTCTCTCCCCTCCCTGGGCACCTATCTACAAGGTTGGCATTCACACCCAGCTGAAGATCTTACAATACCATAAGGCTCTCACACTTAGCACTTTCTCTCACAACAATAATCTCTCACAGCATACCAACAGCAATTAGAGTGAACCACTCGAACCTAAAAGAACCCTCTTCCCTCATATAGGTTCTTATTTATAAATTACAATTGCTCACCAACATCCTTAGGTCAAAACCTAGGTGTCCAAAACCCTAGATACAAAAACCCTGGTGTCTAAAACCCTAGGTCAACTTGACCCGTATTTTTAGGGCTTCACTAGCATGTCTTTCTTTCCTTCTCGCACGGTGCTCCAAAGAATCCAATGGTGGCTTTCTCTTTTTTCTAAGTTGTCCACGATCCTTATTTCTTTCTGATCTGTCATCTTCGATCTCTTCGTCCAACGGCTTTCTTTCTTGGACTTCGCTCTGCCTTTTCTTCTCTTTTTGCTCACTTCGACCCAGTATCAGTCACTATGTTTTTCACACAGTTTGTGTTTCACCTTTTCTTCCTTGATATTCACTTTCTTTCATAACCAAGGGCCAACAATGGACATATATCTACACATATGTCAACTGGTTCTCTCCTGCAACACCATGTAGTATCTCAGAGAACTGGGGAAAATCCTTCCCCCTCCTAGACAACCCAGTGATGAAATAAACATCCTCCTTCATGGATGATACCATAAATCGAGACCGACCATAATGCATGTCAATCATTATCTCAATAATGGATAAACTATTGTAACATCAAAGAGTTCCCCCTAAGGGATGTACCCTCTTCATAAAACTTGACGAGGCCAAAATCCATCAAAAGGGCATGTGTCTGTTGTGAAATAGGGAGAGGGAACAACTCCCTCTTCCTCTCCCTCACCTCCCACTCATGTAAAAATGTGTATTTTTTGACCCATTGTTGTTGATAATTCTCCTCCTCTCATTGTTTTCATCTCCGATTCACATACAAATATTGTTAGGAGCATGTATATATATAAAATAAATTGAAATTATAAAACACACACATATAAATAATTTGTATTTAAAAAATTATAAAATTCATTTTTGTTTGTAAAAAAATATATACAAGTAATCGGTGCTCCTAAAAATAAAACATATGCACTACCCACGGTGCTCTATATCATACAGGTAGCACCGACATACGGTGTTGTTACTAACACACACCAGTGTGCCACATTTCTTGTCGCACCACCACACATTTTAGCGATGCATCCCATAAGACGCATTGTATCGTTAAATGGTGAAATAATCAACCCAGTGTCATGATCTTTACAACACTGTTTCCTTTTGTGTACCTAAACGCACAGTGAGTTTGAATTGTTTTATAGAAACTTAAGAGGTGTGATGTGTTAACATGAATGCATGAGTGCACTTTGCTAAACTAAAACCAATGGTATGCCTATTATACCAGAGCAATGGCATGTTGTTTAGTGGTGTGTTGCCTTTAATAACAACCGAAGATGGGGCCTCCCAAAAGACGCATTGTTACATGTTTAATTTTTTATCACTATTGCAGTGCGTACTGTTAGAGTTTACGCACAGGTGCTTCATGCTTATTTTCACACCGACAGTTATTTTAGCGGTGTGTCCAATACGACGCACCACACTTCTAGATTACGAAATATTCTTCATGGTGTTAACTTTGGTAGCATCAACAGTCATTCTCCAATGAGAGGCCATATGGGCCACCCTAAGGCTAGCTAGGGAGATTTGGAGAATCAACCAGTCTTGTGAGGTATTGACAAAATCCAGGGGGAACGTACAACCTCTGTGAGTCCAACCAAAAGTCAGGACGAACGAGATGTTATGTGAGTCTAATGCAAAAGTCAGGGGGAACGTACAACCTCTGTGAGCATAGACAGTCTAGTGCAAAAGTCAGGGGGAACGTACAACCTTTGTGAGCATAAAAATACTAGTGCAAAAGTCAAGGGGAACGTACAACCTCTGTGAGCCTAGTCAAGCCTTGTGAGCCATGAGAAAAAGTTAAGGCACCTAGCAAAAGTTAGGTTGAATATAAAATTCCTATGAGCTAGAAACAAACAATATTCCTAATATTGCAAATGATATAAACGTATTGATCTAGTGCATTGGCACGTGTAACATTATCCACCATGAAGAGAATTTTGAATTGCCTTGTTAAGAGTCGAGTTGTAACTGAAGTCTCAAGTCTAGTTCTATTTTCGAACTAAAGTATAATGTTGAGGTTCAACTGAAGTATCAAGTCTAGTTCTATTTTCGAACTAAAGTGTAATGTTGAGTTGTAAATGAAGTCTCAAGTCTAGTTCTATTTTTGAACTAAAGTGTAATGTTGATTTGTAACTGAAGTCTTAAGTCTAGTTCTATTTTTGAACTAAAGTGTAATGCTGAGTTGCAACTGAAGTATCAAGTCTAGTTCTATTTTCAAACTAAAGTGCAATGTTGAGTTGTAACTGAAGTCTCAAGTCTAGATCTATTTTCGAACTAATGTCTAATGTTGAGTTGTAACTGAAGTCTCAAGTCTAGTTCTATTTTCGAACTAAAGTATACCAGTCTCAAGTCTAGTTCTATTTTCGAACTAAAGTGTAATGTTGAGTTGTAACTGAAGTCTCAAGTCTACTTCTATTTTTGAACTAAAGTATACCAGTCTCAAGTCTAGTTCTAAGTTCGAACTAAAGTATGAAGCTGAGTTATGATTAAAGAATGCAAACAGGTTACTATTTCGAGTCTCTCCTCTTATCCTCATCAGCCTATATAAGCAGAGGTTGACCCCTCTCTTCAACATAGTTTTGATATGCAGGTTAAGGGAGAAGCAATAGAGGAGCACATCAGTGATAAAGAGGCAGCATGCCAAAGAAGCATATAAGTGTTGTATATCAGCAATAGAGGCTACATATCAAAGGCATATATCAGTAGCATATCAGTGATGTATATCAACAATAGAGGCAGCATATCATAGGTGTATTTCAGCAATGTCTCTTAGGTCTTTGTCAGGTCATTGTCATCTTGGAAAGCTCTTTAAGAGAAGAATATTCATGGTGGATATTTGCAAGTGATATTACATTGTTAATGCAATAAAGGAATATCATTTGTTGGGGTTTTCTCCCTGTACAGGGTTTCCCCAGGGTATATGTGTTGTTGATGTGCATGCTTAATTATCTACATAGTTATTGTTATTCGGTTATGATTTGGTATTGTTGAAGTGTATTAAGTTGGAATCAAAGTGTTGAAGAAAATAAAAGAATTAATCCGCATAAGACATCAAGCTCATAATTTAACATGGTATCATAGCTTAGGGTGTGTTAAACATGTTGAAGTGCAGCAGCAGGTACACACAGATCCAAGCTAGCTTGATTAAGTTTCCAGTGTGAGGTCCATGGCATCCTCCATTTCAGTCAGGGTCGAGGATAGGCTCGAAGGAGCTACCAACTTCAATGTGTGGAAGCTTCGAATAAAAAATATCTTGCAAGAGCATGATCTTGAGCAGTATGTGACCATAGTGGTGGAGGAACCCACGAATAATGTAGGAAGAGCAGCCTTCAGGAAGAGTCAAGCAAAGGCCAAGCGAATCATCTTTGACTTAGTCAAAGATAGTATAATTCCTGCAATGACTTCGTTAATGACTGCCAGGGACTGTATAGATACCTTGGTGAATCTGTATGAGAAATAGACTCCAAGTCAGAAGAGGACACTTAAGCACAAGATTAACTATTTGAAGATGGATAAAGGTGAATCAGTGGCATCTTTATGTTCCAGGATATCCCATATCAAAGATCATCTTTTGGTCACAGGGGTGACTGTGGATGATGATGATTTAGTGCAGGCCATTTTTTACAGTCTTCCTTCTTCATGGGAGAACTTCTTATCCAGTGTAAGTGGGAGAGAGATTCATCCCATGTTTGAGAGGTTATGGCATGATTTCCTCCAAGAGGAGAGTCGCATAGCTACCAGGAGCGAGCCAACGAAATAAGACCACTCAGCTTTAGCATCAAGATTCAAGGGAAAGAAGAAAGGCACTTTCCAGAAAGGCTCTCAGAGGAAGCCAAACACCAAAGGTGCATTCAAAGGCAAGAATATTGATACATCTAAGGTTAAATGCTTTAGTTGTAATAAGTTGGGTCATTTTGCTAAATATTTTTGGTTTAGAAAGAAATATCTAAGGAAAGGGAAACACAATGCCTCAACTGTTGAGGATGATGAATCCAAAAGAAATCAGAAAAGTCCTTCTAATGAGAAATAAAATAGAAAAGAATATTACTTGGTTTCTGCCTTATCCAATTCAGTTTTCACGGGGCCGAAAACTTGGTTAGTAGACAGTGGTGCATCAAAGCACATGATAGGGTACAAGGAGGTCCTCTCAGATTTCGAGACAAAATATTTTGCAGAGCATGTTGAGCTTGGGGATGACAAATGTTACAAGATAGAGGGAGTAGGATCTATCTCCTTCAGATTGGAATCTTGGGATAGACTTCATGTTGATGAAGTATTATATGTTCCAGGGCTCAAGAAGAATCTATTATTAGTTTCAACCCTTGAGGACAAGGGATATTGGGTGATCTTCAAGGACAAGAAGGCATTACTATGGGCTAAAGGTAGCCACTTAAGTACAGCAGAACCCATTGGAACTTGCATTGGAGGATTGTACGTCGTGTCAGGACAGTCAGTTCAGGAATTGGCTCATGATGCGACTAGCTCCAGTGAGTTGTGGCACAGAAGACTTGGACATCTTCATTACAAATCTCTTTCAAATCTACGCAACATGGTATGTGGAATGCCCTCTATTTCTTTTAGTAAAAATGAAATCTGTAAGGGATGCATGCTAGGTAAAAATATAAAGAAAGCATTTCCTAGTAGTGACAATAGATCTCAAGACATCTTAGATCTGGTTCATTCTGATGTATGTGGTCCCATGTCATCTCCCTCATTCAGTGGTTGTTTGTATTATGTCATTTTTATTGATGATTACTCAAGAAAATGTTGTATATATTTCCTTAAAGCTAAAAGTGACACATTTGATAAATTCAAAGAGTATAAAGCCTTTATTGAAAAGAAGACAGGGAAACACGTCAAAATCCTTAGAACAGACAATGGAGGAGAGTTTGAATCTCTCCAGTTTGAGGATTTCTGCAAGTCAGTGGGATTCAGGAGATAGTTGACCGTGCCATATAACCCTTAGCAAAATGGAGTTGTTGAGACGAAAAACGGGACAATTTGTGAGGTAGCGAAAGCAATGATGTTTGACTAGGATATGCCAAATTCTTTATGGGTAGAAGCTACCTCCATTGTCGTGTATATTTAGAACAGGTGTCCACGTGCTATCTTGAAGGACAAGACTCCTAAAGAGGTCTTCTCAGGGATCAAACCTGAAGTAGGGAATCTAAGGATATTTGGGTGTCCAATGTATATTCATGTCCCTAAGAAAAAGAGGAGAAAGATGGAACCCTCAGGAAAGAAAGGGGTTTTTGTGGGGTACAGCGAGATCTCCAAGGATTATAGGATTTATGTACTAGGTCAGAGGAAAATAGAGGTAATCATAGATGTGACTTTCCATGAGGAAGTTGCATTTAAGAAATCCAGAGAACTTCAACATGAATCAAAACTAGTTCAGCCAGCTTCACCCTCTTTTGAAAATGAAGAGTCAGATGATTAGAGGGAGGAACCTTGTGAAGGGCCAAGTAATGAGCCCCCATAACCTGTTGAAGTGTTAGAAAGAACTCTTGAAGAACCTCCATCCAAAAGGAAGCGAGGGTGGCTTAAAGAAATATTGCAAGAAGCAGAAAGGATAGTTACTCCCAAAGGAACTTTCAAGGAAAGGAAGAGGCCTCATAGATTTGGAGACTATGTTGCACTGATGAGCAGCATTAGTGATGTCAAAACTTATTCATTTTAAGAAGAAGATAAATTAAAAGTATGGAAGGATGTCATGCTTGAGGAATACAGGTCTATTATAAAGAACAATGTTTGGGACATTGTGCCAAGGCCAAAAGACAAATCAATGGTTTCTTCCAAATGGATCTATAAGATCAAACATGCAGCTAATGGAAATGTGGAAAAGTTAAAAGCAATATTTGTAGCCAGAGGCTTCACTCATAAAGAAGGAATCGAATACGAAGAGACTTTTTTTCCTGTAGCCAGGTATACCTCCATTCGAACTATTATTGCTTTAGCTTTAATTCTTGGTTGGAATCCACATTAGATGGATGTATAAACAACATTCTTGAATGGAAAGATTGAACAGGAGGTCTTTGTGGAACAACCAAATGGTTTTGTACTGCATAACAAAGGCACTCGTGTATGCAAGATAAGGAAGGCCTTGTATGGTCTTAAGCAGGCTCCCAGAGTTTGGTATGACAGGATTGATGGCTTTTTTAAAAGCATGGGCTTTCAGAAAAGTGGTGTTGATGCAAATCTGTACTTCAAGGTAGGAGGTAACCAACCTATTATACTAATCTTGTATGTTGATGATCTCTTTCTAATAGGAGATGAAGGGCTAATAGCCTGGTGTAAGAGGGATCTAAACTCTAAATTCAAGATGAAATACTTAGGCTTTATGCATTGCTTCCTAGGATTGGAAGTGTGGCAAAGACAAGGTGAGATATTTCTGGCACAAGGAAAATACACATTGGATGTACTAAAGAGGTTTGGTGTGATGGATTTCAAATCCATGTCTACTCTAATGGTTACCAACCTGAGGAAGCTGCATGATTCTGAGATAGGTTCAGATTTGGTGGATCCCACCATGTATAGGTAGTTGATTGGATCATTGATGTACATGATCCACACTAGGCCATATATATGTTATGCAATGATTGCAATGAGTAAGTTCATGACTGAACCAAGACAAAGACATTGGGTGGTAGTAAAGCACATCTTGAGATATCTCAAAGGGACCATTACTTATGGTCTGAGATATACATCCAATGGTGGTTTATTTCTACATGGGAATGCAGATGTTGACTGGGCAGGAAGCCCGGTGGATCGGAAGAGTACTTCCAGATACTGTTTTAGTTTAGGATCCACTATGATCTCTTGGTTAAGATGGAAGAAGGGATCCATTACACAGAGTACAGTAGAGGCTGAGTACATTGTAGCAAGTGATGCTAGAAAGGAAGCAGTATGGCTCAGAAAATTGGTTTATGGGTTGTTTGGTGACAAGATCGAGGTGACGATGGTTCACTGTGATAGTCAAAGTTGCATAAAATTGACAGAGAACCTGGTATTTCATGACAGGTCAAAAAATATTTACATGAGGTACCACTACATCCGAGACTTGGTCCAGAGAAAAATTGTAAAGTTACAGTACATAGCCACGAGTAAGCAAGTAGTTTATATCCTGACCAAGCCTCTGACCTTGAGACAGTTTGTGCAGTTGAGAGGCAAGCTTAGTGTGGCTGATAATGACTAACTCACTGAGAGGGAGTGTTAAATTTGGAAACATTGACATTCATTCTCCAATGAGAGGCCATATGGGTCACCCTGAGGCTAGTTAGGGAGATTTGGAGAATCAACCAATCTTGTGAGGTATTGACAAAATCCAGGGGGAACGTACAACCTCTGTGAGTCAAACCAAAAGTCAGGACGAATGAGATGTTATGTGAGTCTAATGCAAAAGTCAGGGGGAACGTACAACCTCTATGAGCATAGATAGTTTAGTGCAAAATTCATGGGAAACGTACAACCTCTGTGAGCATAGACAAACTAGTGCAAAAGTCAGGGGGAATGTACAACCTATGTGAGCCTAGTCAGGCCTTGTGAGCCATAAGAAAAAATCAAGGCACCTAGTAAAAGTTAGGTTGAATATAAAATTCCTATGAGATAGAAACAAACAATATTCTTAATATTGCAAATGATATAAATGTATTGATCTAGTGTGTTAGCACGTGTAACATTATCCACCATGAAGAGAATTTTGAATTGCCTTGTTAAGAGTCTAGTTGTAACTGAAGTCTCAAGTCTAGTTTTGTTTTCGAACTAAAGTGTAATGTTGAGTTGCAACTGAAGTATCAAGTCTAGTTCTATTTTCGAACTAAAGTGTAATGTTGAGTTGTAATTGAAGTCTCAAGTCTAGTTCTATTTTCAAACTAAAGTGTAATGTTGAGTTGTAACTGAAGTCTTAAGTCTAGTTCTATTTTCAAACTAAAGTGTAATGTTGAGTTGCAACTGAAGTATCAAGCATAGTTATATTTTTGAACTAAAGTGTAATGTTGAGTTGTAACTGAAGTCTCAAGTCTAGTTCTATTTTCGAACTAAAGTGTAATTCTAAGTTGTAACCGAAGTCTCAAGTCTAGTTCTATTTTCGAACTAAAGTATACCAGTCTCAATTCTAGTTCTATTTTCGAACTAAAGTGTAATGATGAGTTGTAATTGAAGTCTCAAGTCTACTTCTATTTTCGAACTAAAGTATACCAGTCTCAAGTCTAGTTCTAAGTTTGAACTAAAGTATGAAGTTGAGTTGTGATTAAAGCATGCAAACATGTTACTATTTTGAGTCTCTCCTCTTCTCCTCTTCAGCCTATATAAGCAGAGGTCGAACCATCTCTTCAACACAGTTTTGATATGCGGGTTAAGGGAGAAGCAATGGAGGAGCATATCAGTGATAAAGAGACAGCATACCAAAGCATCATATCAGTGTTGTATATCAGCAATAGAGGTTGCATATCATAGGCATATATCAGCAGCATATCAGTGTCGTATGCAGGGATGATTTTAAGGATGGAAATTTATTTTAAAATGTAGAAACCTTGGCGAATATTACTAATCCTTCATATGTCAACTATAAATGTTTGGTGATTTTTTTAAAAATATTCAAATTTCTAAGTATTTTTTATATTTTTTATAAAATTTTGGAGATTTTTAAGGTGAAATAATTTTATCCTATAAAATTTGGGCGAATCATTTTTCAAATAGTGAATCTCATTTTTGGAAAAACCATGGAAAATTAGCCCATGAGCGAAATTTAGCCCCTAAAATCATCCCTGGTTGTATATCAACAATAGAGGCATCATATCAAAGGTGTATTTCAGCAAGGTCTCTTAGGTCTTTGTCAGGTCAGAGTCATCTTGGCAAGCTCTTTAAGAGCAGAACATTCATGGTGGATATTTGTAAGTGATCTTACATTATTGATGCAATAAAGGAATATCGTGTGTTGGGGTTTTTCTCCTTGTACAGGGTTTCCCCAGGGTATATGTGTTGTTGATGTGCATGCTTACTTATCTACATAGTTATTGYTATTCGGTTATGATTTGGTATTGTTGAAGTGTATTAAGCTGGAATCAAAGTGTTGAAGAAAATRAAAGARTTAATCTGCATAAGACATCAAGCTCATAATTTAACACATGGTGTCTTGATCTTTACAACACTAGTGCATTTGTTGGACCTATGAGAACTGYTAATTTAACTTTTTTTCACATCTTAAGTGGTGCAATGTGTTACTACTAAGGCACTGGTGTTATCGTTATATTGGAGCACTGATGATTTGTTCAYTGGTGCATTGTGAAGCATAGAGCACCAGTCACGGGTTGTCTAATGAGACACCCTGCTATGCCAAGTTGAATAATAATTGTCCCAATCCACTTTGTTATACTAAAAGCACYRGTGCACCAATTATATGAGAGCACCAACATATTGTTTAGGTGTGCATTGTCTTTGATAACACACCGGAGTTTAATAGATCTTAAACTTAAGGTTGTTTTTCTATTTCTATTTTTCACTATTTAATATAGGTTATTTGGTAAAAAATCATTGTTTATATCTCACTTGTAGCCTAGAAACTTGACCTCTCAGTTTTAGGTATAATGCATTTTTTGGTTATTTTTCTAATCTAGTCCAACACGATTTTTGGTCATTTTTCTACATTATCTCAACATAGATTCTCTTGATTTTTTTTCACTATCAGTGCAATTTTTGGCCAATTTTCCACATTGTATTATCATACTTATTGGTCATTTTTTGCACTGGATTCAACTTTCAATTTTTTTATCTTTTGTTTTTTTCTTGGTTTAATTAGTCTCCCTATAGGGTCCTCTCAAGTTGATAGGTGGTTGGTGTTGTATTGTAAGGTGGTTTTATATAAACATTATAGGTAGAGAAGAGACCCCCTGGGTTTCCTAATATCTTCCACTTTTAGAGTTTATGTTTGTTTTCTTACATATTTATTTTTCTGCATACTTATTTCAGAATCTTTTATTGTTGTAGTAGTTACTTGAATTTGCTTTGAAATCAAAGAAATATTAGATAAAGAAAAGCTTCATTTTTGTCTTAGTAGTTGTCCCTAGTTACATACTTTTTGTTTGAAGCACTTTCCTTCACTATTATAGTTTTAACTTCACTTCTTTTTCAGCCTTCGGTCTTCATTTGATTTTTGTTATAAGAAGACTTTGATTTTGAAAGAAAATTTGATTAGTTAGAGAAAAAAACACCTCTTGTTTCTAGTATTTGACTTCTTCATTTTATCGTTTTCATTTAGAAGTCACATAGCGATTTAAATCCTAGTCCATATCTAGGTTGAAATAGAGTTTTTCTTGTTGATTTGAAATGAATAATACTAATTTATGATTACGAGGTTCATTTGCATAGAAAACTATTGTCTTTTGCTTTAGTATTAGTCTTCACTTGAACTAGTATTTCAATTCTAAATCTCTTTAGTTGCAAGCATTTATTTTTCAAGCGCATTTCCTTTTGAAGTTGGTTACACCAAAAATACACATACTTCACTCCTTAATTAAATTCTTAGTTCATGGCCCCAAGCTTAGCCTAAAATCAACCATCTAACTTAACTCATTAAATCCCCACTTGGGGCCAAAATAATTTTGTAGCTAAGTTAGGGTTATGGGGATAGGAATGAAAATAATTCACAACAATCATTCACATTTGAAACATAGTGGTTGACTAATTAGGGAATTTAAAATCCTTTCTATCGAATACAATCAAGACTTGTTTAGTAATAGGCACGCTCTTTGGAGTGGATAATGCCAAGGTTGGGACTCAATACTAAATATCCCCTAACCATTCGATTTCATATTGAAGGTGAGGTAACTTATTACATGTATTTGTGAAGAGGTGGCTTAGTGGTCATTCTACTAGGTTCCTACACACGTGGTTCTCGCAGAAGGGAGGTGTAGTGTTCCCCACTATTAAACCCAACAATTTTAGAATTTGTATGATACCAATTAAATCACATGTATGCATTCTAAAACTTCACATGCATCTAATACACTTTAAAACATGAATTGCAACAAAATTAGCATTCACACAGTAGCACATAAATGATTAAAACTCAGAGTAAACACATAGCAATTAAAAAGCATAATAACTTGCAATGCATTGGGGATTTAACATGCATTTAGCAACATTATGAATTGAAATAAATATACATACACACAATAGCATATATTTCACTCAAGAACAGAGTGTATGCACAACAAACAAAAACTCGTAATAAAAAACAACGTAACAGAGACAAACACTTATATTTTTAACCAAATGTGCAACCGACTACAGGAGTCAAACATTCCACCCAACTGTATATGCTACTCCAAATATCAATAGAAAATCACCCCCAATTTGGAGCTACAAATCCACAAGAAAGGGGTGTCTCTCACTCCACTCACAGCCCAACACCACCCATCACAAGCTAATTTTTCCTATAGTTATCCCAATCTTCCATCTCTCTTCCCCTCAATCTGCACAACCCAAGGAATGGGATCTCCCTTCACTACACACAATCCCTAAGGCGGTCCCACTTCCCTCTAAGGATCCAACATAGGTTGGCTAGAAATATCACTCATTGGGGACTCCAATGATGTCAGCTACAACAAGAAAACTCACAGCAATAAGCTCACTTCCCTATGGTAATTGCTCACATACAATTATCACTCTACATGACCAACAACCTACTTCTTCATGAATTTATAGCTGCAAATATCTGACACCCATTCCCACTATGGATACCTTCAAGCTCCAAAACTTTGTTCTCTCTTGCTATCCCAAAAATTGCATGTAAAAAATTGTTCTATTTTCCCATACAAATTTCTTAACTGTAAAGTCTTCCCTCTTTTCCCACATGAATTTAATTTTCTCCCATGCATGTTCACTTTCCCAATTCCCAAGGTTGATTTTACTCATCCCCCATTATCTCATTAACTATGTGAAGTTACTTTTCACACCCACCCTCTTAAATGTCTTTAATGATTTTGGTCTTTGATACACTCAAGAGGAAATTACAAGGTTTATATGCAATGATAATTCTAGAAACTGAGTTGAGATTTATACCCATGAATAATTCTCCCTTGTGCCCCATGTTAGACCATCCCCTCTCTTATGGAAACTTATCCCCAATTACTTCGTCCATGTCCATTTGCAGTTGGCGATACATTTATTTTATTATTTTTTATATATAATGTTTACATATTACATCATAAGGCCCACGGCCATATATAATATTTACATTATACATCGCTAAATTTAGAATTAAAAATGGAGATGTTACATTCCCCTCCCCCTACAAATTGCATCGTCCTCGATGCACAACACCATATTGACATACATATACAAATTTTACATCATAGTACTTGGTACTTTTATAAGTTCACAACTCCCACAGCAATTCCAACCAACAATCTCATGTTCCCCTGAACTTGCACAACCCAAGGAAATGTACCCCCTTCTTTGTATCATAGTCACTTAGGTTATACCACTTCCTTTCCAGGGCTGCAACACAAATCAGATAGGAAATATCTGAGATGTGGCTCCAGGAATTCCATCTGCCAAAATGGAGCCTTTCACACTTATATACAATATACATTCAAAATTCTTCAAAATTTTCAAAAATTTGTGGTGTAATCCTTCCACGTGGTCTCCTCATTATCCCATGTAGTGTCTTCAGGACTATAGCAGGTCCATTGAACCTTTATCATGTCGATGTATTTTTTCATGGTCGATGCATATTGGTTCCACCTGAAATTTCCCTTCATGCTCCACCTGGATCACAGTCCAATCAATTACGGGGCTAGGATAATGCACATATTTCTTCAATAAAGATAAATGAAACACATTATGAATTCTCATGGATGCAGACAATGCAATCATGTATGGAACTAGGCCTATATTCTCTAAAAATTCAAACATCCCATAGTGTCTCATTTCCATCTTTGGAAAACTTCTCAATCTTAGCATTCTCCTCTTAGCTTTTACTTTTAGAAATGCATGTTTGTCCACTTTGAATTCCTTACATGTCCTGATTTTATCTGCATAACTCTTTTTCATGTCCTACGCAAACTTCAAATTTTGATTGATATTTACCATTTGCTCTTCCATTTCCTTTAGTAATTCTATCCCAACTTATTGGCATGTTGTATTTTCTACCATACAATGCTTCAAATGGACTCATCTTTAACGATGCCTAATACCCATTATTACAATCAAACTCAATTATATGAAGGTATTCTTCCCACTTGGAAGGCTTGTCTATTACATACATTCTCAACATATCTTCAATTATCTGGTTAGTCCTTTATGTTTTCCCATCTGACTTGGGATGATATGTTGTACTAAAATTCAATTTAGTCCCAAATCCCTTAAACAATCACTTCCAAAAGTTGGAAGTGAACTTGGGATCTCTATCTGACACTATTTCCTTAGGCACACCATGTAGCCTAGTGTCGATCTCTCTTCCTATTAGGGACAAGATTCAACCTCATAGGGTATTCTTGAAAGACTTATCAAGATCTCCTCTACATTTTTATAGAGGTGATGTTCCTCTTTCTCACTCAAATATTCAATACACTCGCTCAGAAAATAGATTTATACATTCAAACATCAACACATATGAGTGGACTAGGTGGTAAAGTAACTTAAAAAAATAATGATAAAATTATAATATAAAGATACTAATCTCACATATGATAAACATAATAGCTACATCCATTGCATCACATCTATTAACTCAGGTAATGAGAGAAAATATTTTGAATCAAGACTCATAGACAAAAAATAATAATGATGGCCTAGAAATCAAAGAGATTTAAATGATTTCATTCATTTAGAATCATAAGATGCATAGGAGAAACATACACGAGATCTAATTCTTATAGAAAGTCTAGAACCACAAATGTTATGAACTCTTGGAATATCTCTCTGCGAGAGTCAAAATATTACAAATTGATGTTCAATCTTGAATAATATGTATTCCTATCACATAACACAATATTCATGATACTTAAACTATAAAAGAAATGCATTTATCCAAACGAACTGGGATGGGGCTCCCATGGACTAAATAAATAGTAGCAGTAACCCAGAAGACAGAAAGAAATGTAATCAGGAATCAACTTTATGAGTAAATAGTAAACCAATAAAGCTAGATGATTCACAAACTGGGAAGAAATAAGGGAAATTCTTTAAAGAGAAATGTTCTCACAAAAAAAATAATAGAGGAATGACGGATGGATGGATGTCTCTCTTTCTTGATTGTGATCTCTTGTTTTTTTATAATCTTCATCTTCTTGAAGATTATTTAGGTTTAAGGTTATGGTTTTATTTTCCCCTTTGTAAATATGAATTTATGTATTCTTGCCTCCAACTAGGACCCACTTCAGACATTCATGAATTTATTTTAATAAACCATTTTCCCAAAATAATTTGTTTTCAAGACCTAAATAATTGTGACTGTATTTTAACTTTTAGGGAATGATAAATATCATTCTAGTCATCAAAACAACTTCAAATTTGTTCTTCATGTCTCTATCTTTCCAATGAGCTCTCATTTTCTCAATTTGGACATCGGGATCAAAACCTATGGCCTCCGGAAGATATACACTCAACAATCATTGATCTATTTTCCATGTGAATCTTGGCCCTTGATTTGAAAATCCACCCTATTTATCCTACATTCGTTATGGGAGGGTACTAATTACATGTTTATAAAGAAAATGGTCTCTCGTATTATTTGTGTGTGAAGTAGATATAGCCATGGAACCTTGCGTACCTTATGCATAGTATAGCTTCTGGTTGCAACCTCATTGCCTATTCATCATGCCAAGTCACTACCCAGTCATTCGTGTCCAAAAAATATCATCCAAATGTCACCCAGGGATAGGTCCACTTCACTGCCACGTGTCCCAATGTGATAAGTCCACTTCACTATCACGTGTCCCAATATGTCAAAGGAGGGGGGAGGGAAATAAAACTTTGGAAAATAAATGATAAAACAACTAAATGTTTGGAAAAGTCTTTGGATTATGAAGAAGTCAATGTGTGTGGAAAAATAAGACAATGTGTAATAACAAAATAACAAATTGTGGAGAAATGAGTTTTGTGGAGGTATTGTTATGTGAAGTGTAAAGGGTGTTGAGTTTAGGATGTGCGGGAAGTAAGGAGTGTAAAGTTCTCCACACAAGAGATGATCCTTCCACACAATCTTGAAAATGACTAAGTATAGAATGAATGTGGAATATGAAAAAGTGACTAAGTATGAAGAGTTGAGTATGGAGGGTTAAAAGAGTTATGAAAGATGGAAAAAATGATTAAATATGGAGAGTAAGGAGAGCAAGGAAAATGACTAAGTATGGGACAATAGTATAGAGAGGAGTGAGGACATTTAACATAAATGAAAATGACTAAGTGTTGGGGGTATTGCATAATGTGGGAGAAAATTGGAATATCTTGGGCATATGACCTATGTTTTAGATTTCATAAAATGTTGGATGAAACTGACTCATAGGGTTATTCAGTAAGATGGACACAATAAATTTCCTTCTTTTAGTATGTTTTTTTTTCTTCTCTTTTTGTTTAAAAGAGAAACCATCCTCGTTGGCCTTTCGTGAAGAAGAACTGCAATACCAAAACTGATTCTGAATTCTAAAAAATTGTTAGGCCTTCATAATAAATAGGTGAAGGGTATTTGGAACTCCCCAAATTTGAAAAATTGTGTTCCCATTTGAAAGAGACATAGGTTCAAATATGCACCCCAATCACCTATTTGATGGGTGTCAAGAAAACACATCAACACCTAGTAATTTCCTTCATATAAATCTTTGCAATATTGGTTGCCTTGTGAGTCGATTTCACTGGTATAAAATGTACAGCCTTTGTAAGTTTTTCCACCACTACCATGATGGAATCATGTTGCCTTTTTATTCTTGGCAACTTGGTGATGAAATTTATTATAACTACCTCTCGTTTCCATTTAAGAATGGGCAATGGCTATAATAATCATGTTGGATGCTTGTGTTCAGTCTTCACTTTCTGACATTCCATGCACCTGGCTATGTAATCATCCACGCCTTTCTTCATTCCAAGCTAGAAATAATGGCTTCTTACCACTACAATTGTCTTTTAATATTTGGGATGACCAGCATATGGTACATTGTGCATCTCTTTTAGAAACATATTTCTCAATTCTCAAGTGTTAGGAACATAAACTTTGTCCCTAAACAAGAGGATTACATATTCTTCCTTGTTGTAATCTTTATATTTCTTTTATACATCATTTTTCTATAAGATTTCTCTAATTTTTGCATAATGTGGGTCTAATTTTATTGCTTCTAGAATTTTGTCTTTTAAATATGTATTGCACATACTAATGGTTGCAACATGCATTTCATGCACCCTCCTACTGAGTGCATCAGCCACTTTATTCTCTATCCCCTTGATGTGCTTAATGTCAAATTCGTATTCACTGAGAAATTACAGGCATCTAGTTTTTCTTGCATTTAGTATGGGCTACTTAAACAAGTGTTCCATGCCATTATAATTTTTCTTTAGTTCGAATTTTTTCCCATGAGATACACATTTTAAGGCATGAACTATGGATTCCAAATCTAATTCATGAGTAGCATAATTTCTTTCATGGTCCTTAAGCTTCCTTGACTCATAAATATAACATGTCAATTTAGTGTAAGGACTCCACCAAGCCCTTCCTTGCATGCATTCATGCACACAACAAAATCTTCATTTGGATCTGCAACCTTTAGAATAGGTGCATTGGTCAATAACTCCTTCAAGTGTTGGAAACTCTCTTCTCATTTGGTGGTATATTCAAACTGTGTTCCCTTCTTCTGTAGTGAAGTGATTAGATGTGTGAACTTGAAGAAACCTTAAATGAATCTTCTATAATATCTAGTTAATCTCATAAAGAATAGCATTTCTGAAACATTCTTTGACGCTAGCCAATTTTTTATCACTTCAATATTTTCAGGGTCTACTGTTATTCCCTTCTCTAATATGATGTGGCCCAAGTAATGGATTTTTATTTGATAGAAGGTGCACCTTCTTAACTTGGCATACAATTGGTGCTCTCTCAACACATGTAACACCATTCTGAAATGTTTCTCATGATCCTCCTCTGTCTTGGAGTAGATAAGACTATCACCCAAGAAGACAATGACAAATTTTTCCAAGTAATCCCTAAACACTCCATTCATTAGACACATAAAATTAGTTGGTCCATTTTTCAAGCCAAATGGCACCACCATAAACTCATAATGGACATATCTTGTCTTGAATGTTGTCCTATTAGTGTCTTGTTCTCTAATTCTTACTTGGTGATAACCTGATCTCATGTCAATATTATAAAATATCCTTGCTCCTTTCAGTTGATCAAAAATATCATCGATCCACAGTAGAGGGTACATTTTCTTTAATGTAACCTCGTTTAGTTGTCTGAAGTCAATACACAACCTCAAACTTCCATCCTTCTTCTTCATAAAAAGAATCGAGGCACCCCAAGGTGAAACACTCAGTGTATGTACCCCTTATTCAACAATTCTTATAGTTTCATTTTCAATTCCTTAAGGTCCAGTGTGCTCATTTTGTAGGTATTTTTGGACATTGGGGCAGCTCCAGACATTAATTCAATAGAGAACTCAATATCTCTCTTTGGTGGAAATCCTAGAAACTCCCCAAATACATCTTCATATTCCTTCAAAACTGGATAGTATTGAATAATTGGATCCTTATCCTTTGTTGGCTCTTCCATACGAGCGACATATATTTGACACTCTTTTCTAAAAATTATTTTTAGTTGCAATTCTAAAATCTCTCTGATGAATATAGGTCTTGGAATACCTTACACCATCCTTAAATTTCCTTCCTCATCAAGGCATGTGAAATCTTTGTTGTAGCAATCTAGGACAACATGATGCTTGTCCAACCAGGCCATACCAATCAAGAAATCATATGACCCAAGTGGTATGATGTTCAAATCTACCTTAGTGCTAAATCCATTCATGCTTACTAGGAAATCCTTGACAAGTTCATTAATTTTTCTCTTGGTTCGAGTGGCTAGTTGAACCAACCAAAGATTTTATCGATTACATCTCTTCAATTTAAACCTTTCAACTATTTTAGGATCTATATATCTATGAATATCTCAAGAATCAATCAAAATAGCTATGGGTTAGTTATCAATCTTACATTTTACCTCAATCATCTGTGATTGGTACTCTTCTTGTTTGTTGTCCAAGGCTGCATAAATCCTTGGCTTGCTTCTACCCACATCATCCATCATATCATCTTCCCAAATGTTGTGCATGTTCCTCATCCTATCTCCCTTGTGAGGAAAATCATTGTACATGTGGTCTGCTTTAGATCCCCAACACTATATGGGTTGTTGTCTTGTCCTTTTCCCCAAGGAATCGATCATTTTATGTTCACCTTGTGTTGGTTGTGCTTGTTGATATGTTTAAGAGTTGTTCCTAAAAAATGGTGGTTAGAATCCTTTCTTTCTCTGGTCCATCTTACCTCTCTTATCATTATCCCAAGCCTTTTGAAAAGATGGCCTTCCTTTGTTATGTTCATACGCATACTTATATTTTATTATGGCTTCTTCCAAGGTCTTAGGCTCATCAAAATGAATTTTATCACTGTAAAAAGAAGGTATCCCGCTTGGAAATATTTGGATTTTTACATTCCCGTCCTTTATGAATCCAACATACCTCAACAATTCAAGGAATATCATACTCAACCATTGTCATTCTTTCAAGATTAAGTTCAAAGAACTCTTGCATTTTCTTGTCATAATATTGCTCTGACAAGTATTTCTTTTGAAAATACTTTTTGAACTACCTCCATGAGATCCTCTTCTCATCAATGTGATTAACCTACTTGAGTTGATCCCACCACATAGATGTTTTTCCTTGAATACAATAGATTGCAATTATGGCTTCTACATTTGATGGATAATCATGCAACTAGAAATATTTCCTCATGCCAAACAACCAAGCTTCAACATCTTCTCCCTTCCTATTATCTCAATCAAATGATGGTGGCTTGATCTTCCTGAGCTCTCCTTACAATATCTTCGACTCAAACCTCATTTTTTGTCTCTTGACAAGGGACACACTTGGGATACTCTCTAACCTTGAATTTTCATCTGATCTTCTAGTAAAGTGTCCTTTTGAAGGATGATGATGTCTACTAACACTCCTTGATTGTCCAGGACCTCTATGATCATCCTTCCTATCATGACATTTGGATTTTTATACTTTCCTTGCATTGGTTTCTTGTTTTGTGCCAAAATCTTTATTGACTTGCCTCTGTAACATATTTAGAATGTGTAGTAGTTCCTCCTAAGTTCTTATCATATTTTCATTTACTTCTCTATAGCTTTGCACTTCTTTCTACAAGCTTATCATAGTCTCAACCAACTCTTCCAACTCTACCATGTTTCTATGCCCATTGGCCTCAGTCTCTACATTTCCCATGCTGACATGTAAACCTTTGATCTCATCCTCATGGTTGTAAGATCCTTGGGAATCCTCGATATCTCTATTTCTCATATAATCAAATATTCTTTCATGTACCACTAATTCTGCAAGAAATTTGCATGTACCAATTATTGTTAGATTAGAATCATGCATATTGTAAAATATTTCATTAATTATATTATAGGTCATTCTTCAACTAAATTTATGAGAGGTATGGATGCATTGGAATCTAATTATGATTATTTAAATACATTCTCCTCTAAATCATTTTTCCAACGATTGTATTCATTCCTTATTTTTAGTTTTGAGCTAAATGTTACATCCTTATGAAGCTTGCATTTTCTACTAATCCGTGACCTATTTTTACTGATGTAGTTAATCTTAGAGAGAATTTGTTGCCACTTCTAGTAGAAAACATGTCAGGAATAAGAAAAAAAATTGTATTGGGAAAAAATAGAATTTATGATTTTAATACATAGAAATTTTCAAATTTGGAATTGGATGCTCCAGTTGAATTATATATAAATATGGAATTGACGACTTCTGAATTTTTCATTTCCTCCAGAATTAAAAATTTTAGCCAAAACGGGCATCTCCCAAACAAAGAAAAACTAGGAAAAACTCCCTCAATACAAAGTTGTTTAGATTGATGTGTAGATAAATGTCGACTAAATAAAAAAAATTGGATAGGTGATCTAGGGTTTTGTCTTAGGAATAACGGATTTTGTCTTGTTTGAGTATCCCCACACCAACCCCTTTTGAATTTTTCCGAGAGCCCAAATGAATATCTTTGTGCCTACTTTTTTAGCTCCCTCTAAATTTTCACCTTCATCTAGGCATCAGTTATCAAGCACGACCCAAGTCTTTAAAAAACACTAATTTACATTTTTAGGAAAATTGAAGCAGAATTAGCCAATGGCCCTCATTAGAATTCTTGTATCCCTCATCACTACAGACATACCCTTTAAATTTCGTCTAATTCTGAGATGAAATGCTCATGCTATGGCCAAAACAAGTTTTTAGCTCGATACTTTTTTTTCTTTTTTAATAAAAACTATCATTTCGCTAACATGGAAACTCAGTTGACATGGAAGACACGTGATTGTTGATGTCCACTGTCATCCCCTAATTTTTCCATGTCAACATCCTCATTTCCTACCATCATCAATCGACTTATTTCTTCTAATAACGATCGGTGATATCCTTTGCACTTAGAATTTTTTGACCAAAAATAGGATGAACCTGAGTCATCGATCTCAAAATCAAATGCAATATTAGTCATCAATCTGCTAAAATTAGTCAAGCCCATGGATGAATGTTGGCACAGGGGCAGACCCATGGTTCAACGCTACAATAGCGCACCAACAAAACCCTAACTACCGGCCATTTCGGCAACACCTACGAAGCAGATGAAGTCTCACCCGAGGTAGAGGCAGGGGTGGTTGCAAGACTCAGGTGTATGCAACCTTAGCTGGGACACAAGTCTGTGATTGCAACACTTAGTAAGCACTTAGCATAGATCATTCATCAATATTCAACCCTTATTATACTTCGCAGTAAGCACAGAGCTTTGTAGCATTCACTTAGATCTAAAGCAATTTAGCACTTAGTAATAGTAAATCAGCACTAAGCATATTCATATATATCATATATACTATCCATACACATCTAATGAAGCACAAAGCATAAGTAGATATGTCTAAATATATCAAATCACTTAGCCAAAGCATAGGTAAACAAATCAAGTCAAAGAACAGAGCATAACACACAGATTTACGTGGTTCACCCTCGCCCTGGGTCTACATCCACCAACTCTTCTTCTTTATTAGCTTCAGTCAATCCGGTTACAGCATAGAGCTTATCAAAATCTTACTCTGCATAGGACAGGAGATATGCACGCACCTCACCAAATCCTCCTTCCTCACGTAGATCTAGCACAGAGCCTCCTTACAATCTTTTCACTTAGGACTTACAACACTTGCACTCAGCTCTGCAAGTCAATCACATAGATCAATTCTAGCACTAATCCCTTGGTTAATCTTCTCCTTTACTTACATCACCTAGATATCTATTTATATATTACAAAAGTGGGCCTAAGCATGGGTAAACCCATGGGCCGACATCCCTTTCCCATTACATATTCCCAAAAACCCAAAAAGGACCCAAAAAGGGGGTCTAGCTTCCGCAATCTCTGCTTCACTTTGCGCTTTGTCTTTGACAAGTTGTCGAAGTCCCAAAAATGGTCAAATATGACCAAGTGTTCCTCAAAACTCGGTCAAGGGCCAACAATGAACCTCGATCATTGATATCCAAATCGAATGCAATCTAGACCATCAATTCCCCAACATCGCCAAAATTTTATGAACTTTGAAAAGTTTATCGACGATCAACGATTTCCTTCGATAAGCAAACTTTGTAATATTTCTCCAAACTTCAATCACTCCATCGGGAATTGACAATTTTCGTCATCAGAAATTTTCGAAAGTATACTTCACAAGATTTCTTCGAGCTCCAAAAATTATAATTTTTTGGACCAAATCCAAGATGAATCTAATTCATCAATCTCAAAATCAAAGCGATCTTTATAGTCGTTTCTCCATACTTCGCCAAATTTGCATATGAATCTCGAACGTTGATAGACAAATCATACACGATTTGGGTCGTTGATTCCCCAAACTTCATCGATGATCGAATATTTCCTTTGATGAACTAACTTTGTAATATTTTTCTAAAATCTCATCATGCCATCGACGATCAGTGATTTTTCATCATCGGGGAACTACAAAAAAATGTCCATACTTCGAAGAATTTCGTCGAACCCATAAAAGCTTAGTATTTAGGATGAATCTAGGTCATCGATCTCAAAATAAAATTATGATCTCAGTTATTGATTCATCAAAATCCATCATATGTGTTGGCCCTTGACCAAGTTTTGAGGATCCTTGGTCATGTTTGACCTATTTTCGGGACTTCGACGGGCTATTGAAGGCGGAGCGCAAGACAAAGCAGAGATCATGGGATCTCAGCCTCTTTTTAGGGCTATTTGGGTTTTGGGCTTATGTTTACTTGCTTAGTTATTGATATAGATGAATGGTAGATAGATATGTTAATGCTATGTGCTTAATAGTATGGATGAATACTAGATCTGGCCTATTTGGATGTGCTTAGTGCTTGAATATAGTAGATCTAGTTGAATACTGCAATGCTCTATAATTAGGGTTTAACTGCATTGTAAACTAAGACTGCATATTGATGAACTATAACTGCTAAGTGCCCTATTAAGGTGTTACAGTCACATATCTGTGTCCCAGCTAAGGTTGTAGACACTGGAGTTCTGCAACCACCCCTATCTCTACCTCGGGTGAGACTTCATCTGCTTTGCAGGTGTTTCCAAAAGGGTCAGTAGTTAGGGTTTTGTTGGTGCGTTGTTGGTGCGTTGAACCCTGGGTCTGCCCCTGTGCCAACAAATGGTTTTGTTGTTGGGACTGAAATTGTGATTGTTGGGAACTGAGGAAGAAGTAGCCTTGTATGAAGATCCGACCTGAAAATGTGAAATCTTTGTGCATAGATATGTTTCCCTAGTGTGCAGCATTCCACTTGACCTATGAAGCTCTATGCCAAGAAGAAGGGTCAAATCTGAAGAAAAGAGGTAATATCTAAAAGCTTTGTGCTCTGAGAAAGGTAAAAGTGAGAATATTTTCTTAGAGAGGTAAGATCTGTAAGCTCTATGATTTGTTAAAAGTAAGATAAGTGGAAATTTTTGTTTCAAAAGTATGGATCTAGGTATGTTTGATAAGATTTGTCCTAGCTTGAAAACTAGGGCACTAATAGATGAAAGAAGATTTGATATGAGTAGATCTGATAAGAATACTGAAAGATATATTATACCTATGCATAGAGAGAATGTTTGGACTAACAAATGGATGGAGGATCCTAGAAAGAATTTTTTGCAGGTTAACTACCATGATCCTAGTGTGCAGTACAGGAAAGGATGGGGATCATTTAAGAGAAAGAGAGGATTAATTATTTGTTACGATTGCAGAATACCAGGACATCTGGCTAAGGAATGTCCTGGTAGAAGACCTAGTTGTCTATGTTGTAAGGCTATGGACCATGAAGTTTTAGATTTCCCTACAATGATTGTTAAGCTTGAAAAAATGAATATGAGACAAGAAGACCATGAGAAAGGTCAAGCAACTAAGACCATGGCAGAACCCCAAAAAGAATCAGAGACTGTATTGTTGCAAATGAAAGAAACCCTGAATTATCACCAACATATTAACTTATCAAATATCTTCAAAGAAAAAGAGTGCATAGAAGCAAGAATAGGAGACTTCGACATTGATTGTGTTCCGGATGAAGAAACACAGGTAAATATTATGACAGAAAGAACTTGGGAAACTTTAGGAAATCCTGTTATGATTCCTTCATTAGGAGAAATAGGATTATTCAGAGGAAAGATAATAAACCTATGTGGAAAGCTCACCCAAATATCTATGAGTGCACATGGAAATTTGATAGAGAAAGAATTTGAAGTTGTTAAATTTACTGAGAACAACGCCCCATTTTCTATATTACTAGGAAAATCTTAGGTTGACGGAGATCAGGCCAGAAGGAAAGAATAATAATTCTTAGAGTAGAAGAAGCAAGAGTTGAGAGATTTCATGACTAGGAGGATCGCGCACTTGATTAAACAATAGAAAAATAGAACAAAGTTATTTAACACAAGAGATTTGGATGTCGAAGTTGCAAGAACACAAGGAGACGCACAGAAGACTGAAGCACCTACCCCAGATAAAGAAGAAGTATTACCCCTGAATCCTAGGAAGGAATATCAACATTGTGAAGTTACTATGCCAAAAGAAGATAAGAATCGGAATGGGAAGAGGAATACAGAGACGAATCTCACTGGGAGAAAGGCTAGAAAGCTCAGTAAGAAGAGAGCCAAGATTAAAAAGTTACAGAAGGTCCCAGAGGGAACTTCGCAAAATAAAAAATTGCAAAACTGGAACTTCGTCGGGATATTAGAACAGCACCACATGGCACTTCACCATAGCGAAGCAATATAGCCGTTGGGAATAGTATAATTGTTAGACCGACACCCCGAATGGGTAGAAAGGCATTTATGGTCAGACAGCTCACCATCAGACCATTGGGACCACGTCGTAACGGACAGAACTGAGTTAATGGAGGCTTCTCGCTCATTGGAGAGATTTTTTGCCTTGTTATCTATTTATTCCGTCGAGCCTTGAACCAAGAACACTTTTGCTAAGAGTGAATCTGAGCCCACATATTAGTTGATTCCGCACATTGATCATTGCACTATCACCATATGTCCCATTGCATTGACTAGTTACTCTTCAACCCGAGAGATTCAACCATGAGCGTATATGTCCGAAGAACTTAGCGTAGTCGAAGAGTCTATGAAGGAGGTACTCATTGACCTCATGATGGAAAGAGTAATTTTTTTGGGTGT
>ML787599.1:314418-370204 GCA_009831015.1 Picea engelmannii | reverse complement strand
CCAGCTAAAGAGATCCATCGAATTTGAACCTTGCATTACTCCCAACACCCTATAGAGGTTCCGACCCCTGATGAATTTCCACGTAGATCGGCACTTCATATACATTACAGTGCGAGCAGACAAGCATAAGGAGGAGCTTTAGTCGTACTACAAGCTCACAGAAGAGGCCCTTGAGGAGATCACTAAGGACTGATCAGAAGACCTCCTTATTCCCATAGATCGTGCAGAGATGTCTGACCTTGACAACCCAGAGACCATGCACAAAGAACATGATACACCCGGAACCAACAGAAGGAAGAAGACCAAAGAGGTCCAAAACTTAAGCAGTGCCTCAGAAAATACTACCTCATAATCACCTAGCTGAGGGGGTGATGACGAAGTGGAAGAAATAAATGGAAAGGAAGATGAGAAAAATCAAGGCAAAGTAACACCGCCTAGAGATGAGACTGATCCCTTAAAGAAGAGGAAGGTTTCTCCCCCGAAACCCTCTTCCCGGAAGAAATCCAGAGCCACCTTGACCAAGATGCAGACTTTACTCACTACCAATGATTTTGACTTCATCATCACAGCTATAAATGATGCCTCGTAGGAAATCTTGGAGAAACAAGAAGCCAAGAAAGAGGAAATGTACGATAAGATCAAGGTCAAACTTCGAGGGGTACAGCAGGCCCTTCAGTCCAGTCGCGCATTGTCTGCTACGCCCCCTACCATCGGAAGAACCTGAGTTGGGAGATGAGCCAGCCCAACTCCGCCAACTAGTTGATGCGGTCGAAGATTGCCTTCATCACGCACAAGAAGAAATAGAACAAGCCACCTAGGCCTTGAAGCAAGTGCAAGGAGTGCTTGTAGAACAACGTCGAGTTTCAGAGCAGGAGAAGGTTTCTCTCCAGGCAAAATTGGAAGAGGAGAAAACACAGATTTGGCAAGAAAAAGGACAGTTGCTCGCAAAGAAACTTGAAGTGAAAGAAGTAGTCAACAAATCACTCCGCTCTGTGGCAGGCTTAGAGCCACAGGTAGAAGACTGAGTCGCACATCAAGTAGAGCAAATTGCAGAAGCTATCCAGTAGCTACAACAAATAATAACAGACTTAGAGCTCTGCATAGTGCCTGACACTCTGCAAGATGTAAGGGATAAAAGAGAAGCAATTGCCCAGAGCGCAATAGAGAGAATAAATGCCCTTGCCATGGAATGCAAGAAGCTAAGTGGTCGTAATGCCTAGATGTATGAGAAACTCACTGAGAATCTAGAATTGAAGGCACTAGAGTCACAGCTCCAAGAGGTGAAGAAGCAAGTAGAAACAATACAAGCACAGTTGAAGCCCGTGTCAATTGTTGAAAGAATGAAGCAATCCCAAGAGCAACGCATTGCCCAGTAGTTGGTCCACACCATTTCGAGAAAATTCATGGAACTGACTCAGAGGCTCCAACCTGTACAGGATGAGGCTTACCAACTGTTCACAGAGATTGAAGGTCGAGGATCAGAACTGGAGCAAGTCATCACTGCAGTTGAACAGTGCCTAGAGGGACCTGTCAACAAATAAATCATACAAGAGTTTGTTGAATAGGAGTTTGTTGAAAAACAACAATTTGAAGCAACTCGAGGCTTTTGAAACAGAGCTACCCAAATCAGAGTGACTCGGGATGAGTCACAGGTGAGTGTTGGGGGCCTGTTGGCCCTTGACCAAGTTTTGAGGATCCTTGGTCATGTTTGACCTATTTTTGGGACTTTCACAGGCTATCGAAGGCGGAGCGCAAGATGAAGTAGAGATTGCGTGATCTTGGCCCCTTTTTAGGGATTTTTGGGTTTTGGGCTTATGCAACGGGTATGAGAATGTCGGCCCATGGGTTTACCCATATTTAGGCCTGATCTTGTAATGTATAAATAAAGTAGTTAGGTGATGTAAGAAAAAGAGGAAAGGGGGATGTTAAGTGTTAAAGTTCGATTTATGTGATAGAAGGACTCTAAGAGCTTTGTGCATGCTGTGTGAAACTTGCAAGGCTGAGTGCAAGTGAATGTAAGAGACTGTGAAGAAAATTTGTGTTGTAACCTAGGGAAGGAGGATCTAGCAGAGAGTGCATAGATCTCTTTTCCTCTGCGAAGTTTATCTTAAGGCTTTGTGCATGTAAGAATATTAAGAGAAGATAATAAAGAAGATGAAGAGTTGGTGGATGTAGCCCCAAGGTGGGGGTGAACCACGTACATGTTGTGTTGCTTTGTTTTGTGCAATGTATTGATGTGTTTATATGTTTACTTGCTTAGTGCTTTGATATAGATGAATGGTAGATAGATATGTTAATGTTATGTGCTTAATAGTATGGATGAATACTAGATTTGGCCTATGTGGATGTGCTTAGTGCTTGAATATAGTAGATCTGGTTGAATACTGAAATGCTCTGTAATTAGGGTTTAACTGCGTTGTAAACTAAGACTAGATATTGATGAACTATAACTGCTAAGTGCCCTATTAAGGTGTTACAGTCACATATCTGTGTCCCAGCTAAGGTTTCAGACACTAGAGTCCTGCAACCACCCCTGCCTCTACCTCGGGTGAGACTTCAGTTGCTTCCCAGGTGTTGCCGAAAGGGTCGGTAGTTAGGGTTTTGTTGGTGCGTTGTTGTAGCATTGAACCCTGGGTCTACCCCTGTGCCAACAATATGACCCTTTCCTTCTACCACAATGGACCTTGTCAGTCCATTTCATCACCTCTACGAAACTTTTTCAAAAATCCCTAAAAAAAATTATTTTTGAAAAATTTAATAAATTTCTTTGAAGTTTCTTCGATGAACTTAAAAATTTTAACCAATCCAAAATGAATCCCAATCATTTATAGCCAAGTTGAATGTGATATGGGTTTTTTATTTTATGAACTCCTCAGTTTCCATTAAAACCCAAAATTCGACCTTTCGGGCCAAATTTAACTCTACAACTTGCAAATTGATGCCCCTTCCAGGTCAAATTTAACTCTGCAACTTGCAGATTGATCCTGTGATCATTTCCTCAACCATTCTAAGTGCAAATTTGACTTAAATTTGCTTATAAATTCATAGATTTCACTCCAATTTCATAAATTTCCCCAAATCCATCATAGTTCAAACTCTACAATGGCGAATTTACTAAATTTACACTAGTATTTGGCCCATACGGATCTGATGTTGAACCAAAATATTTGATACTACTCTGTAGTGTTCCCCACTACTAAACCCAACAATTTTAAAAAAAAATCTGATATCAATTAAATCAAATTTATGCATTCCAAAACTTCCCATGCATCTAACAACACTTTTAAAACATGAATTGCAACAAAATTTACATTTGCACAACATCATATCAATGCTTAAAACTCAGAGTAAACACACAACAATTAAAACCCATAATAACTTGCAATGCATTAAGGATTTAACATGCATTTAGCAACATTATGAATTGCAGTCAAATATACATACACACAACAGCATATAATTCCCTAAAAAACAGAGTGTATGCACAACAAACAAAAGCCCACAATTAAAAACAATGTAGCAGAGACAAACACTTAATGTTTTAACCAAATGTGCAACCGTATGTAGGGGATGTATGTTCTACCCAACCGTAGATCCATTGCTCCAAATATCAGTAGAAAATCACCCCCAATATGGGGCTACGAATCCATAGGAAAGGGGTGTCTCACGTCCGAACACCACTCACAACAAGCTAATTTTTCCTACAGCTATCCCAATCCTCCATATCTCTTCCCCTCAACCTGCACAACCCAAGGATTGGGATCCTCCTTCAATACACATAGTCCCTTGGGCCTTCCCACTTCCCTCCAAGGATCCAAAACAGGTTGGATAGGAATCTCTCTTACTGGGGACAAATAGTTCCAATGGAATATCCATGATAGTTTACAAATCATATTGGTATAGAGAAGTTTCCTTTGGAGTATTTTTGGAAAGTTGTAGGATCCGAGAATTGTCTTAAGAAGTAATTCATAGAACCCCATCCATGGAAGATAATTCTATTCATAAACACCCTCAATATGTAGTGGAAGAAATATTCTCAAGGTTGGAAGAACAAGTTGTTGATATCGCCCGCAATATGGTTGTCCTCATGGAGGCTCTAGTAAACAATTTCGGACCTTTTGAAGAGGTTGGTGGCTCTAACTCAGAATTTGGATCTAATGTGAAATCAAGAGATAGTGAATACCTAGAAAATGAGTCAAGAAAAGATCTCGACAAAGATCAACCAATTTCTAGTGCCATCACTTTTTCACAATCTCTATTCAAAATAGAAGTGAAAGTGGACATCAAACCCTATCAATTAGGTGAGATTGATGTTGTTAAGTTGAATCATTGGTTGCAATAGTTAGAAGTGTATTTAAGTGTCCATAATATAGATGAAGAGTAGAAAATTTCCTTTTCCTAATTGAAACAAGAGGGCCATTGATGGTTTATCTCTCTATTCCTACCTCTTGGGCTGACCCAGGTTCAGATCTAAACAAGATTCCAACAAATCCCTCTAAAACTATCGGCCATCCTGGTAAAACAGAAGGCAACACAACACACAAAGTGTAATCCGCAGTCTCACCCAAGATAGTTCTATGGGTGACTGCAATGCTCAAGTGCTTGCATTCTGAGAATGAGTGGGGATCTAGGATTGTACCTTGTGATATTCATTTAATTCATCTATTGTCCATCTATATTAAACACTCTGTCGTTCTTTATTCATGCCTGTAAATCAATAGATCTAACTATCTCATCAATACATTCATCTAAGATTTAACCATTAACAACACATACATAAACCATAAGAAATTCACATAACACATGATTTATCATGGTTCAGCTCCTCCTGGGCTATCTCCACAAATATTTGGTAGCTCAGACTCTTTTATTATGGTTCTGTAATCTATGGTGCCTTGCGCACTATAGTCTCTAGTCTTACAATCTCAACAGGCTCCACGATCCCTATGAGGCTGACTAGATCGCACTAGGATCCTCGGCCTGGGATCTAACCCTCGAGATCAAGTTGCTTGACTCTCCTACAGATCAAGATCTTATAGAATTTGTTTCATATCTTACAATAGTTTCCTTCTTTGAACATTAAAAAAAAATTCCACACTTCTCTCCCACATGCTCTCCCCCTCTTGACCTAGACCTCCTAGGTACTTATTTATATTTATTCTTGGCTTCTCAGCCATTACAATATCTTACAAAAACCCTAACCCTAATGTAGTTAGGTTTCCCTGCATTCATGACTTGCATGCTTTCCTCGCACGTGTTACTTTTCCTTCTAGCTGTACTTTTCTTCATTCTGGGTTTTTCCTCCAAAAACAGCATCTCCTCAAAATAGGATTGTGCCCAACAGGCCCCGAACACTGACATGTGGCTCATCCAAAGCCACCTAGGCATTTCCCACTCCCTTAATAGCCTCTGCTAGGCTATGGAACTTTTGTGTAAGTTCACTTCCTTTGGCTTGGACGTGTGCAGATTTTTTTGTTAGTGCCTCTAGTGCTTGCGCTGTGGCATCCTCTTGTATGATTGCTACACATTCTGCCTGTGTCTGCGCCATGTTCTTCTTTTATTCCTCCAAATGCGTGATAATCTTCATTTCTCACTCTTATAGAGGTTCCATCTAGGCTTGTTGTTCATGCTTCTGCGTTTGCGCATATTTTATCTCTGCCTGTAGCTTTTTGATATTTTGTGTCCCTTTTAGTCATTCGGTGATGCTCATTGTCTTTTGCCTCTGCTTGAGGTCCTGGATTGTTGCACTTATTCTCTCTTCCTCCTGGTCCCACTGCTAGACCTGCTCATCTTCCTCCAGTGTTGTCCAATGTTGCACTGCTTTCTCAAACAATTATGTTGTTGTATTGACTTGTTTCTCCAGCTCTGCTAGTTGGAGTGCATCTTATGTTTTTCTCTGCTCTCGAACCTCAGGCAGGGTCATGGGATTGAGATTCTCTTTTAGCTCCTCAATCTCTTACCTATATTGGTCAATTGTATGTGTGATGAGGTTGATCTTCTCCTCTGCGCTACTCTTTGTTTCCTGCGTGATATTCAGGATTAGGTTATATGTTGCACTCAATCCCTACTCTAGCATGTCTATGAATTCCTTTTCTTCCTTGCTTTCGAGCTTGAGTTGCTTGACCACCAATTCTAACACTTCCTTGCCATTCTTCGTATGTTGCAAGTCTGTTGCATCTTTTCGTGCGCACGACTGCACCTCCTACACGACACTGACTTGAAGCTTGTACATTTCCTTGGTTGGTATCCTTTCCAGTACCAACTCTACTTGCGCCAAATCCTTCAGTGGTGTCTAGACTATCATTTCATCCATCTCCAGCATGTTGGATGCAACTGTGAAGGTTGGGATCACCTGCGCTATAGTTTGGATGGTATCCTACTCATTATGTGCGGCCTTTGCCTCTGCTTATGTTCCTGTTGGGACTGACTCTGCCCCTCTTCCAAGTCTATGCGCTCCTCTGATCTGTTCTAGGACCTACCTTATATCAGCCATCTCATCCTGAAATCGACCTCTTTGGTGTTGGGCTTCTTCGAACTCCTCAGCTACGTGTTCCTGCACTTTCTCAGCCATGAGGTCGACGTCATCCTTGGTGATCGTATATTCTGGTGGTTGTTTGTGTGCCTTGGCCTTCTTGCACGAACCCCCTGTCTATATGATTGGCCTCTTCGGTTGAACTGTTTCCTGTGGGGTTTCTATCGAGGGGGTTTTTTGTGTTGTTGTCTCCCCCCTTCCTTGTTCTCCTGTTGTTGGGGCAATGTCCTTTTTTCCTGACTACGCATCTTTATTTGGTGCACTCCCCTTCTTCTACTACACCGGCTTATGACTTGATTTTGATTTTTTAGGTGCAGCTTTGTCTCCTACAACTGTCTTGGTTGACCCTGTGTCTACCTCTTTACCCTGAGGTACTTCTTGGGTTAAGACTGGAATCCTCTAGTCGTCGTGCCCATCTCTCATGGCCATTTCTACGTCTTCTTTCATGATGTAGTACCTTAATTGTAGCCACTCCTTGCTCAGATCCCTGTGCGCTTGGATCGACATATTGTGCCTTATCGCTTTGAAGTTGTCTATGTCCCTAAATTGTGTGACCACTTCTGGAGTAATTCTCCAAGAGTTCAGAATTCTCTCCTGTATTTCATTGAAGTACCTTGAAAATGTTCATGTGTTGGTACTTCTATTCTTGGGGTCTAAGTTGCTCCCCAATTATGTGTACCACATTGCACGACAACGACCTATGTGTTCACGAAAATGAGAGTATGGGGGATCCTCCCATTACATCAACGCAATCAACATGAGTAGCCATGAGTAGTGGAACACTATCCCAAAGTCTTGTGAATCTTTGCAGTCATCGAGAAATAAATTTAACAAGTAGGGGGGCTAGCTGAGAAAAGTGTCATTAGAAAACTACATTGTAGCTACGATGACCCTAGCAAGGACTTCCTCTTTGCGGCATTTCCTTATCATTTTGCAAGCTAGGAGTTTGGTGGCCATATCATTGTTGTGCCATTGATCCTTTTAATGATGATCACATGCAAGCCCCTCTCTATACCATAGGTTTTCTTCATCTCCTCAACCAAGGCTTTCTCTTTTGATTTTTCATCGAGGTGTTGCGATGGGTTCTCACCCCTTGATGGGAGACCTATGATGAGTTCTATAATCTCTACATATATTGAGATGGGTTGTTCCAACCATAGGAATCCTCCATGGAGGACCGCCATCAACTGCTTGATACAGTTGTTTGCCTCTTTCTCCCTTCCAAAATGGGAAATCTCAAGCAAGTTTAGAATCCCTATGTTGGCCAGGCCAGCTGCCCATGGCTTTGGTTGTAAGATTGGGTCTCTAAAGGGGCATGTCCCTATGCTGTCCAAGTACACCTATTGTGCAAAATCAGGAAATTTTCTAGCATCGGCCATGTCGTGGTCCGAGTATTTCAATTTCACCATGCATCCCAAGAGTGTTGGTGTGGTTTGCACTCCTTCTGGAATGAATGAAAGTATGATAGTTGCATCAGGTTGTCCGCGCAGGGATCGTGCCATGGGTCATTTTCCCTTTCATCTTGGATATTAGCTTGAGGGCCCCTCCTTCATATGTCTCCTTTCTGCGTCATAGTCTGGCTGACCGGTGATGTCTTCCACCAGACCCGCATGTTGTTGCATAGATCCTGCTCTGGGTGGTTTAGGTGTTGCAGAATCCATGTGTGTGATGGCTTCGCCATTTTTTTGTTGGGATCCTACGGTCGTCGTAGTTTTATGTGGGTTTCCTACGTCATCTGCAGTGTAACCCTACGTGCGTTCCTACATATCGATGTCCATGGTTGTTGTTGTTGGGGATTTTGTTTCTTCCTCCACCGATGTAAGGCTTAATGGTTCTTCATGTGGTGAGGGAATTGCGTCGATATCGATGAATTCCCCCCTCTGTGTGGTTTTTGGCTCGGCCTCGCTGGTTTCCTGAGGCCCTCTGACCTTGGTGCGGGTTTTCCTAGCTACCTAGCTTGGTGCACCCATCTTTGGTGGTGCCATCGTGGGTACTGGTTGGTTTTTTCTTAATGGCTTCAACTGGTCTGCATTGTTCAGTCGTATATTCGCGTTTGCTCTATGTGCTCTCTATCTCTGCAATTTCACAATTTCACAATAAGTTATGTTTTTCCCGCATTCCCCTTTATATAGAGCATGTCATGAATGTTGTGAAGCTTCTCGAAGAAGCTTCCCTGGTTGCAATAAATGTGTTAAAGTTGTTTGTGTACATTCCATTAAATTTCATAAATGTCACTAGTTGGCACCTTTTTTCCGTAACCGCCATTTTTCATATTGTTGTTTTTTCTGACTGTAACTGTCATTTTTCATAATTACGCTTTTTCTGATCATACCCCCCATTTTTCATATTTCTTCTTTTCTTACCGTTGGTCCTTTTCCCAGCGCGTTGAGTGTCTCAAGTGTGCGGCATAATTCTTGTGTATCCTTTACTTAGTGTGCAGCGTATCGCCTGGATCTTGCGCGCGGACATTCCTTTTTTGTTTCATCGCGCTAAGTTCCCTTTTCTACTGTGCGTTGTATTTATTATTATTATTATTACTTCTACTATAATCCACTATGTACATATTTTCTTAACATGTTGTACCCTTTCAAGTGCTAGGAAGTCGACTGTCCCTGTACAGTTTCAGTCGACTCACATTGATCATTCCTTTCAGCTCTGCTCCTATGAGATCCTTTAGTTGTACAACTCCCCCATCTATGACTATCTTTACTTCATAGGGCCCTAGCCAATGCATTATGAACTTTCCAAGATGTTGCAAAAACTTACTGTCATAGAGTAAGACTAGGTCTCCTTCCTTGAAATCCTTTCTCTTGATATGTCTGTCATGTCAAGATTTATCTCTTGCTTTATGTACCTCCTAATGAAATCCTGCTAGAATCCTATCCTCCTCCATTTCCATGAGTTGGTTTAGCCTTTCTTTTACTGCGCCTCATTTTGTCATCTTGGTAATTGTTGCGACGTGCAAACTGGGTACTAGAAATTCTAATGGTACTATTGCTTCTTATCCATACACCAACTTAAATGGTGTCTGTCTTATCAAATTTTTGCATGTAGTCCTGTATGCCCATAATATTGTTGGTATCTTCAAATCCCAATCATCCCTGTTGACACTGCAAATCTTAGTTAGGGCATTCTCTAGGATATTATTGAAGACTTCCACTGTTCCATTTTCTTGAGGATGGTATGGTGTACTCTTATGATGATAGACTTCAAACTCCTCAGTCATAGCCTTAATAGTATTGTTGATAAAGTGAGTGCCTTGATCACTCATCAAAATCCTTGGACAACCAAATCTAGTGATCACTTTCTAAAACAAGAAGTGTGTTGTTGTCTCTGCACTGCAATCTTTGACTGGTGTTGCTTATGCCCGTCTTGTTAAGTATTTTTTTGCGGTAATGATATACCTTTCTCCTGACCTCTTTGTTGGTGGGTTAATTGGTCCCACGAAATCTATTTCCCATTTGTCAAATACTTGCAAGGTTACTTGTGGTATTAGGGACATCTCATCCCTTCTGTTACGTTTACCAACCCTCTAACAGACATCACATCTCTGTCAATGGTCCTTATAATCTCTATGCAGTGTTGGCCACCATAGGCATGTGCGCAACACCTTCTGCATGGTAGCTTTCCTTGCATAAATTCATCCATTTATTCCCTCATGAGCTTCTGCCAAAATCCTAGGCCTTTCGTGTTCTAGTACGCATCTTCTCAAAATATTGTCAGTGCCCATCTTATATAAATATCCTGCAATCAGTTGATAGTCTACAACTCTAACTACCAGATTTTTCTGTTGCACAGTGTTAAACTCTTGTGGTGCAGTCCCTGTACTCAAGTATTCAATGATGTTAGAAAAATATCCATCAGCTATTTGTATTGAAAACAATTGTGCATCAGAGAAGTTATCCTCTAAATTTGTAGGTTCCTTTCCATTGGTAACCCTTGACAGGTGATCATCTCCTGCATTCAGCTTCCCTGGTTTGAATATCACTTCAAAATCAAATTCCTGAAATAACAGTAGCCAACTACAGATCATCCCCCCCAACACTGGCTTGTTGACTAGGTATCTGAGGGTTGAATGATCTATGAATATCTTAAAGTGTTTACCTATTAAGTAATGTATGAACTTCTAAAGTGCATAGACCATAGCTAGKCCTTCTCTTTCTRTAATATTGTAGTTCTACTCTCATTCTGACAGTTTTCTACTAGCAAATGCTATAKGATGATTCAATTCCCTTGCTTCTGGCTGCGTCAGAATGGCTCCAAGTGCTATTGTTGATGCATTTACATCCTCATGGAATATCTTTTCCCAATCTGGGAATACTAGAATCAATGTTGTGACCATTTTTTTCCTTTAGGGTGTCCAAACCTTGTTGACGTCCTCATTCCATTGAAATTTAGTTTCTTTCTTTAACAGTTTCTCCATTGGTGCAGTGATCTGTGCATATCCTTTTATAAAATTTCTGTAGTAGTATGTGTGTCCCARTGTTGCTTTCAACTGGCACACTRATTTCGRTGGTGGTAAACTGACAATCACTGCAATCTTGGCCAGATCTACTAGCAAGCCGTGTTTGCACACTATGTGTCCCGACAATATTCCAAAAGGTGTCCCAAAGATGCACTTCTTGATATTTAATGATATTTGACATTGTCTGCATCTTTCCAACATCAGTATTAACGCTTCCACATGGTCTTTTAACCGACTATATGTGGTCCAATCATCCAAATACACTTCTAATAACTGATGTATGAACTCCTTAAAAACATATATTACTACCCTTGAAAATATGGTTGGTGCATTCTTCAACCCAAAAGGCATGACTGTGTACTGGTAGGATCCCCAATCTATGGAAAAAGTGGTCTTGTACCTGTCTTCTGGAGGTATCTTGATATGGTGGTAACCTGAGAATCCATCTGTAAAGGAGTATGCTTCGTGACCTCCTACATTCTCTAAGATCCCATCTGTGAAAGGGGTAGGAAAAGGATCGTGTAAGCAAGAATCATTCAATTTTCTCAAGTCTACACAAATATGGATCCCCCCTTGTTTTTTCTCTTGCACTACCATAGGGCTTATCCATTCAGATTCCTCCATTGGTTCTATGATTCTCGCTTCCAATATTTTGTCAATTTCTACTTTCACTTTATGCTTATATATTGGATTCAGTCTATACAGTCGTTGTCTGAAAGATCTAGCCTCGGGTTTGAGACGTATCTTCATCTCTCCTAGCTCTCATGTTATGCCTTTCATCTCTGTAAATGTGGTTGGGAACAGGTCATTGTTGTAGTAACTGTGTTATTTGTTCAATTGTTTGTTCATCCCAGTAGTCTCCAATGCTGGACATTTTGGGATTATCAGTTTTCCCAATGTTGAATTTTTTCACCTTGATTGGCGCAGCAAAAAATTATGATTCCATAGATGGACCTTCCACCTCTCTTTCACATTCAACTTTTGTAATATGGATGTTGCGCGGGTCATCTTCATCTGGTGCTTCTTCTTCCACATGATAGCATGACAGTAGTTCCTTAATTGTTTGTTTGTTCTGTTGTTGATACTCTGTTATAAGCTCAACCTTTGGTTCATCAACAAATATCACTCCTCTTATCCGGTTGAGTGCTAAATCCATGTTGGGGTTCTCATGTTCAAATGAGAAAGTGACTATAAAATGTTGTTTTAATATTGTCCATTTTGCAGTGCCTCTGCGCAGTTCCTGGTCTACACACCAGTTTGTTGGAATTCCTTCCAATGTGTGGATGAAGTGATGAGGCCATTCCTCTAGTGGTGTCATCGTCCATAGTGTTCTGTACTTCTCCAAATGTTCTATTGGTGTCCCATGTCCATCATATCTCTACATCTCATGTCTTCCCTACTCTGCGTCGAATCTAATGTGCAGTAGTCACTTACATTGGTACCAATCCTTGATTGTTTCTTTGTGCACACCCCACCATCTTACAGGTGTTTCCTTGAGTGCAATGTCTAGGTCTAAGAGCCTCTAATTCTCTAACACTTCAGAGTGAAAACTGGGAGGTTCTCTTATCTCTGTACCCACCCATCTTACTGTGTGGTCATTCTTGTGGATACTTCATGTAATATTTGTTGTCAATTCTCCAAGCCTGTATCCAAGTCAAAAGAATATTATGTGATGCTCCTCCAGATGAGTACTCCATCTACAGTTGGGTTGACACAATCTTCTTCACGCGCGGTGGTTCTATATAACTGGTTGATTTCCTCCATATATAAGCAAGTAGGTTCTACAAACCGTTCTCCTTCTAATGGATCTAATTATGCAATGACTATGTATTCCCATTATTTGAATGTCATCTTCCTTGTCTTCAAGTTGATTATGGTATGGTTGTCAAATTCCCAATCCATCCCAAGCAATGTTGGATAAGGTGTTGTGCCATCTACTATTTTTATTACTTCAAAATCTTCCTTAGTGCACACTCCATCCAGATCTACTATCACACCCTTAAGCCTTCCAATTGGTATAACTATGTGTTGGTTTGTTAGCTTCAATTGGACAGGTGAATAGCCTAGTGTGGGCTCTCCCATACACCGCCATGTCTTCTTGGGTAACACATTTACCTCGGAGCCTAAATCCAGTATGATATCCCCCATGTTGAAATCTCCAATGTTAGCATTCAGTCTAAATTCCCTACTTGTCCTCCTTCTTGTATGGAGGTGATTGACTATTTTCTGCTCTAACTTCCCCTCTACCTTTGTGTTACATCTTTCTAACATATTTTGCAAAACTTTAACAGATGATGGATCATTCAGTAGCTTAACACAGGATTGCAGAAACGTCTTTATGGTACTTAATTGTGCTATAAGTGGTATTTTACTGGTGTGATCCATCGATAAGGGCATCTTGTACATTGGTACATTCTGAGTATACTGTGTGGTTGATGTAGATGCAACATCTTGCTTGAGGAACTCCTACCTTGCTTCCTTGAATATTTATTTTTCTTTCCCCGCATCAAATTTTCTATGTGGTTATGTATGCTTCTTCATCCATTGGTTTTGTGTTGGGTCTTGTCATACTGCGTCAACTCCTTTCTTAGCTCCTATGTGTGTAACTATGTTGATATTTCTTCCATCATCCCTCGCCTCTTCAGAAATCCACTGAACATTTTGGTTGTTCTGATTCTGTTTTTCTTTAATCTTCCCCAAAAGTGTTTGGCATTCCTCTGTATCATGGTCTGCTACGTGACAATACATGCATGTCGCAGGTGGAAGTGGACATTCCCTTGCATAGTGTCCTATATGTTGATAGTTATGGCATACTACTCGACCTTTGCCTCTTCCAAATCCTCCTCTACCTCATCCTCCACCTCTGCATCTAGTTCGGTCTCCTCGTGGTGCATTATACTAAGGCACCTGATTATACTACATGAGGTTATACTGTGGTTGCATGTTATTATATTGAGGTTGTGCAGTGTTGTATGGAGGTGGTACTTGGTTGAACTAAGGTGCATCTTGTCTTGTCATCATTTCTTCCTGCACCCTATAGGTATCTTACATTCTCTCCCTCATCAAATCCATTGTTCTACAGTCTTTGTCATCATGACCCACTGACTTGCAAAAGTTGCAATATGAACTCTTGAGTATTGTCTGATACTTCTGCATCATTGAACAATGATATGGATCATGTCCATGTGTTTTACATATCTCACACCATGGTCCTCCTGTTGGAAAAGGGTTTGGTAGCCCTATTTTCATGTATTGCGTGAATGTTGGGCACTCAATCTTGCGGTGTCCTTTTGTCTTGCATGTGGTACACCAAACAACATATATTTTCTCTTTGCCCCTATTATGGTTTAGTTGAAATGTGAGGTTCTTCATATCCTCCTTCAGCTCCTGTATTATTGAATATGTCTTCTAGTACTGGTTCTCCTCGAGTTGTAGGGATGCCTGTAGAGCCTCTGCCTGAATTTGAAACTTTTGTTGCCTCAAAGGGTATTTCAGATGTGGTAATAGTGAGTTCACAAAGAGATGTCGATGTTGCATGTCAGTCGTGACATATTTCAATTTACCCTTCAACCGTTTGAACCTCTTATCGATCTCCCAAACAAACTCTCCCAGTTTATGTCTGATCTCAATCATCTCATTCATGTATTGATCTTCTGAGCTCGGTTTCTGAAATTCATTTATCAGTAGCTTCTTGACATTTGTAATCGTCCTTGTTGTTCCTGGTGGATTGTTTACAGCTAAGATCATGTACCAATCCAGTTCGCAGTCTCTTAGCATGATAGATAATTGCACAAGTTTTGTATCCTCATCTGTGATTTGCTTTGCTTCCCAAATCTTCTCACAGATAAACAAGTGTTACTCAGGATCCTATGATGCCTCTCCCTTAAATTCGGGAAACCTAATGGTGGGATCATATCCTGCCATCTTGAATGGTGATGAACTACAACCTCTACATGGTGTAAATACTTGACTACTACTTCTTGAATTGGCTCCTTGGTTGGGTGCACTTTGTGTTGTCTTTCTTCCACTAAAATTTGGTTGTCTAAACAGTGGTGTTCTTTCTGGTGTATTAGTTGCACATGGGTTTATGGGTTCCACACTAGCACTGACATGGATAGGAGTTATGCCTTATGTTCCTACCCTTAGGCCTCTCGTATTTCTCTCATACGTTGCACGTAGGATTTCCTCAATCTGCTCCACATCTCGGAGATCCTCTACCTCTTCTTCATCACTTGCCAAGCCCTCTCTCTCTGTTATGGCTCTCTTATTGTTATTCATCTTATATTGGTAGGGTAATCCACTGCGTGTTTTTCCAATTGTTGCCATGATCTGCTTGATATGATATTCCTCCATCATGATTGGGTCTTATTGGCCCTTGACCAAGTTTTGGAGATCCTTGGTCAGGTTTGACCTATTTTGGGACTTCGACAAGCTGTCGAAGGTGGAGCGTAAGTCAAAGTGGAGATCGCGGGATCTCAGCCCCTTGTTTATGGATTTTTGGGTTTTGGGATTTTGTATTGGGAATGGGGATGTCGGCCCATGGGTTTACCCATGTTTAGGCCCATTTTGTAATGTATAAATAGAAATTTAGGCGATGTAAGTAGTCGGTGCTAGGGGGCAAGTAAAGGCCAATGTGTTAAGTGCAAGTGATATTTGTAAATGCTTTGTGAATACTGTGTGAGACTTGCAAAGCTAAGTGCAAGTGACTGTAAGAGACTGTGTAAAGGTTTTGTGTTGTAACCTAGCTCAGGGAAGGAGGATCTCGTAGAGTGCACGCATATCTCTTGTCATATGTAAAGTAGGACCTTAGGGCTCTGTGCATGTAGATGATTGACAGAAGACAATAAAAGAGAAGAAGATTTGGTGGACGTAGCCCCAGGCTGAGGGGTGAACCACGTATATCCTATATTGTGGTTGCTTTGTGCATTATGATTGTTTTATAGTTCATATGATTGATGCTTAGTGCAATAATGTATGAATATGATAGGTTAGTGCCTAATGATGTGAATAAGATGCTAGATTTGATCTATGTTGATGTGCTTAGTGCTTGAATGTGTTGAATCTTGTTGAATACTACGTTGTGTTGTAATTAGGGTTTATCTGTGATATAGACAAAGGCTAAGTATTGATGAATGACAACTGCTAAGTGCTTTGTTAAGGTGTTGTAATCACATATCTATTTCCCAGCTAGGTTGCAGACATCTAAGCCTTGCAACCACCCCTGCCTCTACCTCGGGTGAGACTTCATCTGCTTCACAGGTGTTGTCGAAAGGGCCAATAGTTAGGGTTTTTTTGGTGCGTTGTTCAAGCGTTGAACCCCGGGTCTTCCCCTGTGAAAACAAATGGTTCTGATGTCGGGACCTGAAACTGTGATTTTTGGGAACTAAGGAAAAGAAAGAAAGCTCTATGTGTAGATCTGTTTCTTTAAGTGTGCAGTATTCTACTTGACTGTGAAGCTATGTGCTAGGAAAGGAATCAGATCTGAAGAAAAAGAGGTAAGATCAGTGAAAATTTTTGTCAAAAAGAGGTAGGATCTGAAATCTTTGTGCTCTGATAAAGGTAAGATAAGTGAAAAATTATGTTTCGAAAGTATGGATCTAGGTATGTTTGATAAATTTTGTCCTAGTCTGAAAACTGGGGCACAACTAGAAGAAACAAGGTTTGATATAAGAAGATCTGATAGAAATAATGAAAGATATGTTATTCGTAGGCATAAAAAGAATGTTTGGACTAACAAATGGATGCAAGATCCTAAGAAGAAATTTTTGCAGGTTAGCTACTACGATCCTAGTGCGCAGTACAAGAAAGCCTGGGGATCATTTCATAGAAAGAGAGGATTAACTCATTTTTACACTTGCAGAAGATCGGGACACCTTGCTAAGGAATACCTTGGTGGAAGACCTAGTTGTCTTTGTTGTAAAGCTATGGACCATGACGTTCTGGATTGCCCTAAAATGATTGTTAAGGTTGAAAGAATGAATATGAGACAAGCAAACCATGAGAAAGGCCAAGAAAATGAGACCATGGAAAAACCCCAGAAAGAATCAGAGACTGTATTACTACAAATTAAAGAAACCCTGAATGACCATAGAGATATCAACTTATCTGAGATCTTCAAATAAAAAGAGTGCATAGAAACAAGAATAGGAGACTTCGACATAGACTATGTTCTAGATGAGGAAACACAGGTGAATATTATGACAGAAAAAACTTGGGAAATTTTAGGAAATCCTGCTATGATCCCTTCATTGGGAGGAATATGATTATTTAGAGAAAATTTGATAACCCTATGTGGAAGACTTACCCAGACCCCTATGAGTGCTCATGGAACTTCGACAGAGGAAGAATTTAAGGTTGTTAAATCTATTGAGAACAACACCCCATTTGCTATGTTACTAGGAAAAACCTGGATTGAGAAAGATCAGACCTGAAGAAAAGAAGAGGAAGCTCTAGAACAGAAAAAGAAAGACCTAAGATACTTCATGGCTAAGAGAATAGCACACTTACTAAAGAAACAAGAAAACCAATCGAAGCTATTGAGGACCAGAAATCTGGATATCGAAGTTGAAAGAACACAAGAAGACTTGAAACACCTGTCTGTACAAGAGAGTAGAGCACGTACCCCAAACAAAGAAGAAGTATTGGCCTTGAACCCTAGGAAATACCACCAACATCACGAAGTTACTATGACAAGAGGAGATAAGAATCAGAATGGAAAGAGGAATACCGAGATGCAGATCACAGGAAAGAGGGCTAGAAAGCTCAGCAAAAAGAAAGCAAAGTTAGAGAAATTACAGGAAGTTTCAGAGAAGACTTCGCAGAAGGAAGATCTCCAGAATTTGAACTTCGTCGGAATATCAGAGCAACTCATATTGGCACTTTTCCATGGCAGAACGATATGACCATTGGAGGCATTATAACCGTTAGATTGATGTTCTCGAACGGTTAGAACAACAGTTATGATCAGAAATCTCTACATTGAACCGTTGGGACTGCGTCGTAACGGACAAAACTGCATTGATGAAGGCCTCTTATCCGTTGGAGGGATCCGTTACATCATTATCTACTTATTATGTCGACTGTTGTGCCGAGCACACTTTCGCGAATTGTATCTTAGCCAACAAGAGAACTCATTGTTGTCACGCTGTGTTTACTAAGATTTCACTACCTGTTCTATTGCATCAAGCATTTGATTATCAACCTGAGTTATTCGATCTCGAGTGTGCATGTTGAACAAACTCAGCTCCATAGAAAAGTCTGTTGAAGAAGTTCTCATCGAACTTATGGCTGAGATAGAGATGTTTGTCGGAATTCAAGCTTCATCGACGAGAGAAGTGCAAGCCTCCACGTCGACTGCTCGTGGATCCGGACCATCCCGAGCTGCAGTCGAGAAAAAAACCAAGCATCGAGATGACTTGGAAAACACGAATTTAATCCCATCCATCTTGCCCGACTACATCCCACCTTTGGTCAATGCGGTGAATCGTGATAGTGTCCCCAGGGACTTCGACTACACCTTGGTTACTGCGTGCCTCCTGAAGGGGATACGCACAGGCAAGCCTCTGCTAGATAAGATCATGACACTAAAGATCAACAACTTCAACCTAGGGGATCGCAATAACTTCAGCATGTTTTCCCCTCACAAGTATTTGACTAGGATGAAGGGGAAGAAGTCGAGGATAATCCCCCAACCATGGACTATGGACCTCGTGCAGTCCACTATTCTGAATGTGATGAAAATACCCTATTTTGGAAGGCACCAGATGGTAAACGTGTGTGTTAAACTATTATTGTCGAGCTTCCATGTCGGCTACCTATGGCTAGATAGACGCATCACCATTGACCTGGCGTTGATCCATCGGATCACCGGACTGAGTGTGTAGGGACCAGACCCACAAGTATTTTACTCAGGGAAGGCTGCAGACCGCGCCCTGGCACGAAAGATTAAAGATACATACGGTGATGTGGAGAACGAGAAGCGAGGCTACAAGGTAGCCTTCATCCAGAATGGTGCAATGTGCCTTGATTTATAGTTGATTGTTGGTAAGCTAGTCCGGAAGAATAGACCCACGCAGGTCACAGGGTTTGTTGTTGACCTCGTAGGAAAATGTGTGGAGGGGCTACAGATGAACTGGGCAAAGTACTTAGTGAACCAGTTAGACCAAGATTGTCGCAAAGCTCAGGATTAGGGCTATGAGTTCCATTTTAGTTGGTTGTTGATCCTCATCGCATTCATAGATTGGGAGATGTCGGAAGGTGCAACCTTCCTTGAAATAAATCCATCTGAACCATTAGCCGCAAAGTTCACTTCACTCTGGTATTCGAGCGATATGGGAAAACAATGGCAGTCAAACGTAGTTTTCCACACCTACTATCTGCAATTAAAGAGGGATATTGAGGTTTTCCCTCGTATAACGTTGAACACCTTGCACAGGTTTAGTCCATTTGTCAAGTTCCACATAGATAGACATTTTATCTACATCACTATGCGCAGAGACGAACACAAAGAAGTACTACAGAGTTATTATAAACTCACAAAAGAGGACCTAGAAGAAATAACTAAGGAATGGCCTACAGAGCTCCTTATCCATGTTGACCCCATAGAATTGTCTGATCCCAAACTAATCAAAATCCCGGTGGTCACTCGTGAAGGGAATGATACACCTAGAACTAGCAGAAGGAATAAGATAGAAGAGGTCCAGCAAGTGAACAACGCATCCGAAGAGACTGCTTCAGAATCACCGAGCAGAGGAGGTGATGATGAAGTAGATAAAGAAGAGATCAATGGAAAAGAATATCAATAGAAGCAAGGCGAAGTAACACCACCACATAATCCCCCTGATGACGCAGAGCCATCTCACAAAAGAAAGGATTCTCCCACAAAACCCACATCGCGAAAGAAGTCAAAAGATAGTAAGACCAAGTTGCAGACTGTGCTCATGCTCGATGACTTCGACTTCATCATTGCAGTTGTATCTAATGAATCGAAAGATATTTTGCAAATAAATGAAGCTAAGCAAGAAACCATGTACGAAAGGCTTGAAGCAGAGCTACGAGGGGTACAACAGGCCCTTCACTCCAGCCATGCAGTGTCCACTACGCCCCCACCATCAGAAGAAACATAGTTGGGAGATGAGCCTACCCAACTCCGCAGACTAGCCAATATGACCGAAGCTCACCTTCCTCATGCATAGGAAGAAACAGAACAGGCCACAGTGGCCTTGAAGCAAACACAAGAGGAAGTGATAGAGCAACGCCAAGTTGCAAAACAGGAGAAGGATGACCTCCAAGCAAAGTTCGAAGAGGAGAAGGCACAGATCCAGCATGAGAAAGAACATCTGCTAGCGGAGCAGGTTGGAGTAAAATAAGCATTAAGCATAGCACTTCGCTCTATGACAGGCTTAAAGAAAAAGGAGGAAGACCCAGTGGAGCATCAAGTAGCACAGCTTGTTGAAGCCATCCAGTAGCTTCAACAGAGAATAGAAGATCTAGAGCTACAAACAATACCAAGTACTCCGCAGGACATGCGAGACCAAAGAGAAACCACTACCCAGAGTGCAGTTGAGAGGATTAGAGCATTAGCTTTGGAATGTAAACAGCTTAGCAGTAGAAGTGCATAGACTTATGAACGACTTATTGAGGACCCTGAACTAAAGACACTGGAGTCACAGCTCCAGGAGGCAAAGCAGCAAGCGGCGATAGTACAGGCATAGTTGAAGCTCCTGTCAGCAGTTGAAAGAATGAAAATATCCCAGGAACAACGCACTACTCATTAGTAGGTACATACCATACAGAGAAAAGTCATGGAAGTGACTCAAAGGCTCCAACCAATCCAGGAAAAAGCTTGCCAACTTTTTGAGGAGATTGAAGGTCGAGGAGGAGAGTTGGAACAAGTAGTCACTTCAGTGAAATAGCGCTTAGAGGGACCTGTGAACAAGGCAGTTATTCAAGAGTTCACCGAGCAGGAGGCCTTGGTGAAGCAGCAGGTCGAAGTAGCTCGAGCCAGGCTCGACGCTTTTGAGGCAGAATTACCCAGAGTAGAGTGACTCGGGACAAGTCACAGGTGAGTGTTGGAGGCATGTTGGCCCTTGACCAAGTTTTGGAGATCCTTGGTCAGGTTTGACCTATTTTGGGACTTCGATAGGCTGTCGAAGGTGGAGCACAAGTCGAAGCGGAGATCGTGGGATCTCGGCCTCTTGTTTAGGGATTTTTGGGTTTTTGCCTTATGTAACAGGTATGGGGATGTCGGCCCATGGGTTTACCCATGTTTAGGCCCATTTTGTAATGTATAAATACAAATCTAGGCGGTGATAGGGGGGAATTAAAGGCTAATGTGCTAAGTGCAAGTGATAGTTGTAAATGCTTTGTGCATACTGTGTGAGACTTGCAAAGCTAAGTGCAAGTGACTGTAAGAGACTGTGTAAAGGCTTTGTGTTGTAACCTAGCTCGAGGAAGGAGGATTTGGTAGAGTGCACACAGATCTCATGTCCTATGCAGAGTAGGACCTTATGGCTCTGTGCATGTAGATGATTGGCAAAAGACAATAAAAGAGAACAAAAGTTGGTGGACGTAGCCCCAGACTGGGGGGTGAACCACGTATATCCTATGTTGTGGTTGATTTGTGCATTATGATTGTTTTATGGTTCATATGACTGATGCTTAGTGAAATAATGTATGAATATGATATCTTAGTGTCTAATGATGTGAATAAGATGCTAGATCTAATCTATGTTGATGTGCTTAGTGCTTGAATGTGTTGAATCTTGTCGAATACTCCATTGTGTTGTAATTAGGTTTTATTTGCGTTGTAGACAAAGGCTAAGTATTGATGAATGACAACTTCTAAGTTCTATGTTAAGGTGTTGTAATCACAGATCTGTGTCCCAGCTAGGTTGTAGACATCTTAGTCCTGCAACCACCCCTGCCTCTACCTCGGGTGAGACTTCACTTGCTTCACAGGTGTTGTCGAAAGGGTCGGTAGTTAGGGTTTTGTTGGTGCGTTGTTAAAGCATTGAACCCTGGGTCCACCCCTGTGCCAACAGGTCCAAGGCCTCCTCCTTCTTTCCTTTATCCATCTCTTCTTCCATTTCTCCAGCTCTTGTCATTGCTTCCCCCCTTCCCCCATGCACGCAGGTAAGTTTAGTTGTCTAACTCTATAGTCATTACACCTTTGTTATACAGTAAGATCTTTATGGAAGTATACAACGATCGAATATACCTTCCTCGTGGTCCTCTTAGAAACTCTTGTTGTGTTGCGTTGTAAGACTTTGTAGTGTCTACTGTAAATTTTGTGATAAATCCTGCAACAATAATGTCTAACCAGAAATCTATTGCATGTGTGAATTTTTTATCAACTTGTTGTAATTGCGCGATCTCCACAGGATTCCACTCTAACTGTCTGATCCGATTTGTCATGTGGTTGTCTTTCAACCTCAATATCCACTCCTACAATACATGTGGGAAATCACAGAAAAATACTTCATGCAGGTCGCTAAATACGTACTTGTCCAGATATTTGTGCGGTGTTATGTTAGGGTTTCTCTTGTCCTTCTGCGTAAAGTCCATCTCCTTTGTTTTCAACCATCTTTCAATCTCTGCCTTTGTTGGATTCCACAGTCTGAACATTCTTTTTTATAGCTTCATTCTCTTCACGATTCTTTCACAGATCCCACTCACTCAATCCCATGCAGTTTTAGCCGGTAACGCAACCATTTATTGGTTTATCTCTCTCTTCTTACCTCTTGGGATGACTCAGGTTCAGATATAAACAAGCTTCCAACAACTCCCTCTAAAACTATCGGCCCTCCTAGTAAACCAGAAGGCAAAACAACACATAGAATGTATTGCACAGTCTCACCCGAGATAGTTCTATGGGTGACTTCAATGCTCAAGTTCTTGCAGTCTGGGAATGAGTGGGGATCTGGGATTGTACCTTGTGATATTCATTTAATTCATCTATTTTCCATCTATATTAAACACTATGGCGTTCTTTATTCATGCATGTAAATCAACAGATCTAACTATCTCATCAATGCATTCATCTAAGATTTAACCATTAACAACACATACATAAACCATAAGCAATTCACATAACACATTGTCTATCGTGGTTCAACCCCTCCCGGGTTACATCTACAAAGATTTGGCAGCTTAGTCTCTTTTGTTATGGTTCTGTAATATATGGTGCCTTGCGAACTACAGTCTCTGGTCTTACAATCTCAACAAGCTCCATGATCCTTGTGAGGCTGACTAGATATTGCTTTTCCTTCCAGCTGTACTTTTCTTCATTATGGGTTTTTCCTCCAAAAATAGCATCTCCTCAAAATAGGCTTGTGCCCAAAAACCATATATTAACCTAGTGGGAAATCCACATGGAGACACTTAGACTAGATGGTGATCCACCAGTAAATAAGTGGGAGGATTTTAAAACCCTCATAAGATCCCATTTATACCATGTTGGGTATGTAGAGGACCAATGGATCCACTAGCATCACTTCTCACAAAGGAAAGTGTAGAGTGTGCAAGAGTACACTAAATTCAGAAAGATCAAGATCATGTTGGGTATCTCTCATAAGAACCCAAGTGTACTCCTCAAGTATCTAGGGGGTCTACATAGTCATTTGTGAAAGCAAGTGATGCTCTTCAAATCTAGGATCATTGATTAGGCATATGTGCAAGAACAATATATTGAGAACATAGGCCATAAGAAAGGATGACCAAGTGGTTCTAAATAGAAAGATCATCAAGAAGCTTCTAAGGAGGGGAAGAAGTCAAAATGGAAAGACAAGAGGATGAAATCCAATGCTCATCAATGCAAGGATCTAAACAACCATTTCAATATTGATGGTCACACCGAAGAAAAATGTTCGAAGCTACATCTAAAGTTGAATCCAAAGAATTGTAAGAAGAATGACAAGAATAAGAACCTGCTAGGAAAGGATTCAGGTAACCAAGTAGAGAGAAGGTCGGATTTGGATGATAAGATTGTATGCACTTCAGTGTAGAAGGAGGTGAATCTGAGTAGCCTTCATCATGATAAGGAAGAGAAGGAGATGAAAAAACTATTTCATATTAAGATCTGAGTCAAAAGGACCAAGGTATATGCTCTATTTGATTCCATTTCACAGGCCAATATCATAGCCAATGATCTTGGGTTGGAGGTTCATGATCATCCAAGCCCATATCCATTGGGATGAGTGAATAAGGATGCAGAAATCAAAGTCACTAAATAGAGTAAAATCAAGTTTGATATAAGTGTGGATTTTATTGATGAAGTGGAATTAGATGTAGTGCCCATTAATGTGTGTGGTGTAGTTTTTGGAATCCCATACATGTATACCAATGATGTGATATTCATGTAGAGAGAAAACTAGTACCACCTAATCAAGGATGGGAATTATTTCATCACCAATGCACACAAAGGAAAGTCAAATATCTCTCCAGTAAGTGCTAACCAAGCCAAAAGGTTGATAATTTCTAGTAAGAAGTATGTATTTATTTTCTTAAGAGAGAATCGGCTAGAGGAGGAATCATTAAGGGTAAAGGTCCTTGGAGGGATGTGCCAAAGAACATAAACAATAGTTGGAGCTATTGTAGGAATACGAGTGTTCGAAGATCCTAAAGGGATTCAACCTAAGAGGGAAGTAGAGCATGAGATACAATTTTTATTTGACTCCCCATTACCAAATATTGGGTTGTATAGATAGTCTATTCTAGAAGCAGACAAAGTGACTAAACAATTATAGTAGATATTGGAGCAAGTAGTTATTTGAACAATCACCTCACCTTGTGGGTCACCTACCATCATAACACCCAGGAAGGATGGGACTTAGTGAATGTGTATTGACTACAGATATTTGAACAATATCACACTCAAGAATAAATACCCTCTGCCCAGGATTGAGGATTTGTTATATTAGTTGCAGCAAGCCAAGTACTTCATGAATTTGGATCTCAAATCATGATACCATCATGTACATGTTAAATAAGAAGACACCTAGAAAACATTAGGCATATCTATTTGTAAGTACAAGAGACGTTGAAGAAGCCATAAGAAAGGTAAAAGGACCAACATGATCAACATAGAACATAAAAAACATTCAAAGTGGGAGACAAACTTTGGTTACATTCGAACAAGGAAAGAATACAGGGTCCTAGTAAGAAGATAAAGGCTCTGCAGTATGTCCCTTTTGAGGTATTGGAGAAGGTTGGTAACAAGGCCTATAGGCTTATTCTACCTCCATATATGCACATTTACTCAATAGTGAATGTGGAGAATATGAAACTCTATGAGCCTTCCATGTTGGATCGGAAAACTAAGGAGTGGTTCCTACCTACCATAGAGGAATTAGCACCAGAAACTCGGGCAAAGTTGGGAGAAGATACAGTTTTTTAGAAGAGGTCCAAAAATATAAGATAAGGGTAGCATGACCTTTGGAAAATCGGGTTGAAAGGAAAACTTCCAAGAAAGGAAAAATGGCACTCAAGGGAGAAGGTAGAGGGAAAATTCCCTCATCTCATTTAGTAAAGTATTTTGGGGACCAAAATCCTCCCTACATAGGGAGGTATGATATCGAATGGATCATCATATAATTTTTCATCTATCTTGGTACTTTCTGGGTGGAAAAATTGAAGTAATTGGCTTGCATGGCCCATTCTAGCAGCATGTCCCAGTTTGGATATTTGGGGTCCGAAATCTTCCAAATCCATTTTGAGGAATCAAACAAAAAATTTTGGGGTCAATTTTTTTTTATTATATCTCTCAACCCCTTGACATTATTCTACACATCAATACCTTTCCAATTGTGCAAAAATCACCTCAATCGGAGCTCATATGTGAAAGTTATGCCTCCCACAAGTTGACCTACCTTGTTGACCACCATGGTATGAGTGGATGACATTTCAGCCCCCATTACTCACACATGTGGGGATAGACATGTATTTAATTTCAAGAATATTCTACAAGTTCCAATACCTTATCACTAATTGAGGGTTGAGGATGCAAAAACCCTAACCCTATGGATATCGAGCTATGTTAAATACTGAGCCACTAGGAGGAGAAAGGTTTCCATTATTTAGAATTGTAATTGTTCCATAGTTTAGCAGAGCATATAGGAGTGGTGTTTTGAGAGCATAATGGAGGAGGTAGGATATTCGGTGGAATATTTTTAGGCCATAATGTCAAAGACAACTCCATAGTGGGTGTCCCTTTATTTGTATTTGCATTTTCATCACTGAATAAAAGAGAACAGAGCATAGGACTCACCTTTTAGCTAGGTTTTCTCCCATATCAGGTTTCCCAGGATATATCTTGTGTTAAATTGTGTGGATGGTGTGTATATTTACCTATTATTTCATTTTCATATTCATTTATTTTCATATATCTGAGCAATAAGCTAGTAATAATTAATCTAGGATCCAAGAGAAATAAATTGCATAATCTAATATTTCATAATATTATAAGATTTGTTGTGATGAATTGTTCCAGTGGAATATCCATGACATTTTAGAGATCACCCCCATCCATCATAGGCCATCAGCGTTTATTATGGCCAATATTTTAAATCATGTCTCCCATCCTCCACCTTGTTTAAAATAAAGGTTTTCATGAAGAACTTCTTGGTTCATTAATATGTAATGGATGAGGGGGGCTCCTCATGTACTATGTTCTACTCATATTGGAAACATTTGGGTTCTCATACTCTTGTTCCATCAACCACTAAGTTATGATATTTTGATGGTATAATTTATCCCACATTTGGGATCCTACCTAATCTCCCTATTGATTTAGGTGATAAGACCATCTCAATTGATGTCACTATTATGGCTAGTCTAATCGGATATAAAATACTCCTTGGACATGATTATAACTATGCCATGAACATTATGGTGTCTTAACTCTTTCAGGTCATGAAATTCCCTCATGAAGGATGCATGGTCACCATTGATCAACTTTCATATTGTGATCCCCCCTCCATGGTTTCACATGATATAATTTCACCTTTTGTTGCTCACATTGTTCCCATGCACTATGTATCCACCTCTAATAGTTATGAAACATTCACTCTCATTGAGTGTTAGCCCATGGATCTAGAAAAACCTCCTCCCCACTTTGGCTTGGTAGTTAGTTTGACCCATTCATGCGTGGGGGAATCTATACATGTTGTTTTCCCCATTTACGATAGGAGCCATGTCTCCTCACCTACATTCTTCCCCAATGATGAATAATTCTTTAAGGCCGTGACATGTTTGGCTACTCCTAGGGATAACCTCCATTCAAGTTCTCCTATTGATTTTATGCAATAGCCCACCTAATCCACCAATAGATCCTTTGATTCCATCTCCATGGGCATTATATGTGCCCCCTCTCAATGAATACCATCTCTTGTGTTTGACCAGGATTCTTTGGGGCCCATCCCCAAACCAAATTCCATTGATATTTCTCTTGCACAAGATGTTGTCAACCAGTTTGTGGCCCCAATATGTAACATATATGCTATACAATCTTAGGAATTTGATACCCTTTTTAAGATCATCTTCTATGGATTCTCAACCTTAAACTACCTCTTTTTATACCTTTTGTACCTCATCTTAGGTATTTTCTATCAACTCTTCCCTCAATATACCTCCAAGGATGTTAGGGGTAGTGATCCTGCCTTGATTGGTCCCATACAACCTATCTCATGACACAAATCAGACCCAGATTGTGTTGTTTATGGGAACTACCATGACACCCTCTTATGTCCAACATTCCCTAGTATCACCTTAGTAAAAGCCTCATGGATTAGTATGATTGATTCATTAAGGTAACATTAGTCTAGAATCCCTTTTGATCTCATTAGAGTAGGACACTTATATACTATATGGATTTTTTTTATCTTTAAGCATTTTTTACACCCTAGGTTATATTTGCATGTGTTCAAGATACTATCAACGATGTCATTTATCACACATCATTGGTGGTACCCTATCAGGTATATCCCCTACAATTGCATTTAGGTATAGTTGTTCCCTCGACTAGCATCTCATTTTATCTTTTTCCACCTTTTGAATTTGTCATGCGATCTACTTCATCTTGGCAAGTGGCTTATCCCATCCACCCTTACATTCAACTTGCCTGGTGGTAGTACCTTACCCCCGTGGGTTTCCATATATTAGTGATCCTTGTTGAATTTTGACACTCGTGTTGTCACATCATCCTTAGAATTGGGATTATGTATAGTCTACATCATAGAGTTAATCCTCATACATCTTTCCCCATCATGTTGTCAACCTTACCCTTTGAACTCTTACAATATTGGTTGGTGTAACCTCTATCGAGTTATCACCTATAATTCATTGCATGCTTCATCGATACTATGTTGATTCTTCATTTTCATACCTCCACTCACCAACCCCATAGGATATTACCACTTATGTCCTTACCCCTAATTTCTTCCATTTTGAGTTTTCCCTTCTAGCATTACCTCCATCTGGTTACTCAATGGGGAATTTACCTCCTTGCACTCCCGTTATTTTTCCACTCGGCTTCCCCCCTGGGAATTATTTTGGATATTATGTCTCTCAACATAATTATTATATTCTTTGATGGTATCCATTTCCCCTCATGGTGATATTTCAACCCCCCTGGAACCCCTTTTGAAATACGAGGAGGGTCTTGTGATTCTTCGACATATGTTACTTTGTTGGTAGCATCCCTTTGTTTCCCTTGTTTAGAGCATCTGCGATGAATCACCCTTGTGTCCCATGGATTTTGTTCAATTCCTCCTAATTCCAACTACAATTCACCCTTGTCTCATGAGTCTTTACCATATAGATTTATTGAACAATGTTGATTTTTCATTGAACAATCTCTTTCATATTAATTGACCATTCCCTATGGAATGATTTTATTCATCGCTAGGTCATCCTTTCCTTTATGCTCTGAAAAAGGGAAATCATGAGCCCATGTCTCTTTGCCTTCCTATCATCTCTTGGTGTCAATTATCCAATGCTTTCTACCTTGTGATGGTTTTCAAGGATTCCTTTTTCCCTTGATTTTAGTGAGCCTTCCCCTATCGACTTCAGCACCTATATTCTAGGATTTTTGTTTAGACGAAAGTGCAACTTGGGCCCATAATCCTCATTAATGGGTGTTAAGGGAAAAAATACCTTTCAACTAAGAAAAACCCTCGGTGAGTAGGTGAGAATCACTGACAAACAGAGAACATAATACTATACTTGTTTTCCTTGGGATTTGCATGCATGCTTAAGAATAAATGAGAGAAATATAGAAAAAGGAATCTAGTAAATTAATTGTGTCCTTAGAATGGTGCAACATTTTATTGATTCTATTCCAACTCCAATGTTTTACCAGAAAACCTACATATATAGACAATGAACCATACCTTTCTCGTTCTTCATTTATAACATATAAAACAATGTGCATATTAATATATTAATTAGGTTACTCTAAAATTCTACTCAAAATCTCATTTAATATGAAAAATGATCAACAAATGATTTGTAAACTACCGTGGATATTCCACTAGACAGTTCGTCACAATAGATCTAATAAAATATTGAAATCTTTACTATGAAGGTTAATTTCCTTTAGATCTCAGGTTATTTAATTATTGGTTTTCTACTTAAAATGTATGAAATAGATGAAATGTGAAAAATATAGAAGAAAAATAAATAATCACACACCATTCACAAATAAACAAAAGATATAGCTTGGGAAACCTAATACGAGAGAAAACCCAACAAGAAGGTGAGGCCTCTCTACTCTCTTTTATTCAAATGCAAGTACAAAGAAAGAGGCACTCTCTATGGAGTTGCATTTGACATGGCCTTTATGGTTGCCATAGAATCTCTCCTCCTTTTTTATGCTCTCAAAATGCCACTCCTAGGTTCTCTACTCAACTATGGAACAAATACAATTCTAAAGAATGGAACCCCTTCTCCTACTAGGGACCCGGTATTTAACATCGCCCAATAACCATCTATGGGTAGGGTTTTGGCTTCCTCAACCCTCAATTATGATAAGGTTTTATACCTTCTAGAATATTCTTAAAATTCCATACGTGGCTAGCCCCATATGCGTGAGTAATGGGGGTTGACGTGGCATCCACTCATACCATAGTGGTCAACACAATAGGTCAATTTGTTGGAGGCATACATTTTTCATATGAGCTCTTAATGGCATGATTTTTGCACTGTTGAAAAGGTATCAATGTGTAGAATAGCGTCAATGGGTCTCCACTAAAGCAGAGAAAGTTTTGACCCCAAAAAATGCCATTTGATGCCTTAAATGGCTCCAAAAGGTTTCAAACCCTAATTTTCCAAACTGAGACGTGCCATTAAAACGACCCTGCAAGATGATTTCTCCAATTTTTTCCACTCTATAAGCATCAAGATAGATGAAAAATAATATAGTGATCCAATATGTATCAACAAAATATCGATATTTGTTTTTGGGCGAGATGAGAAGATAGATATATATTCATAATGAAAGAAGAGAAATAAATTTGATACCTGAAAACTTGTTGCTATACTTCCTTCTCCAATGTTTGAGTCCTCTCCTTATCCACAATCCTTTATTCATTTGTCATCATGATCCTAAAACTTACTTCGGTGAGATAACCAATTGAATGATTGATTGAACCTCACAAAAGATCTGATCTCACTATAAGAACTAATACATAGATCTCTCTCAACAAATATACACTTGAAACCAAGTGTACTTTGACAAATGTTTTTCCAGCATAAGGATGCTTCCATTCGACTTCTTGACCCTTACTTTCATTCCTTTACATATAGGATCTTGAGGTAATAAGATCAATGATGCATCGAATGCATGTTGTGCATGTGTAATACATGCACAATATCTACATGTAGCTTTTGGATTTGCCAAGTCTTAGCTTTTAGATTTCCTCAAGTTTTTTTCATTTTCAAAGCATTAAAGGGGCATCCATGGATTTTCCATTGGAAATCTACAACCGATTGTGTTTCTTCCTTAGAAAATTTAGGACTACTCATGACTATCCCTAGGAACAAATGCGACTTAGATGTGCTTTTGAAGTAAAAACACTCTTTGAGGTGTCACATATTCACACAAGTGCATAATTGGGTTCACTTCATCTTTACTTGGTCCAAGATGCCAAATATAAGTACAATGGAATCCCCCCAATGTATGAGGTCAGAAGGGAATGGTTGAAATACATTACAAAAAAGGATGTTGATGAGTGGATTAAGGAGGAGTTCTGTAGACCAAGGGTAAAGAAAGTACCTATAAGCACAAATAAACATATCATATGTAAATCATCCCTAAGGTGGGCATACCCATGCTTAGGTGTAACAACAAGCACAACTTCCAAATTAAGTACACATTGATCCATGAAGTATATGAAATGTTGAATCATGGCCACGAAAGAAGATACACAGTGGATCCATGTCAAATATAAGATCATATCCAAAAGAAAATACAAAGTGGAACTATGTCACAATATACATCAGGAAGAGAACTATCACTGTAGGAAGTGCAAAATTGGTCTTCAAAGTACTCATTAGAGAGTGGTACAACATGTGTAATTTAGGCAATTAGCACCAAAAGAGGATGACACTATAGCCCAAGGTCTTCAATCTAAAATCCATGATTGTATGAATATACATCATGCGAATGAATGAGCTGAGGTTGAACATGGTAAAAACCATTTGATTACAAGTCATTAATTAATACCATTAACCGACACGAGGTGACCCACAGATAATGAAAATGGGCCCCAAGATACAAAGTAAAATCTATCAAGTGTGAATAAATGATCTGATGTCGAACACTTATAGAATCAATCAATCATAGTTCAATAAGGAAAATCCATTATCAAACATGACAAAAATTGCCATCAAATGTTCCAAGGTACTATTAAAGTCTCTAGACCAACTTCTCATATAGGAAAAGATCTATTGGAAGGAGAACATTAGAGCATCCCTCATCAACTAACATGAAAGAAAGAACAGGAATTTGATCTGAAAATAAACCACCGAGTACATTCTAATATAGGGAAGGTTGACACAAATGATAAAAAAAATCTACAAAAAGGCTGACTCAAGATAAAAAAATCCCTGAAACATTAGCACAACACAATGAGAACTTGGGCAGCAAGTGACGCCAAAATGACCAATAATATAAAGCAAAAATTTAGGAGGCATTGAAGCAATCTCCATAAGGATTGGAATACTAACCAATCACAGGAGTAAAAACTTATAATCATGGAACAACTCCTAAGGAAATACTAACTCTCAATTGTAAGAGATTGATGCAAACAGGTTTTATGTTCAAGGGCGACAAAAATTAACAGCTACCACTTCAACTGAATGAATAAAAAAGATCAAAATTCTTCCTGGCCCATTTTATTTTTTCATATTGTTTTCTTTTTAATTGTTTGCAAAGCAGAACGAAGAATAAAAGTATGCTAAAATACAATGGATAAAATGAGTTTCTCAAGGGCATGCGACTACATTCCAAGTGTATAGAATAGACCTATACAAAACAAATGCAAAAAAGGTGTTGGGCAAGTTGTGTACACTCATAAATATGTCTTCTCTAGGGAGAAAGATTAAAAAAGGGGGGGGGGTGTCAATAGATGAAAATGACAAATTTAAAAAATGAATGCAATGGAAATAAGCATGAGGAAGTGAATAATAACATAGTACTAGGCACAAAGGTGTAAGTGACAATAAGTAAATGAAACTATAAAGCGATAAAAAAATAACAAGAGCCCATCAGTACATGGCTAAAAAAAATGAGAAATAAGCATGCGGTCTCAAATGTTAAGTCATGGCAAGGCGAATAGGGATTTTGATCCTATGAAAAAAACTTGCATGGGTGTCGAATGGAAAAAAAAAATGCTAACTAGAGAAAACCATGGAAGGTAGGCACTACTAAAAAAGTTACAACCCATACCAAATAGGAAATGGAAAAACTCAACAAGATCGACCGTAAGGGATAATGTTATTACAATTACATGTTAGTAATGCAATATGCAAGCAAGAAACCTATCATCGTATGATAGTTTGAATCATTTGCCCCAAAGTCTATAGAAAATTGATGCAAAAAGAGTGTCAAAATGATGTTCCATGGTCATGTATAACTAATAAAAACCAACTAATCCAGAGGTTAGGCATTTATATAAAGCTCATTTATTAATTTCAATGCATAAAATGGAGGTTGTAAATGGTTTTGGTTGCAACAAAGGTCGAAAAAATGGCATTCGAAGGCCCCAAAAGGGCCAAAAACATGTTTATATTGGGTTAATAAGTTCATTTTCACCATTTCACCTTGTGCATTTTAAGATTATAGTGAAAAATATTTTTATCCCCCAAACTTCTAGTGTGGATTGTGAGAGAATCGACCAGTGGTTTCATGTTTCATCTAGACCTAGTAAGTCCTCAACTCATGCTCTTCAATTATGTCCATTTATTTTTTTATTGGACTAAGTTTTTTCTAGTTGTCAAACCCCGCCTAAAATGCAATTGTGCGACTATAGGTTTGACACCCAACAATTACAACCAAAAGTCCCTAGCCATGACTACTATGTGGAAAATTCATAGCCAACCTCCTTTATTATTACTATTATTATTATGGTCAATTCATAAAAGAGGTAAAACTGGTAAAAACTCTTAGAGAGGTTAACTCAACACTGGTAAAACTTTTTTTTCTTGAATTTTGCAAGGTCAATCAATATATTATAGTGGAAAGAAAAAAATCATGAGGCAATCGAAGTGGATGCATTGTAGGACCAAGCCACTCTTGATGCATTGCGAGATTGTGTACTCCTAAAATTATTTCGGAGCTTGAGCATGAGAAATCAAATAACGTTCCTTCAGAGGCTAGTAGGCTTTTGGGATCCAAATGATCAATTATTTAGAGTGGGGCATGAGAGTTTCCACATAGATTTCAAGGGCATGTATTTCCTAACAAGATTATCCCAGTGTAGAGAATTGTTAATCTTGAACAGAGGTGGTAGAGGTGGAGCTGCTAGCACGATAGATGAGTACATTGTTTCTCATTGTAGATTGAGGTCTAGAAAGAGTAGCAATCAACTACAAATAAAATATATGCAACAAATTCCTCTAAAGACAAGTATATTCATTGTGACTTAGGTAGTGGGGAAATCATACCTCATTTGGCTTCATGTGTGCATGTGCACTATACACTAGAGTGTTTGTGACTGATTGTATATGATTGGTGTACAAGTTTAGTGGTCAACATGAGGGACCAGTTGACCAAATGTAGGACTAGGAAACATAAACAATTTGGCTATGGATGAATCTCATGTTCTTTATTCCTTAAAATGGTACCAATGATGCATCCCCACATATCTAATCCATTGATTGGACCTAAAGAGCCCAATATGAAAAGGTGGATAGATTGCATGTCCTAGCTTGGAGGTAGTCTACCCATCAACACATTTTGCCAAGATTTTTTTGATTGGTGAGATGAGTATATCATGGTGATTAAAGACTACCCCTATGTCAATAAAAAATTATGGCATGAGCTTGAGCTTGTACTACCTCTGAGAGTGCAATGGCATGATGTTGGTAAGAAAGAACAAGTGTTTTGAATTTTTTTGTTTTTTATGATTTTTTTTTAATTTTCTGAAAATATTATATGTTTTTGGTATGTAATGATATTAAAATTCCTTGATCATGACATGAATGTGGGTCTAGTCTGGTCAATAAGGGTGCCCCCGAACCATCGTAGATATAGAGAGGAGAAACCACCAGATGTAAAGGAGGAGGAGACATATGTTATAGAAAACCTTTGCAAGGTGTGAAGGAACCTAGAAGGGTTAACAATATGAGTACCCATGATGAGGGTAGATGACATACCCCGGTGGTTGCAATGCCATGTGGTACAAGTACCATGTCCATTTATTCGATTGTTGACACAGGTAGCCAATATCATTATGTTCTATCATGAGACACATGCACCAACCTCGAAGGATTATTCCTAGGGCCCATCCTACTTTGCATTTGCAACTATAGAATTGATTTATTTTGATGTGATTGTATAATTATGGAGTAGAGAGCTCAATTTTATACATCACATATTTTTTGGAAATTATGTGTCAGATTTATGTGTGTGTCATTTTGATTATTCTTATGAGCAAAATCATGTGTATTTATCTTCCATGAATCTTATACATGCATGCATGTATCAATATTGTTTTTATCTAATGTGGAAAATGTCAAAAAAGTACATAATTAGCTAATGAATCAACCAATGCATTGAAACTCATTGGGACATGAAGATAACTAATGAACTCAAAATGTCATTCAAGAAGTTGCACCCTTAAAAACTTCCTGAGAAGTGTAGGATTTCTAACATGATAGACATTATTTAGTTGTGACAGCACCAACTATGAATCCAACTTAACATCTAACTTACATATGCTAAGAAAAATGGCTTCAAAAACAAGTTTGATAACTATGATATACTCAACAACATCATTGGTCACAAAATTGAGGCATGTTCCCCCTAAATTCACGAGCTAATCAGTGGGTGAAAAAATCACCCAAGTGATGGAAGCAATGTTTTGGGTACTTTAATTGGTGTTGTCTACAAATCCTACATAGATGGGTGTGTCTGATGACATATGAAAATAAAGCACCAAGCATGACAAGTGTTTGAACTAGAAACCAAAATGAAAATAAAGTACAAAACTTTAATATACAAGATGTTACACAAGCATAATGTGGCATTGTTACCTACACATAGTACTTTTTCAGGTAGATCCCATTGCAAGGTTCCTACAAAGGATTCCATTTATAATCAACTAACTTGTAGGCCCATTTTTTATACATGGATTAAAATGTAATGGCCATGCCATAGAGATTCAAATTTCCCAGCATCTAACTTTTCATGATCCTAGCCATAAACCAAAACCAAGTCACCTTCAACAAAGACTTGAGGTTGGACACTTTTTTCATATTCGGATTTGACACGCTTCTTATGAGTCTAGTTAGAAAGTGAATATTCACGATGATGTTCATCAAGATGTGATAAATAGCCAAGAAATTCTTCTTCGATCGAGGTATTGGGTAGGAATTCTACTACTACTTTCAAAGAAGGAATCATGCATTCAATTGGAAGCAGTACCTCCACTCCATGAACAAGTTGGAAAGGTGTAAAACTGGTGGAATTTTTTACGAAGGTTTGATATGCCCATAATGCAAAAAATATCATGATATTCCAGTTGGTCTTGTTCTCACTAACCATTCTATGTATCATGGTCTTCAAAAATTTATTGATGGTTTTGACTTGACCATTCAACTAAGGATAGTAAGGGGATGGATTTTCTTACTAACAACCCAACTTGGCCACTAATTCGATCATCATCTTATTCTAAAAATGAGACCCATGGTCAACAACAATTGTTATGGGCATACAAAACCTAGCAATAATATGGTTGAATACAAAAAGCATCATTGTAGTACCATCATTGGAAGAAGTTGTCATAGCCTTAGTCCACTTGGTGAAGTATTCAACACCCACAATGATGTAAGTATGACCATTAGTCGAAGTAGTCTTACATGTCATGAAATATATCCCCCAAATTGCAAAGGGACCAATGGTAGCAATAGGGTGTAAAGGAGTGCGTTGAACGAGCATCTTCCAAGTAAAAATTTGACAAGGACGGCACTTATGGAGTACCTAAATGGAATATTTGAAAATGGACAGTCAAAAGTAACATATGAATAAAATTTTGTGGGTTGTGGTCATTCTAGAAAGATGGTTGCCACATGCTCCAACATGGAAATAATTCAAGACCCTCTCAGCTTCATCATGGACTAGGGATCAATGCAAAATCAAGTCTACACCTCAATGATAAAGAGTATCATCAATGATGAGACAACTTTTGGATTGGTGGAAAATATGTCAAAGTTTGTCACAAGATAAGTGAGGGTTAAACCACCGGGTGTAAATATATACTAGGACCTCTCCATGCCAAGGATTGGAAGATTCAATGAGGAATAAGCATTCATATAGTAAGGACTCGTTAACACATGTTCCTTAATGTCTTAGGGAAGATTAGGCATCAACTTGGAAAAGGCCAAGGACTTCTTGGATCTTGAGGTAGAAAACTCCAAATCAAACTCATGTATGATGACTATTCATTGTGAATATTTTCCCCCAATGATTTTTCTCGTCAATATGTGTTTCATTGGGTTGGAGTCTACTAGAACAATTGTTTTCTAAAGAAGAATGTATTGTTTGATACGTTGGGCATCATGTATAACTACCAAATCCAACTTATTGACATGAGAATAATGCAATATGGGGCCAATTGTTGTGTACCTTAGATATGAAATATGAGATAGAAAATAAATCCTTAACTTCATAAAATAAACCAAAACATTCACCCAAAATAATGAACACAAGAATTAGAGAGAAACCCATTGAGGTAGGGTGACACCATATATTATTCCTTAAGGAAGGAAATCACTCCCCAGAAATCTTTGCTCATTACAATTAAAATATTCTTCACCATTCTCCATTACATTGCTTACAATTATTTATATAGTACTATATATCTCCTAAGAACATTCTAGAGAATCAACAATCTAGTAGGTGGAACCTTCTAGTAACCCTTCTATCTCCTAGAACATTCTAGAGAAGGAATGGTCTAGTAGGTGGAACCTTCTAGTAAGGCTTATTGCATTCATTCTGTTCACACTATTAAGTGGGCCTTATTTACTAGACATGGAATCTATACATAACAATCCATAACTGCATATCTAATATTATTCTCATTAGATACCTCCCTAGGTACCCCATATTACCCCCCTAGGTATATTACACCAATAAGACCCTTACTAAGGTAATAAACCAAATGTTCTTGTTGCAAGCTATCTTCTTGGATCAACACCATACTAATGGTGGATTCGTATGTGGCAAGATATAGCAAAAATTCCTTACTTTAGTTTGGAGGACTCAATAATGGGGCTGACATTAAGGCTTTCTTCAAAACATCAAAAGAGTATTGTTCTTGGTCATTCCATATGAATGGTACACCCTTTTTCAAGAGGCACATGAGGCATTTTTCAATCTCCGCATAATTAGTGATAAACCATTGCATAAATTTTGCATTCCCTTGCAAACTTTGAAGTTGTCTAATTGTACGTGGGGGAGATAACTGGACTATTGCCTTAACCTTAAAAGGATCAACCATGATATTGTACTTGGATACGATGAACTCAAGAAATCTCACATATATCACACAAAATATACATTTATGTGGATTCAAATGAATGTTATAATATGACATCGAGTGAACACAACATGAACGTGAGTTGTATGGTCAATGGTATGACCCCAAGAGGAGCATATATGGGGTTAAATGAACATGTAATGGGTAAATGTATATGTAATAGTGGTTTTCATAATAATAAAAGGGCCACATGTGCAATGTGTGAATATGTATATATCTTTGTAATTTTAAATTTGAGGTCTTGTTTCGATTTGGGAACTTTGGAAAAGTTTATATCTCGAGGTGATTGGAACAAAGGTTTTGTTGTTGGAATCTCTTTTGTCGTTTTCTCAAGTTATTTGTCTTTCAAAAGTCTACTGAGATTCTCCTCTTATCTATCCTGTGTTTGGAAGTTTGCCTTGGGTTTTAACTTCTTTGAGTTTAAATTCCCCATTTTGTTTGGTGTAAGGACTCCTAGTGTTGATCCTTACCTTGTCACTATATGATCCAAATTGGATCCTTGCTTAAATTATTTCTTATAATTGTAATAAACTTGTAATTGTTGTTTTCATTTTATTTTGTATTTTAGAAAAATGGGAAGTGGAAACGAACCATGTGACAATTGGCCTTCCAAAGGTAGCACATTAAAAGAATGAATGTTGTAACGAATAGGGAAATGGGGGGAGATGCAAGGAGAAAGAGGGAAGGACAACATCACAAGTTAAAGATCGAAGAGGGAGGCCTGCTTGAGGTTGAGTGGATGGAGGATTTATTGTGTCTGTTCACTCTAAGAAAAGGTGTCTTTGAGCCATGTCTTGCTGCAATTTTGGTCCTCGTAGTGAGTAACTATACACAAAGTTTGTGTATATCTCACCCATTTGTAATTCTCTTGAGCATAGTAAAAATGTCATTTAAATGTCGATATATGTGAGTTAATGCATTCTATTATTTGGGTATTTTTGTTATAAGTTACAATGATATATGCATTATTCATTGAAGTATATCTTCAGCCTGCAGCACCCATTCACATAATTTATTGTTTGTTGGGTGTTTTTCTTTTGTTGTTATTTTTCTTGCTAGACATTTTATCCTTTTCTGCGGCATGTTGTTTACTGCTTGGGTGAATTCAGAGACCCTTGGGTGAATTTACAGACCCTTGGACATGCTCTCCTCTACCTAAGCATTTTTTTCATTTTCTGGGAAAAATCAAAGACCCCTAGGCATGTTGTTTACTACTTGGGCGAATTAAGAGACTCTTAGGTAAATATACCTACCCTTGGGTGTTTTGTTTACTACTTGGGATAATTTAGAGACCCTGGATATTTTTATTTGATGGCATGTTCCTAAACTCGACCCTGCTCATTTTTATCTAATGTCAGGTGCCTAAAATCGCCCTCGGACTTTTTCTCCATTGTTGGATGACTAAATCCATCCACTGGGCATCTTTCTTCATTATTGGGTTGTGTAAAAGAGTCTTTGGTCAATTGGTGTAAGTTTAGATCGATATTTTTGGGTTTTGTTTTGATATCATAACAAGATACACCCCCTTTCACATGTAAATATCTTAGTTGGCAATATGTGGAAATATTTTCATTTATAAAGGATTATAGTCAGATTCATGATTGCAATTTTAGAGTTTGTTCTATTGTGTGCAGTAAAAATAGAATGCATTGAAATCTAAGTGAAGTATTGAACCAAAACTGCACTGAGAAAAAAATTCAATTATGCAAAGGGTCTGTGTCGATGAAATGGATGGGCCATATGCCCACCATTTACAGATCAGATGGTATCAGAGCAAGTTTGTTAGAGACCTTGAAGTAATTGCCATGGGAAAATCCTTGAACATGGAGAAGTTGGAAGAGTTGAGAGACTTCAAAAGGAAAATCGAAGAAGAAAGTCAATATTGGGGACACGGATAAAATGATTTGGAGAAAGAGCTTGCTAAGCACCAGGATTCCTTCACCATCATGAGGGAAGAATTAAACAGGAGCATATTGCAGCTCTTGTAGTTGGGGGAGAAGCTCATTGAGATGGGTAATTTGTAAGATGAGAGGTTCACCGAGGTCACTACTCACCTATATCATGACTTCGCAACGAAGGAAGAGGCCTTGAAGAAGCTAGAAGAAGCTTCCAAAGAGACAAAGAAATCCCCTTCCATTACCACTACCGAAGCTAGTACCATAACAGAGGAAAACATCGTAAACTCACCTTCCAATACCCTTGGTGACTTTGAGAAGCACACTAGAGGCAATCTCATGATGCAAATGGGGTATGATGGCCACAGGCTAGGCAAGGAAGGCCAGGGGATTTTGATTCCCATTGTAGTTCAAGATAGGCCCAAGCATGAAGGCCTAGGAATCAATGGACAAGAAGCCAACACAAGTGCAGCTCAAACCACTTTTGTCAAGGAAAGAGGAACAAAAAAATAGGTCATTTCCATGGAGGAAAAGGCAGTAAGAAACAGAGTGTGAAACAAGCCACTCAAATATGCTTGTAGAATCTTGAAAGAGGGAAATAACAAGATGATTTCACCATCCATATTCGCTCCAATTATTTGGGGACCAAGACACCAAAATAACAAGCATCATCAAAGACCAAAAATGCATGGCTTAATTTGTTTCTATTGCAAGAAAAGGGGTCATAAGGCCAAGCAACCCATGTAGGAACTATTTCCATTACTTCAAATTGACTGGACATTGGGAGGCCAAATGTTGGAGGCTTCACCCAAAACTCAATCTCGAGAACCAAACAGCCAAGAAGAAAGCTTGGAGAGTCAAGGTCAAGGGGAAAGAGGAGTTGTTTTCACTTGCATCCCAAGGAGAAACAGTTTTCCAATAACCTATTACAGCAGTGAATGTCATCCATATCCATGAGAAGGACATCAAGGCTATGCCAAAGGCAACCCCCATTCAACTCTTATCTTCCATCCTACAATGGAAACACCCTTTTGTGGAGATTTTCCAGAGTTTTTTTGTTGATTGGAGAAGAATATTGAAGGGAGTTGAAGCTTTTGGGGACCAAAATCCTACAAATGGGGAGGTGTGATTCGAATTGGATCCTTGCCTAAATTATTTTTTTAAATCATAATAAACTTGTAATTTTTGTTTTCAATTTAATTTGTATTTTTGAAAAATGAGAAGTGGAAATGAACCATGTGACGATTGGCCTTCCAAAGTCAATGCATTAAAAGAATTAATGTTGTAGCGAAGAGAGAAACGGGGGGATATGCAAGGATAAAGAGGGAAGGACGGTATGAGAAAAATAGCTCTAAGAGGGTAGTCTTCTTGAGGTTGAGTGGACGAAGGATTTAATGTGCCTATTCACTCTAAGCGAAGGTGTCTATGAGTCATGGCCTACTGCAATTTCGGTCTTCACAATGAGTAACAATAAACAAAGTCTTTGTATAGCTCACCCATTTGTAATTTCTCTTGTACATAATAAAAATCCCATTTAAACATTGATATATGTGAGTTAATGAATTATATTCTTTGGGTATTTTTTCTATAAGTTACATTGATCTATACATTCTATGTTGAAGTATATCTTCAGCCTGTAGCACCCATTCACATAATTTATAGTTTTGGGGGCATTTTTATTTTGGTGTTATTTTTCTAGCTCAACATTTTATCCTTTTCCTAGGCATGTTGTTTACTACCTAGGCGAATTTATAGACTCACGGGCGTGTTCTCCTTTCCCTGAGCATTTTGTGTATTGCCTAGGTGAATTCAAAGACCCTAGGCATGTTGTTTATTGCCTGGGTGAATTTAGAGACTCTTGGGTGAATTTACCTACCCCTGGGAATTTCATTTAGTACTTGGAAGAATTTAGATACCCCCAAACATTTTTATATGACTCCATGTACCTAAACTCGCCCCTTGTCGTTTTTATTTGATATCGAGTGACTAAAATCACCCTGGGAATTTTTCTCAATTGTTGGATGACTAAATCTATCCACTTAGCATCTTTGTTCATTGTTGGGCTATGTAAAAGAGTCTTTGGTCATCTGGTGTGAATTTATATGGATAGTTTTGGGTTCTATTTCAATATTGTAACAACATACACCTCCTTTCACATGTGAATCGCTCATCTATCAATATGTGGAAATGTTTTCATTTATAAATGCTTAAGCTCGGATTCATTATTGCAATTTCAGAGTTTGTTCTATTGTGTGCAATAAAAATAGAATGCATTGAAATTTGAGCGAAGCATTGAACCAAAAATAAATTGGGAACAAAATTCAATTCCGCAAAGGGTCCATGTCAATGAAATGGATAGGCCATAGGTCCATCATTTATAGATCACTATAGCTCCTAGTTTTCAAGGGATATCTAATATTGTTCAGCTGAGACTTGAGACTTCTCTTCATCAAACCATTACTTAATATTTCTAGATAGTAGAGGTGCACAATATGGATAACAAGGATCTCTTGGAATTTAGAAGAATTATGTGAAGGCACAAGGAGGGCATACATTACAATAAGAGAACTTTGTTCTCTATAAATATAAATATTAATGAGATGGAGCACCATTGTATTGTGCAACATGCTAACATAATGAATATGTTAACCCATCTAAAGCAAAGAATCAATATTCTTGAATCCATCTAAATCAAAGAATCAACATGCTAACATAATGAATATGTTAATCCCTAAATATGTTGCAAAGAATCTCAATTTGCAGCCTCTAATAATCAAGCATATGACAATTTTGTGAAAATGGAGAACAAAGAAGAAGCAAAAACATTCCATCAACTCAATGAGCTAATGAACATGTGACAACAAAACTCCTTCCCCTCTAATGTGGGGCAATATGAGCCAAATAGCAATCAAGTCTATAACTGGTTTTCATGTACTTTAAATTTATTAGAATCTCGAGAGTCTTTGTCAAGTAGGCCACCAACAAGAACACTTGGAATGTCTTTTACGTAGTATGTCTTGAACTAGTTTTTGTAGCAGTAAAGGATTTCCTAGTGATCATTTTGGAACTTTGGACAACCGTTGCTAGCTCTACTACAAGCTTTTATTAATACAATGTTTTTGTAAACTTGTTAGCTTCATGATTATCATATTATTTTACAAAAATAGTCACAATATATAAATGATAGCCTTGGTGAAATTTATAATTTTTCCCATACGTATAGGTGTGATGAGTATCGAGCCTTCAACCTTTAGTGTTCATGAAGACCCATGATGGACCCATGAGATACTCAACTGATGTATAGTGGATGACAAAGTATCCTTAAAAATCATATGACATTAAGTTGACGACTTGGGGTAATGTCGATAACCTAATTAGGTTGATGACGACTCGACTAAGTAGAATGATGACAATGCATGTAGTTATTGATGATAATAAATACTAATTGATATGACCCCAATAATAAAGATGAATTCAAAAAGTTTGATTAAGTAATGATGAATAATCAAGTTGAGGTTCAATGGTGATAGTTGACATGAAATGTAATGGATGATGCATGATGTCAATAATTGTTGTAGTAATTTAATGCTTGATAGTGATGTGGGTGGATTGGTGATGAACTGATGAAATTGATTTGGTCTCTATGACTTTATGATGAATTGACAACAATATTATTATTCAACAATAGTCATGATGATTTAATAAAGATATGTAAGGGATATTGAGGGTCTGAATGATATTAATAACTTTCTATGAACTTAATGATGCAGATGATAATCGAATAATAGTAGTAGGGGTTATTACTATTTAAGCGGACAACATGGGTTGGTTGATAATGAAGATATAATGATTGAAGATGATGATGTGTGAGTTGGTAAATCCAAAAATAAATAATTTTCACACTTAACACTCATTTGTCTTCAAGGCCATAGCCCTATTGAGAAGGGGAGAATCATAACATCCTCTAGCTAGACCTTGAGTGTTTGCATTATTGGTTGGAATCCTCTTTCAAGATGACCCCTTGTTGGAATTTACTTGCCTTTGGACAACTATGTGACCTAATGAATGTATCATTTATGGGTGATGATTGAGTATGATGGACCTAGGATCTTGCGCAACTGTCTAGATGATAGGTATTAATATTTCTTAATGATAGCATTAAATATTCTTGATAATGGGTAGGAAGCATTGGCAATTATCAGATGATGGTCACCATGATTAGTCCTTGATTGTAGGTCGATACTATGTACACTTTTGGTTTAACATGCATATTGATGTGTTGATGCTTTGGATATTAATGATGATATTACATGAAGCACTAGTACTCTCGATGATGGCTATGAAGTAATGATGACCTTTGATGATGGCTATGAAGTAATGATGACCTTTGATGATGGCTATGAAGTAATGATGACCTTTGATGATGGCTATGAAGTAATGATGACTTACTATGACATGTCCTTGTCATGAGATGGTTGATGATGTATACATGTTGGATGCCTCATTATGGTATTGGACACATTTATTTTGATATGGTTCATGTTATGATATACACACATGTAGCATGCATCATTATGGTGTTGGATACCTTTCCTTTGATATGTTTCATGGTATGATATGTGCACATGTTGGATGCCTCATTATGATGTCGGATACCTTTCCTTGGATATAGTTCATATTATGGTATATGCACATGCTTGATGCCTCATTATTATGTTGGATACCTTTCCTTTGATATGGTTCATATTATGATATATGAACATGTTGGATGCCTCATTATGATGTTGGATACCTTTCTTTAATATGGTTCATGATATATGCACATGTTGTATGCCTTGTTATGATGTATACATGTGTTGGATACCTTTCCTTGATATGGTTCATGATATATGTACAGATTGGATGCCTTGTTATGATTATGATTATCACTATGATTGGATACCTCGTTATGATTAGTGCAATGTTCATGAGTATTGATATGATTGGATACATTGGTATGATTGGATATCTTGTTATGATTATTGCTATGATTGGATACCTTTTCCATGTAGTGGGATTCATAATATGATTTATGATTTATCCTTTCTTAATGAGATGTATTGTGTGATGGATTATGACGATGATGTTGTATGTATATATTGTCATCTTGGATGGAGTAACCTATTGCAAGTTGAGATCTTGGTGGACATTGGGGGAATGCACTCAAGGAAAGGTATCTTGACTCAATGAGGATGACTATCATATCCTAGTCCCTAGGAAGCTTGGGAAATGGGAAAAGGCTTGTGAAAATTACCTCCAAGTTAACTTGGGTAAATGGGTAGAAGGGAAAAGGGTTATAATTCACTTTTACCCTATTCTTGACACTTGTAAATTCACCCCCAAGACCAAATTATCCTTTGCATGAGTAAGGGGAAGGCCAGGAGATGGCCTTGGGAAGATGTTGCATTGTGATCAAGAGGAAATGCTTTGTGGACCTAAGTATGATGTATGCATTTATGCTATGAGATGGATTAATTGGGCAGAACTATGTATGTTCTAACTAGGTCTATGTGGATTAAGGGGTTGGGAGTGTGCCTGCAACATGAAGAGGTACTAAAGTTATGTATTCATGGCTCCTTGTACTTTTTATTTAGGATCAAATTGTAGGATGCCACTGTTGTGTGACCGTGATCACCAACTAAAGGTGGTAGTAATATTCTTGTAGAGCAAGATGACACTATTGTGTGGTTGTGATCACTAGCTTAAGGTGGTATTAATATCCTTACTTGAAGGGGTCACCACTTTTATATGGTTGTGATCACCAGTTGAATGTGGAATTAAGACCCCTGCACACCATATTCTCATAGGATTTGGAGGTGTTATAAATCCAGGAACCTCTCCACCACACCTAGGATGAATTGATTGTAATATTATGGATTCAATCTTGAGTAGTTGAATGGGATTCTTGAGAACACTGTGAGTTTTTGTTTCATGTCATCATTAACCTTGAGCCTTACCTGGGGGACAAAACCTGTGGTGGTGATTGCATTGGTTGGGTGGAAAATCGACCCTTGGTGAATTTCCCCCCTTTGTTATTGAAGACCAATTCACGAAAATCTCATTAGAGATTGTTGGTGGGAGCTAGAGAGCATCTAGCTCAGCCTTGGACTTCTGCAAGCTACATGTTACATGTATTTTTGTGTTTAAGTATTTAATGTGCAATGTTAGTTTTATAGATGGACAATTTGGTTGCATGTTCCTTGTGGGCCTTTAGCAGACCCTTATCTAGTGTAGTTGTTGGCTTATATTCACTTTGCTTGATGATTTTAATTTGTGATCCAGATTGGATCATCATATAATTTTTCATTTATCTTGGTATTTTCTCGTTGGGAAAATTGGAGGAATCAACTTATAGGGCCATTTTAGTGGTAGGTCCCAGTTTGGAAAATTGGGGTCTAGAACCTTCCAGAGCCATTTTGAGGAATTAAACAACATTTTTGGGGGTTGCATCATCCAAAACCTTTGCACACACCCTTGATGTTGATCTACGCATTGAGACCTTTCCAACAGTGCACAAATCACCTCAATTAGAGCTCGTATGTGAAATTTATGCCTCTTGTAGTTTGACCTACCTTGTTGACCACCATGGTACGAGTGGATGCCTTTTCAACCCCCATTACTCACACATATGGGGCTAGTCATGTGTGGAATTTAAAGAATATTCTAGAAGGTCCAAACCATATCACTAATTGAGGGTTGAGGAAGTCAAAACCCTAACACTAGATGGATATCGGACTATGTTAAATATTGGGCCACTATGAGGAGAAAGGGTTCCATTCTTTAGCATTGTATTTGTTCCATAGTTGAGTAGAGAATATAGGAGTGGTATTTTGAGAGCATAATAGAGGAGGAAAATATTTTGTAACATCCATACATGCCACAATGTCAAAGGAAACTCCACGATGAGTGTCTCTTTCTTTGTTTTTGCATTTCCATAACTGAAGAAAAGAGAGTAGAGCATAGGCCTCACCTTCTATTTGGGTTTTCTCTTGCGTAGGGTTTCCTAGGATATATATTATTCTCATTTATGTGTGGATGGTGTGTTCTTTTGCTCATTCCTTTCATTTTTTTTATTTTGGTATTTCATAAATTCAAGCAAAGCTAGTAATTAATTAATCTAGGATCTAAGGAAAATTAGTTTGAGTAATCTAAGATTTTAGAATATTATAAGATCTGTTGTGACGAATTGATCCGGTGGAATATCCACTGCAATTTATAGGTAAGTTTTTTCTTATTTGATGTAATGGTTTTAAAATAAAAACAAATTATCTTGTAGAGGTAACACCTTTGATGGGCTATTACAGTTGTGACACTCTTCTTGCAAGGTGCTAAAATTGCCATCCTATAAAATTGATCAACAACTGTGAAAACACAATTGTTACCATGCATGGTAGAGAGGTAGACCTAACATATAATACATGGAGACTGACTCCCAAAACTTATCAAGGATAGGGAGAGGAATTTACAATGCCTACTTCTTGATTGCAAGTAACTTAGCATTGGAACGAGTAATGCGTAATTTGATATACATTTCAAGGCCTATCGAAGCTTGGTTAGTAAAAGTACTTTTGTAGCATTGTCATTGTTTCTTCCATGTAAAAGTTCCCTACCACTCAACTATAATGTTCCTCCCAAATCATATTCTCATCATGTCCCAAAGGAACAAAAAGATGGCATGGATTACATAGAAGTTTACCTACGACCAATGTCTCATATGTAGTAGCGAAGTCAAGATTGTTTCCATAAAGTAGGGGCCAATTTGAGGTCTCATGTTCATAAGAATTAAAAACTATGGTTAGTGCCACAATTGAAGGTTAGCTAAGGTAGTATGCAACTTGATTGTTGTTTTCCTTCTTGTACTTGATGTTCAAGTGACATTGTGGAAGGTATGTGGACCACCTTTGATGTCGATTTTTTTGTAATTCTCTATGAGTTTGCATAAATTGAAAAGATCTATGTTCAACATGGATGACTATTTCATTTCCCATAATATATTTCTTATGTTGTCAATATGCCTAGACAATAAAGTACAGGTCCTTGTCATAGGAGGGGTATTTGTGAACTATTTCAAAGTGTGTCTTGATGTGATACACAATTAAATGTCCATGCTAAGTGATGATTGCATTGGAAACATAATCTAAGGTGTATATCTCAATTTCAAAGGGTTGTTGTAGATTTTGAAGAATGAGTACTAACATTGAGAAAAGGTGACACTTTATCTCCTCAAACTCTTTATTGTACCTCAACCTAAACAAACTTGGTCTTGGCTCCACCGTTGGTCACTTATCTCAAGGACCAAACAATATAAGAGAACACCAAAACAAATGTACAATAAAATTTGGCAATGCCTACGGAGTTGTAGATCTTTGTTATTGTCTTCAAGGATGAGAGATCGTGGATAGACACACATGCACACCACACTCTTACACATTGTACCCTAGATATTGAATTCTTCCCATGTTGAATGAGAACTTCTCCAAGTTTTCCTATAACTTGTGTTTCTGCAAGGTACTAAGTACTTGCTAAATGTGCTTCAAAAGATCTTCCCATATTCCATTGAAGATGAGAATTTTGTTTAGGTATATAACCACAAACAAATGGTGAATGGGCAAATAAAATTGTCCATCATCTACATGATGTTGTGATGCAATAGTCAAGTTGAAGGGCATAACCAACCACTTGAAGAGGCCTTTATTATACTTGAAGGCTATCTTCCATACCTCAGTTGGCTTGGTTAGCACAAGGCAATAACTTGACTTAATATCAATATTGTTGAAAAACTTGGTGCCTTTGAGTTGATCAAGTAGATTATCAATCGATGGGTTAGGGTACTAGTTCTTGAATAGGATTTTGTTCAAGGCTCTATAGTCAGTACACAATTTCCATGTCTCATTCGTCTTTCGAACCAACACAATCAAGCTCCCACAAGGTAAAGAGATTAGTCAAATGTGGCCTTTATATATTAGATCTTGAATCTTGCATTTATCTCTAGATTCTCCATAAGGGAGAATCTCTATATAAATTCGTTGGGTAGAAGGGCACTCGATGTAAAATCAATTGCATGCTTTACTTGAGAGTGTAGATATATTATTGTAGGTAAGGTAAATACATATTTATATTCTTACATGAACTAATCTACATGCCTCTACTTCATAAAGGGAGCCCTTGTAGGTTGTGATGGTTTTTTTTGCTCCTTTTGATTGGACCATGAAGTGGAATAATCTCTTAGTCTGAAAGATTATCTTCTTACATTACCTAAAAGCGATATTATAGACTATGATAGTCAGAGCTACCTATAGTATCCTATAGAGATTATCTCCAAGGGTGACAACGACACTATGAGAACTAGACTAGTAAGCGACATGACACTTCCATGTAAATAGTTATCCTAAAAAAACACCATAAACTTCAAGTGAAGAAATTTCATAATTACCTCATATTTAAAGGCTTTGGTTTTGTATTACAATCAACACTATTGATTGACTTGAATGTATCACCCCTAGATTAGCCAACTAGTGGTGTTTGTTTGGGGGTGCGACATTGTTAGTAGCTTCATATTCTTGTTGGCCTTGGCTAAGATTAGTTTCTTATGGATACTACTATCAATAATGAGATGAAATGATGTTCGCTTCACCCACATTTGTGAGTGGAAGAGGAACTCACCTTCTTCAAACTCCTCTAGTTGCACCTTTGTGATGGCAACGATAACATTGGGTTCCACATTGACCATATGTTTTCCCCTATCCATGGGATCTAGTGGCATAATGGTTGATGCACCTTATGCCACCTTCTTCCTCATAAGGGTTTACTTTCTTCCTTCAACCAATCCTAATTGAACTTAAGGAGGGAAGGGGGTTTGAAGCCACTTTTTGAAATAGTTAGAAGGATGGGAATATGTTCCAATATACCTCCCATAGACACTAAATATTTAATAATCCAGGGATCTTCCAACGTATTTTTAGCTAAGAGGAACCCATCCAACCTTTTGGCTACCATATCATCTCCTTTACGATTATTCGTCCATGTTTGAGACAGATTTGGGGGTTCCATGCCAATAAGTTGATGAGACACAATCTGATGTGTGAAAAAACCCTCCAATGGAACTCTCTGAGGGTGCCTCCCCCAAACTTCCCTTAACGAAAAAGTGAAATTACTATCCACTCCAATAATTACATTGGAGGCCTGAAGAATTCCATGATCACTTATACCCTCCCAAAAAGGGCGCTTCTCAGCATAAGTCCCATAAATATTAACAATTCTAAAGGAATCCATCAAAGATCCATCCTCCACGTCCACCACAATGCCATAATGAGTAATCATCAAGGAAACAATCTTGAACTTAGGACCTCACGTAGAAAGTAAACCACTAGAGAATCCTACCGAATCAATCGCGTAGAAAGACCAGTCCCGTAACCAGGGTTTGAAATATTCCACTACCTTATCCCCTGAACGGGTTGTTTCTTGTATTAAGAATATATTAGGCTTAAATTCCACAACAAGTCTTTTTAGGGATTGAATTTTTGGGGCGCCCCTAGCCCACGAGCATTGAAGGAGAGAATGATCATTTCTAATCTTTGATCATCGTTTTTCCTGCTCTAGGGGTTCTAACGATAGTAGTTTGCTTGCCATGTTTAATGTCCTTCATAACCTGGATATGGGATAATGACAAATGGGATTTTATTCCAACTTGGGAAACCAACCCCTTCTCCATCATTAGGCCCCCGACAAGAGCTTTCGAAAGCCCTTTCTTCACCTTCAACCTCAACAACTATTCTAATTTTAAAATAGACTTAGAGGATAAGGTGTGCGAGGGAGAAACCGAGGGAGGCTGAAAAGAAAAAGACTTAGAGGATGACTCAGAGACTAAGCCTTGACCAAAAATAGGAAGGGAAGGGATCGGATCGTGAAACAGACCTATATCCAATAAGACAAAGATGATCGACCCCTCTTTGAGAGCACTAAGGGAGGAAGTGTTACACGTCAAAATTCTGTGCTTGTGTAATGTGTCGCATGTGGCACAAATGTCACATTCTAAGTGTCGCAAGTGGCGAAAATGTCACATCCTAAGTGTCACACGTGGCATAAAAATCACATTCTAAGTGTCACAAGTGGCACAAATGTCACATCCTAAGTGTCGTAAGTGTCGCAAACAAATTGTCACAAGTTGCACAAATGTCACATCCTAAGTGTTGCAAGTGTCGCAAATAAATTTTCACAAGTGTCACAAGTGTTGTAACATACTTCATGCATTCTTAGTAAGAGTCGCAACTCAATCGACACCATAGAAACACTTGCCATAACCCCTAAATCAGGTTGGAAGGAAAAGCTCCATCATTTGGCATTCAGAACATCCCTTTCTACCTGGGATTTTGACCATTCTTGCACATTTAAGAATACCGTTGCTCCCATGCTTATGCTTAGGGAGCGTCAGTGCTCCCTACACCATTTTAAGGGAGCGTCATGGCGCCTTGTCTCCAGCTTTAAGGGGGCACCATTATTGGTCGAGGGAATCAAGGTGAATCCTAACTTCTTCTAAGAGACAAATCTAAAGGTTGGGGTTTGTTTGGTTCGATTTTTACTCCATGAATTTATCTAAGGAAAATAATCATAACCTATAGATCCATATCTTCAACAAATTCAAAAAATACTCAAGGTAGTTGAGCCTCTCAAAGCCTATAAATTGGAGGCATTTCCATGGTGAAAGGGGGGGAAAGAAATCAGAAAAGCATCAATATTTTGATCTTAGTTCATTCGTGTGAGGGGTTGGATGAGGAGATCTTGGAGAGGTTGCAGTTGCATCAATCATGGTATGTAAGTATTCTCTTTTGGGTTCTTATTGAATATACTTGGCCTATTTCCTTCAAGCTTGTGTATTCTTGCATGTGCTTGTCTATTGCTACTTTATCGTAGATGAATTTGTTTTACCTAATCAACTAGAGTAGGAGGTAGTTGTTTCTCTTTACTTCCTCTTGCATGTATGAGGTTGTGCCCAGGGGTTTGAAGATCAAGCTCACGAATTTGAAGCAGTGAGGACAAACTTCATAAAAAAGGTACATCATACCCTTTCTCTGTCTCTATTTCCAATTGGTTAAAATGAGTTTAAAGGGATGTTAGTGTCCATTTGTAGTGTTTTTGTCTTGGTATAAGGGTTTGGTAATCCAAGGGAAGTTTCACCTGTCCATAGGGGAAATATTTCATAACAGAAATTAGCGACTCCACTAGGGATCGATTTTGACTAGTCTTTCCTTGGATCGTCTAAAATCATTTTTCCTATCATTAGATCTTGCTTGGTGCTTGAGTCTGAGTCAATTCCATCTTTCCTCTTCTTTATTGAAAGATTCATAGAGTCATTAACTGGATCTTTCTGAGTTTTTGACCTTTTTCAACACTTTTTATAACTTTCCTAGAACTGGCCCTCCCCTGCAGTGAGCACCAGGGTGCCACTGTTAGACTAGCACTCCCTAATATCCTTACAGACAACTCCACTCTGCCCTGTCTCCTTGAAGACATGAGTTCCACCCTCTCCTTTTTGTGAGAATCCCGAGGTTTTCCAAGTCCTGCTCAATTCTGTTGATTAGAGGTTTTTAACCCATAATTTATTCATTTGTTTTTGGCTTTGCTTGGTTCAAATAACTATTATTCATATTTGTTGAGCTTGCAAACTCCTCCTCAATTGTGAGATTTGTTTATTTTACCTTTCATTGGTTTAATCCGTGTTTCGCAAGATCATCAGTCATCTTCCTGATTGGAAGAGTTTGCAAGGGTTTGTTGGTCATTGAGTTCCTTATCAGTGTTACTTTGATTAAATGAACTAAAACTCAATTGCTTACTACAACCTAGCTTTGTTATCGTTTCTCGCTACTCAATTTTCAAAATTTATTTAGTGTGGTTTACTTGGTTTCTTGATCTTTGTTTGAGTGGGTTTGTTTCTTTTTTATTTCCTTTAAGGGTATCTTTGTTTGGATAATATTTTGCTTCATGTTCTCTATCATTTTTAGTGGTGAACTATTTCATTGTTATTGAAAGAAAGAAGCATTAGAAGCACATCTTGCATCTTAAAATCAAACAAAGAAAAATTGAAGAACTTTGTATGCATTGGTATTCGAAAATTGAAAAGGTTTTCTTTTGATAATTTGGAAAATGTGTGTGGATTCTCTTTAGGAACAAATTGCATAAAGTTTTGCATTATTTTGAGTGTTTGTTAGTGATAAAAATAAATAAATGATTCTCCTTCCCATAATTAGAATTTCAACAAAAATAAAATTGCATCTCATTCTTTTGCTTTATCTTTTGAGTCGAGTCTCAAAAACATCATCAGTTTCACTATCATTCACCCTTCAGTAATGAACAGCCATAAAAACAAACACTAATTAAAAGTGATCTAGAAACTTTTCTTTTTAAGGCTTGTACACCAACATTAGACTAGGGTTATAGATTTGTAATAGGTTGTGAGGTTAACTCTCCAAAGCATTAAAGACACACATAGAATCTTGTGATAGGGAGAGAAAATCCATTTTTTGTATAAGCATAGTTGGGATCCCCTTCTCACATAGGGGTTAAACACGAGGTCACATGCAAGAGAGAAACTAATATTACCCCTCTGAGTCTTAACCAATCATATAGGAACGATCGTATATTGTGGGTTCTTCCTAAGAATAGATTGTTTTTACTTGGTCTCGGAGCTTCTTGAATTCTGAATTCGTTCGGGGTCCTCAAGAGTTTACCAGTCCACTTGTCTTTAGTTCTCTTGAAGAATTTCAGACTTGATATCCTACCCATACATTTAGACTCGACTATCGATTATACCTGCCCAGAGGCTAGGTGCGAGTTGGTAACCTTAGTAGCCATAATATTTAGTGTCTATACACAAGGTGACGATCAATGGGAGTCTTTGTTGTACCTAGGTTAGACGTTGATCAAACTCACTTGGGATCCTTGGAGGGTAACCCGTGGATAAAACCATGAGGGAACTTGCACCAAGGCATAAGTTTGTTAAGTAGGTTGCTAATGTAAATGATCCACCCACTCAATCCCAGCCCCTTCTCACTTTTTTCCTGCGATGTTGGATTTCATCACCAACTAGTAAGTTCATTGTGAGAAGATATTGGTTTGCTTGTTCATATTTTTAGATTTTTTTAGTGTGTGATGTTTATTCTCCCTAGTTGTCCTAAAGAATTGGTATTGTGGCTGATAAAGGTCTTCGTTGACCATGTAAGATGTAGGGGTTGCCTCCAAAAGGTTATGAAACCCTACCTCTGAATTCACCTAAAGACACTTCTCATGGAGAAGTTGTCGAAGAAAAAAACTATTCTGACACTAGAAATGATGCTACTCCTTTAATTGAACATCCTAAGAAAGTAATTGTAATAGTTCAACAAGGTGTTGTTTCTCCTATAAACCCACTGGAACGAAACTTTTGACCTCCCTTCATCAGACAAACTCATACATATTTTCGATCATATCCATGAGTGGAGACGATTGTTAGAATATGATGGATGTGCTCATTTAACCATAGACAATATCACTATTGTCACCCAACCATAGGCCGAAGCCACCCCCGAGCACCTTAACCTTGAAAGAGAATCATTCTGGAAGCAAACTCTAGGCTAGATAGCCAAACAAGATAGTGCACCTCTCTCCAAGGATAACGCACCAACAAGAGTAACAAGAGTTGATCAGAGAATCCAAACCATAACCAAGAGAGAGTCCAAAACCAAAATCTTCTAGTTGCAGCAGCTGCAATGGTATCTCTCCTCCAAACTTGCACACAGACTGGCCAACTGCAGTGCGCACAAGTGTTGCTTCTGCAATTCTCAGAATACTAGCTAGAATGAAGACTAGCCTCCTGCATTTATACTAATTCTGGCAGACTGCATGAGCCGACTTCTCATTCTGGGTACTAATTCTTTAGTATATAATATTTCCTTTAGCTGACTTCTTCTCTTGGTGGATAATAACCTAATACAAGTCATTCTCTTGAGTCGACTTGTCTTCTAGGGTTATTAACGAATTAATTAGGGTTTCTTCTTGCTTAGGGCCATTCCTCCGACACTAAACAAAGTGCAACCTGGAGAGAATGAATATGCCCTAGGAAAGCTTGTCCCTAATTGTTGAACCTGGACCATTCACCTATCTGGGCCATTCCCCCATCACTAAAAAAAGTGCAACCTGGAGAGAATGAATCTGCCCTAGGGAATGATTGTCTAGACCATTTTCTAAGGAAATGACTGTCCTACACCAACCTCCAAAACGGACCATTCTTCGAAACTCCTCACAATTGTGAGATTTGAAAGAATGACTGTTCGACGAGGTGGACTAGTCTTCTTGACCACTACTAAGAGTGTCCGTCAAGAAGAGAGACTATCCTAGACCATTCGCCATGTTAACCACAAGGTGAATCGTTGTCTATGGTACATCAACAATCCATCGAACCATTTTCATTACGAAAATGATCGTTCGATCTAAACCATTTTCTGAACTAGAAAATGCTTGTCCGTCAGAAATCTCAAACCACTTTCCAAACTGGAAAGGAACTACTCATCCTGGACCATTTTTCGAACTGAAAAATGATTGTCCATAAATCAGTGCTCCCTCCCAACCT
>ML787599.1:299538-313613 GCA_009831015.1 Picea engelmannii | reverse complement strand
TAGTCTTGTGATTCTCGATACAATGACTGGTTGTTCTGGCTTTTATTTCTTTCCTGGAATCTTCATGTTTCTCTTTAGCTCTTGGGTCCATGGAGTTTTTTATAGATTCCATGCCCTGAAGATTCCACTTCTTTCTTTCATCATAGGATCATGGATGTGGATGGACAACAAGGGATACTTTAAGGCTTCTTTTCGAAGAAGGCTTCTTCTAAAGTCAAATTGAACACGTACTGCTTTTCATGGCTACTACCATGGATATATACTCCATCATCTTCAATGGATCATAGGATTAGATCCCTCCTAATCCTTGCTTCATGTATGAATGCATTCTCTTCTTTTGGAAATATATAATCGGCTCCCTCCATTTAGCAGAGTCCACGCTTCTGTCTGCATCCTTATTGCCTTATGCAAAGTGTCATAAATCTTTCTCCAATTTCCTCTTCATTGTTGACTTCTTTCTGTCTCTACTTCTTCTAGGTTTCTTCAAGATTGATTCTGGTTTCAACTGATCTTGCAACTGTTACTTATGTAATAACTTCCACATGAATTGTTACCTGGGGTTGTTGATGTACTTCATCCTTTCATGTGTATTGTCTGACTTGTAGTCATAGTTATAGCAATCCTTGTCTTGTTGTTCTTCCATAGGTATAGTTTCTCTTGGAACATATTATCTTCTAGGAAATAGATATGCAAGATATGTACAGAAAACATGGTATATACAAGAACTATGAAGAGTATTGTTACCTTGTCTTAGAAGAAGAAATATGTTTTGTTCTGCTTGGCTTTCTTTGAGGGTTCCCTTTCTTCGAAAACTGATGCTTCATGTGTTTCCTTCCTTTTCTTTAACTCAGGACAATGATTCTTGTAGTGACCATACTTTTGACAACTGAAGCATTGTATTCTTGACATATATTTCTCTTGATTTGGTTTCTTCCTCGAGCCAAACTTCTTTTTATTCCTGAAATCTTTGAACCTTGTTGTGAAGGATTGATCATCGTACTTCTTTTGGGGTTTCTCTTTTGTATTGATCCTTGATTCTTCTTGTGCACAACAAGTCCAAAGTTCTTCAAATGTAGGATACTCCTTCCTTGTGTTCATGCTTGTGGCAACTGCATCCCATGTCTTGGGAAGACCATTGAGTACTATGTTTACCATTTCTTTCTCTGAAATGATCTCTTCAATAGCTTGTAGTTTATCTCTTAACTAAGAGATTCTCACAAAGTATGATGTTATGTTGTCATCATCATTCATCTTCATGTCACAGAGCTGATTCTTCAGACTCATTACTTGTCCAATGTTTCTAACTCAGAAGAGGTTTGTTAGGGCATCATACATCTTCTTGAATGAGTCAAGATGGGAGATGTAGGGTATCAAGTGGTATTTTATAGAATCCACTATGATACTCATGGAATTGATGTCATTGTCTTTGAACTTCTCCAAAATTGCAATGTTCTGAGGTTCCTTCTCTTTTCCTTCTTCAAACTCTGGTTCCACGATTTGTCCTTTCATGTTATCCAAAACTTTATTCTTGGCAAGGATGAGATCAATCCTTGTCTTCCATGCTCTGAAGTTAGAAGCCCCATCTAACTTGTTTTCTAACTTCATAGAGTAATTCATGGTTGCTTTGACTTGGTCAACCCTAAATTTGGCCAAAAACTCAAATTTGATGTCTTAGCTTACTGAGAGTACCAGGAGATGCACTAGGCTAGGGCGCACTAGTCTATCCAAAAGTTAGGTCAATCCCTTCACTTAAGGTGCCTCAACGAGAGGATTAGGGTTTCTATAACTGCACCTGCTAGTAACCCTAGTGGTAGTGCTTTGGTAACTACTCTTGCTAGAAACCCTAGCGGTAGTTCTTCAACGAACTTAGTGTCCTTATGGCTATGCTCCCTTCCAATGGTTAGACTGAATGAAGGAGGTGTGGGCCCATAAACTGTTAGAATATGATGGATGTGATCGTTTAACCATAGACAATATTACTATTGTCACCCAACCATAGGCCAAAGCCACCCCCGAGCACCTTAACCTCGACAAAGAATCATTCTGAAAGAAAACCATAGGCTAGATAGCCAAACAAGATAGTGCACCTCTCTCCAAGGATAGCGCACCAAATAAGAGTAACAAGAGATGATTAGAGAGTCCAAACCATAACCAAGAGAGAGTCCAAAACTGAAATCTGCTAGCTACAACAGTTGCAATGACAGCTCTCCTCCAAACTTGCGCACAGACTGACCAATTGCAGTTCGCACAAGTGTTGCTTCTGCAGTTCTGAGAATACTGGCCAGAATGAAGATTGGCCTCCTGTATTTATACTAATTCTGGCATAATGCATGGGCCGACTTCTCATTCTGGGTACTAATTCTTTAGTATATAATATTTCCTTTAGCCAACTTCTTCTCTTGGAGGCTAATAACCTAATACAAGTCATTCTCTTGATCCAACTTGTCTTCTAGGGTTATTAACCAATTAATTAGGGTTTCTTCTTGCTTCCTAGAATATTCTATTCTCGTCAGGTTTACATGTGGAGGTAAATACCTCTCGCAACTACCATAATATCAACAACAGTGACGATGGTTGATCAAAGCTACCATCCCCGACCAGTTATTGGCTGAATGGTTCACAAAATCCATGTTAGCACCTATTATTCGTGATGTTGCAATGTGAAGAAGAAGCTATTGCTCTCACCCAATATCTGGATTTGGTTTATTACCAGCCTGGTACTTTATACGAATTGATCCCAAATGCTCCCAGTATGTCAACTAATCCATCCAAACCAACATATGCCACTCATTCTAATGACGTTATCGATTCTATCAAAACTCAACTGGCCTTATAGTCGACTGGGTCTATAAATAATTCAATATCTACCCCGACTACAGTGCAAGCTTCTATCCTATCTAATTCCTCTCCAACTAAAGTCTCTGAAGTAAATGCAGTTTAATCTGCTTCACCACCACAGTCTGGGGAGGGAAGAAGAAGAGAAAGAATAAATCAAATAAAAATAATAATCAAACAGAAAACCCAAAAACACAAACCACCTGCTATTGAAAAGAAACAACAACAAACAACGAAATTTCCATGTCTCATATGTGTTGAAGATCATTACATAAGAGACTGTCTTCATCGATATGAAGTATCAAAATTACTCAAAGGAAATTCCCAACTTGTTATTTTGACACATCCTTTTCCGCAACAACAGTCAATGGTTGCACAAAATCCTGCACCTTCGCAAGGAGGAAACCTAGGTCCTCCTCCTAAAGAGGATGTTTCCTCAAGTGCACATATTTACATGTTCAATGGTGTAGATTTTACCATTAGGACTACGACATATGACACACCTCGAGGCAAAAATCGTAAACAAAGTGTAACTAATGGAACTGTGATTGATCCACCTTCCACTATTGTTGCCCCTCCATCTGGACCTCTCCAAATAGAAAAACCAAACTTTGTCTCTATATTACGTCCACCAAAGAGTAATATTCAAAAGTCGACTTTTAATCCCAACTCTCGTGCTACCCAGAACTACAACATAGTTGAAGATTTGGCCCAATCACCTTATGCAATGCCAACGCTTGAAGTTCTACAAAACTGCTCTAGTCAACGTAGGAATCTCTTGGCGTCCATTGGAGGTATAGATCCCGAGTCATCCAATACTATCACGTTTAACCTGGATGATTATAAATCAAGGCTCTCTCCCCAACTTGCATTTCAAATCGAAGTTGTTGTTCACAATCAACACATTCATCGCACCATATTGGATGAAGGAGCATCGACCTATGTCATGTCCTTATCTTGTTGGAAAGGTCTTAAATCCCCATGCCTTAATTAGTCTCATACCATGTTGAAATCATTTTATGGAAAATATTTCAGACCTCATGGATTGTTGCAATCATTATTCGTTCAACTAGGGGGGTAAAACTGTTTCCGTCGATGTGGAAGTAGTCGATGCTCCTTTAGATTATAACTTGTTGTTTGGAATAAGTTGGTTTTATTCCATGACTGATGTGGCCTCTTCAATTTTTCCTTATGTCTAGCTTCCTCATCAAGGAAAAATAGTTACCATCGATCAGTTAGATTATTGTACACCTGATGCTCACAGCCAAACCACCAAAAATATTCCATTTTTTGGGGACTCAACGATTACTTACGAAAGTGTAGGGGTTGGTCTACTGAAACATTCTTCACTCTTGGGAACTTTCCCCGCACCCATTCCTCAAACTTCACAGCATATCACAACAATAAATATGATTTCTACCACAGTACATCAATCCCTCGAATCATCTAATCCTTGGATCGTACCTATTCCTTTAGAGTTTGATACGTTGGGTGACAGTATGTCGCTTAGCCTAGCAGAGGCTAAATATAATTCCATTCAATCCACCTCTCTTTCACCTAACGACCAACATTTGGCAGCCTCCAATTCTTATTTAGTACCATCTTGGTTAGATTCCTTATCATCGACCTTTGATCACATCCTACATATTTTTCCATCCGACGAATCTATTATGGAAATGATTAGTATCGAAGAGTCACCATGGAATGATAACCACCACTGCTCATCCTTTCTTCCGTGTAACATCATGGTTCTAACCCTTATGAACTATAACGTATTATGTAAATGTGACTTAGGTTGGTGAGGTGGTAAAGTTGAAAAGGGGCCAGAGTGTCTAGGAAATGTAATACATATATATACATTAATAAAATACACCACTGGTTGCAAGACGGACAAGGACAAAAGAGATAGGGGGCTATGATTCCATGAGAGAGGGGGCTTGAGGGGCTAAGTATTTTTATTATTATTTTGTTCACCCATGATTGATTTTATGGAGAAAAGGGGTTACATTAGCTTCTTTGGAGGGAGGCCATGTGGCTCTTGTCTTCATGTAATTTAAACATCCTTTGGGGGCTATTTTGGGGTCTTCTTCATCTTCTTCTCCTTGGTTCTTGTTCTTGTTCTTCTCCTTCCTTTTTCCTCACTCATTCTGCCTATTTCTTGTGCTCTTGGGCTGAGCATGGAAACGAATGACTGGTAGAGGAGAGCCATTGATAAATGGTTGTAATATAATTTACTAGTCATTCTAAGAGGGAATGGATGCTCGTGTGCATGATCTTGATGGAAGTTCGGATAGAACTGTCCACAGATAAGAACCCTTGGAGTTTCCAGTAGGGATATTTCCATACCAGTAGCACTGGAGCCTGGAGAGAAATGGAATAGCCTCGGGGACTACATGGCAGAGAAAGGTGTTCATTTATTTGGGTTATGCAAGCTGAGGGGGAAAGAGAGATGGAAATTCAGAGTTGTTGTGACGTTGGGAAACCTGAGAGCTAGTCAGCCAACTGTTGTGTGTTTTTAGATTTGGCCTAGGACCCGTCCTTGTGGATTCATAGCCCTGGCTTGGGGGTGATCTGTTGTTGAGATTAAATGAACAACATCATCTATGGTTGGGAGGAACGTCATTGGTCTGCAACCAGTTGGTGAATGTTTACTTGAAAGATAAGTGCTCTATGTGTTTTATGTATAATGTTATTCCGATGTGTATTTAATTATCTCTGAGATATGTATTTTAATGTGCATGTCTACTGGTTATTTGTTTTGCATGGCATGTTGTTTACTTCTTTATGTTGTAGCATGAATCGTGTCTTATGCATGTGATTTTCATGCCTCTTTTATGAATGAGAAGTCCTTTGAATTCGAGATAAGTTTAGAGAATTGAGCCTTGGAGTTGCAGTGTGCCTCACCTGCGGGTGGGTGGGTGTGTTGCATCCTGTTGAAGTAGCATAGCCCAACCTGTGGGTGGTTAGGTATGTTACAGATTGGTATCAGAGCAAGGTTGAAACATTAGGCTGATATGGGTCAGATCTATTGGTCAAAGTCTTGTGGTTGAGATTGATTTATGACCTTGAAGTCGAAAATCTCAAGACGAATGGCGTTGTAGAGTCCGCGCAGAAGCTAGAACGTCAAAAATCCTTTGTAAGGGATTGAAGGATCGTGACTGTCCATTTCAAATTCGGAAGCGATCGCCACCATGGGACCAAGAGAGATCTGAATCGTTGGATTGGAGGGCAGGTGAACAAGGGTCATCCGATGAAGGTGAAACCAGAGGTTTGGGTAAGGTTAAGTCCCAGCCATCAAATCTAGATTGTTGATCGTCAACCGTCGATTGAGGCCAAGCGTGAAAGGTAAGACTTCAGAACTTCGTTGCTTYGGCGATCTTGGAAGGYAGGAAAAGCTTRAACCRTCGATGATCGAAGTCATGAAGTCCCRTCGGCCATMTGATTTGATGGGAAGTRCGGAGGGATCTCCGTCGTTGATCGTGGTCACCCGACGTTGACCACTTCGAGAGATTTCACTACGGGAGTTTTAAACTTTGTTGAACTGCTATAACCTGGAGTCCCGGAGTGCTAAAGTCTCGAAGTCCCATCGACTGTTAGATYGAGGGAAGGACTCTKAAAGTAATGTTGACCATCAGATCTAGAAAGGTTGGAAGGATAGTGAAGTTTCGRAGTTGCGAAACCTCACCACTTTGGCATTCGGTAGTTTGGGAGTATGGGGGTCATCTAGAGCRAGAAGCCCCGAAGCCCAAAGCCYAGAGTTAATCACAACCATTGGATGTGGGATGAGTGTGTGCCATCGATTTCAGTTCGACATTCGGCTATCCAAGAGGTAGCGCGTGTTGGATTCAGGAGACTTCCAAAGCCCAGAGCACCAAATTCTCAGAATTTTTTGTCGATCGTTAGATCAAGAGGACTTTGGGAGTGATGCAAGCCGTCGGATCTAGCAATGGTGGAAGGGTAGTGAAGTTAGGACTTCATAACTTCACAACTCCGATGATTACTAAGTATGTTGCAGAGCAAAACCCCGAAGCATCGGAGCTCCAAAGTGTCGAATTCACGAAGTGTAAAGCCATGAGGTCACGTGGACCATCGAATCTCGAGCTATGATTGTGGATCATCCATGTGGTTGATGATGTGGCTTATGCCACGTGGTAGTGGTGCCATGTGGGGACACGTGTCACCCGATTTTGGTACCTTTTGGACCCCATCTGTTCATTTTTTAGTGACACATGGCATGCATGCCATGAGTCCACGTCACCTTAGGTGACGTCAGCATATCGTGTCCTCTTCGAGAGTATGTGACTTTGGGGGTGTCCAAGTTTTTATCGGTGAAAAATGTCGAAGCCTGAAGTCACAAAGGCACACAGATCATCGATTTGAGATCCCTTTGAGACCTCTCTCGACCATTGGATCAAGCAGAGGGTGTAGAGGTAAGTACTTCGGAGGATTGTCACTCCAGGGAAGTGGAAGACTCGGGAATGGAAATATCCCAGAGCCTCAAAGTGCTGAATTTCTGAATTGGTTGAGAGTCGTCTATCTCAACACTTGATTAACTCGTAGTCGTTGATCTCGTTGAAGCCTCAAGATGGGGGTAGGACCATTCATTCAGCGAAAGATTAAATCTCGACCATTCATTTTTGCTAGTGGAGTTATTAAACACTTCGATGAAGTGTAATCGTGGAGGGAAAACATAAGTTGACAAGGGAAATCAGTCAAAGGCCAAAGTCCGGAGGACTTGGTCCCAACGTCGGTCCCATGCTAAGGTAAAAACGGCCTCGAAGTAAACCAACCCTCGGACTTGGAGTTCGCGCAAGCTCCTTTGTAGAAAAACATGAAGCAGGGCGCTAAAGAGTGTTTAAGCTCGCAGTTTCGAACTGTGGTCGTGTGGATCTTGGTTTGAAGGAAGCACCTTTGCAATTTTCTCTTTTTGTGTCAGCTAAGGGGGTTGAAAGTGGTTTTTCAGGGAGCCCTAACTTTCAGCTTCGATATCCGATTGGAGCGAGATTTTAGTTGTTGGAAAGTTGATTCAAAGGAGAAGGACCTGGAATCATTCTATTTTGGATAATTGTGATATTTCTTCATGAAATGAGAAGAAAAAGTACCTGTAAATTTAATTGACAATTTTGTATGATATGTATAATTCTAACCAGATGATTGCTTGAAGACTTTGTCGAGATCATAGGTATAATCAGATCAATTCCAATCTAGGATCATATGTTAGGGTCATGTAAGCATGATAGAGCTTACAGGAGTTGGATGAGGCAACCAAGAGCTACAAAGAAAGTAATGAAGAATAGTGGAACAACAGTATTAGTCAACAACCACAGAATCTGAATAAATTGCAAGTGCAACAAAAGAAAGAGTCCTCACATAGGATATGAAGCTAGCAGGTTAAAGATGTCATGGATGGGCATAGAAGGAAAAGTATGACTGCCTAGCTTTGAAGGAAGATAGGTGTAGACAATTGCAAAGATTAAGTGTGAAAGAAATCCACTTTTGATATCAGAGTTCATAATGGAAGGAGGATGCCAATGCAGGGAAATTGAATGCTCTCTCACTTAAAAAGTGTCACTGAAAGAAAATGGAATTTCATTGGGGAATGGTATTAAGTGTGGAAGGGTGTTGGAATGTGTCATAAAGGTAAATTTGGATATGACTACCCAAAAAGAGTTGTGGCAATTGGAGCACACTGGTTGGATTGCAGAATGGCCAAGTGGAACTTGGTTGGAAAGTGTTCAAACTAGGAAACCATAGTGCAAATGAGCAGAATGGGAGCACACAAGGTAGCAAGGATCTAAAGGAGTTCAAGGACAACCAACTACAACATAAATAGATAAATAAATAAGTGAATTAAAACATAAATGCACTAGAGTGCATTAGGCATACAATGAAGTTAAAATGCATATGCATTAGTAGGCATGATGATAGTAAATGCTTGGTGCATATGGATGTGTAATTGCACATGCTTGGATATGCATATAACATGGTTGTGAACTTAGAATAGTCTATTATTATGAAATAATGTTTGAGTATGACTAATGATGGATTATGTATTTAGGAAAAATGATATAGCAGGGTTAAAGATGTGGATGTTGTTGTTGCTTATGATTCCCATCTAGGTGAAGACCCATGAGGGTGGCAGGAATGGTGATCAGAATGATGAAGGAGGAAGTATGTGAGCTTCTACAAGTATCAGTTGGTCAGATAGCAACAAGTAGGTTGATAACAACCAGGCAGGTATGCATTTAGTTTCTGTTGATGCATAAATGTTGAAGGGGATTGAGGTAAGAATTCCCTCAGCTAATTTTCAATATCTAAATTGATATGTAATGGTGAAAGGCCTAGAGTATGTAAATTTTGTCAATAATAGAATGCATTTAGATAAAGTGTTAGTTGCATATTATGTTATGTTTGGTTATGAGATCATAATTGGGTTAATTCAAGAGACATAATCCTTTTATAACAATGATATCCATAGAGCTAGTCATGTGTGAGACCATAATATGGTTGGATATGGAAGGGCTATAACGCTATGTGAGTGCTCAATGGTATCTACTGTATAGCTGATGTTTGGATTGCAACCTCTTTGACAACAATGAAGAGCACTTAAGAATTATATTCTTAGTGTTGTGTTTGGGTTGAAAAGGAAGGTATCCAAATAGTCAGACAAGCAGTAGGAAGTTCGTGGATGATGTGTTGAGGCGTTGGCCAGACCTTCCAACTCACCTTGGTGAATGCATGACATAGATGTGTGGTACTATGTAGTCAACACAGGGATGCATTGTGTAAATGTGGCCATTGGTATTGGTACATCGGTTGTTATTTTATTTAATAATTCATTATTGCATTATGATAAGCATGTGGTACTAAGAATACATAATCATGGATAGATGCATTATATTTAATATAAATACTAGCTGAAGGTGATTGGATTGTTGTTGTTACAATTCCAAGATCAGTTTTGGAGCTATTAAAAATGTTACAAGTGATAATTTAAGAATCATTGAATGCATTAGGTGAATGCATGTATATATCATATAACATAGAAATGATTATGCGAACAACTGAAATGATGTGAGTATTGCTAACTCATGAAGTTGAAAACCCTTCAAGAATTGTTAGATATTATATCAAGAAAGTTGTAGGTTAAAGAAGCTACATAATGATAAATTACAGAAAATCTTTGTTGAGGGGACAAAGTGGTAAAAATATTCCTGGATAGAAGAAATAAAATAATGGATGATAATACATGTGTATGTAATGATGAGTTCATTCCAATTTATAGTTGGATTAATAGAAGTGATTGAATTGTAATTGTAAACAATTATGAGATCATTTTGTGATTTTGTTTTGAATCGCTACCATGGAAATATATATATCTTGTACATGAGATACTAACAATTTGTTTGGTTGAGGAATGTTGAAATTACAGGAAGAAAGGGACTTGGATTTGGTAGTGTTGTAAGCCCATAAAGAATACCAATGCCTATTGCTCCAAGAACCAATTATTATGAACAAAAGCTCATATCTGGAAAAAAAAAAATCCTATATAAAACAATTTTGGGAATTATAATTTAATAAATTATCGATGAATTGTTTTGGCTGAATGTAGTTCGAGAAAATTGTAGGTAGGATGGTTTTGAATATGGCAGGGATGCAATCCCACAAGGAAGACTGATATCTACAACTGCAGAGCCAAACATTATGAGCATAAATCTCATGCTTGGGAAAATTTTATTTTCCTGTATAAAACAGATTGCAATTTATGATTGAAAATGATTATAGTGATATCTCATGATGATTGTATAGGTATAATATAGATGAGATGTTGGATATGCAAGATGGAAAGCATGGAAAGGGATATTGTTGATACATAAGAACCCTGTGTCCCTATAAATATTCTTGTGCAAGAACACCTTGGCTAGGCAAGATGGATCGCCTGAGGGACTATATAGTAGAGAAGGGAATGCATAAGCCTAGTCCTAGAAGGTGAGTGACCGCAAGGAAGAGGAGAATTTGATAGCTCTTGTAAAATATTGATTGGGATCATGCACGCAATGGGTATGTCAAGGGAAAATAGTGAGCCAAGTTAACAAGACAACCATATGGATGCAGCTCCATGAACCGCACAGATAAGTATTGTACTGGATCATGAAAATTTACTCTTAGATTATGAGCAAAAATGAAATTTTTATGCACAAATTGTGAATTGGCATGCTCACTGATTTGAAATGTTGTAGGAAAACGATGAATGTGGAGGATCTAGAAAGGCACCAGACTATGAGGGAAAAAGAAGAAGGTGATGTTGGAGCAGCTGAATGACAAAGGCATGGAATGAAGAAAGTCCAATGGACTTGTTGTAGTTGGAGTTATGGAAGCCGCAACTCTGAAACTTCCTTGCCGAGTGCACTGGAGCCCTGGAGAGAAGTGGAACAACCTGAGGGACTGCATGGCAGAGAAAGGGGTTCATTTCTTTGGGTTGTGTAGGGTTGAGAGGGAATGAGAGCTTGTTGGTTAGAACTGCTGCCGGAAATATAAATTTTGGATATCATTATACATGTTTTGGGTTAGAATGCCTATGTATACATGTTTAATTTTAGGCTAGAGTGCCTATGTATATAAGATTGGGTTGGATTCCCTATGTGGATTAAGGCCACAGGGCCTAGATTTGTAATGTTAATAACATTGGAATGGTGTTGTGCACTAAGGACGGTGCCAAAATAAGGGGAGGGGCATGTAACATCCAAGTTCTAACCCTTATGAACTATAAAATATTATGTAAATGTGACTTAGGCTGGTGAGTCAATAAATTTGAAAAGGGGCCAGAGTGCCTAGGAAATGTAATACATCTATATACATTAATAAAATACACTATTAGTTGCAAGACAAACAAGGACAAAGGAGATAGGGGGCTATGATTTCACGAGAGAGGGGGCTTGAGGGGATAAGTCTTTTTATTATTATTTTATTCACCCATGATTGATTTTATGGAGAAAAGGGGTTACATGAGATTCTTCGGAGGGAGGCCATGTGGCTCTTGTCTTCATGTAATTTAAACATACCTTGGGGGCTATTTTGGGGTCTTCTTCGTCTTCTTCTCCCTGGTTCTTATTCTTCTTCTTCTCCTTCCTTTTTCCTCACTCATTATGGCTATTTCCTGTGCTCTTGGGCTGAGCATGGAAACAAATGGCTGGAAGAGGAGAGTCATTGCTAAATGGTTGTAATATAATTTACTGATCATTCCAGGAGGGAATCGATGCCCATGTGCATGAGCTTGATGGAAGTTCGGATAGAATTGTCCACAACTGAGAACCCTTTGAGTTTTTAGTAGGGAGATTTCCTTACCAGTAGCACTGGAGCCTTGAGAGAAATGGAACAACCTCAGGGATTGCATGACAGAGAAAGGTGTTCATTTCTTTGGGTTATGCAGGCTGAGGGGGAAAGAGAGCTAGAAAATCAGATTTGTTGTCAGGTTGGGAAACACGAGAGCTAGTTAGCCAACAATTGTGTGTTTTTAGATTTGGCCTAGGACTCGTCCTTTTGGATTCATAGCCCTGGCTTGGGGGTGACCTGCTATTGAGAGTAAATGAACAACAACATCTATGGTTGGGAGGAACGTCCTTGGTCTGTAGCCCGTTGGTGAATGTTTACTTGGACGATAAGTGCTCTCTGTGTTTTCTATATAATGTTATTATGTTGTGTATTTAATTATCTCCGAGATATGTATTTTAATGTGCATGTATGTTAGTTATTTGTTCTGCATGGCACATTGTTTACTTCTTTATGTTGCAACATGAATCGTGTCTTATGCATGTGATTTTCATGCCTCTTTTATGAATGAGAAGTCCTTTGAATTCGAGATAAGTCCAAAGAACTGAGCTTTGGGGTTGCAACATGCCTCGCCTGCGGGTGGCTGGGTGTGTTGCATCCTGTTGAAGTAGCCTAGCCCGACCTATGGGTGGTTGGGTTTGTTGCAGCCTGTTGAAGTAGCGTAGCCCGACCTGTGGGTGGCTGGGTATGTTACATTCTGAGTCTGTATGACATCGAGGAAAATATTCAATCCATTTTTTCCATCTGATATTGTCGATAATCCTCAATATTTGATCCTCACTGAGGATACTATCTCTGAGGGAAATTTAGGAAATATATTGCAAACCATCAACGTAGACATATCCGAAAAAAAGGGTGTCATGGAACATATACAATTAGGCGTGAACTATTTGACTGAAGAGATTCAAGACTACATCGCCTTATTTAAAGAATCCTGTGACGTTTTTTTCCTAGAGCTATGAAGAAATGTCAGGAATTGATCCTTCGATTGTTCTGCATGAAATTAAAACGTATCATGAAGCTAAACTTGTATGACAATAACTTCACCCTGTTCATCCTAAGAAAATTGCGACAATAAAAGCAAAAGTAGAAAAATTATTGAAATTTGGTTTCATTTACCCTGTACCTTTGACCGAATGGATTTCTAACATCATTCTGGTCGCAAAGAAACAAGGGACAATTTGAGTTTGCATCGACTATAGGGATCTCAATAAGGCTTGTCAGAAAGACAATTACCCTACCCCCTTCATCAACCAAATTATCGATAATTGCGTCGAAAACATATCTTCCCTTTAATGGATGGCTTCTCAGGCTATAACCAGATAGATATTTTACTGACCGATCAAGATAAAACAACCTTCATCTTCCCATGGGGAACCTTCGCTTAAAATAGGTTACCCTTCGACCTTAAAAATGTTGGCGCCACTTTTCAGCGGGCTATGTCGTATGCTTTCCACGATATCAAGCATATTGTTGAACATTACCTTGATGATTTGTCAACTCATTTGGCTCATTGCAAAGATCATATTAATAATCTTAGAGCAATTTTTATTAGATGTTGGCATTACAACATACGCTTGAATCCCCACAAATGCATTCTTGTTGTCGAATCAGAGAGGATCCTAGGTTTTGTAGTCTCCAAAGATGGGATTAGGGTGGATTCCTTAAAAGTAAAAGATATCTTGGCTTTACCTCCTCCCAAAAACATTACCCAAGTCCAAAATTTACAAGGGAAGGCAAACTTCCTACGTCGTTTCATCTGCAATTACACAGAAATCACAGAAGGATTCATGAGGTTGTTATAGAAGGATGTCCCTTTCATTTGGGATGAACTTGCTCAATGCTCATTTGACGCTCTCAAACATGCTTTAACACATACACCGTTGATACACCCCCATAACTATGTGAGA
>ML787599.1:254581-286961 GCA_009831015.1 Picea engelmannii | reverse complement strand
CCCAACACCTTTGTTGAAGAGGAACGTTTTCTATGTCTAACGAAATTGGATGAGATCCATCGTGATGTTGCTCTCATTAATGAGACATATAAAAAAATGCATCAAAACTCAATATGATAAGTCTGTTGGACCTCGTGCTTTTGCAGAAGGAGATCTAGTCCTGGTCTACGACCAAGACCATGATAAACTTGGAGCAGGAAAACTAGAACCTATGTGGCATGTACCCTACATCGTAAAATGTGTGTTACACAGAGGTGTCTACGAATTAGTCGACTATGATGGAATCCCTCTCAACGAACCTTGTAATAGGCTTTATTTGAGGAAGTATTATTCTTAGAAAAATTTTCACGTGTGCTTTGTACATTATTGTACCATATGATTTGGTTTTGTGTGTCTTTACTTTGCATGTAAGGGTTTTTTTCATCTTTATCTACTTATACCCTGCTTTGTGCTTGAATGCGCAGATGCCAACATCTTTCGCCATATATTTTTTATTTGCAGATGGCGCTAGCCGACATACCTAGACCTTAGCTTTTGGGGCTTGGACCATTTACTATTCTGGCAAGTTGGTACATTTAGGAGGGATCTGTCTTGGACCTTCAACCAATAATGTTGCAAAATATCATGCCGTAATTGGAATTTTTACCTAGGTTGCTTCTCTTAACATATCTCAGATAATCATTAGTCTTGATTCCCAACTCGTGGTTTATCAACTTAATCGTGTTTATGTCGTTCACAATCCATTTTTGCTACATCTCTATCTAAGGGTTCACTATCTCGAGAGGTATTTCACTTATATAGAATACCGACATATATTGAGATAACTTAATGTCATTATAGATTCATTAGCAAATTATATGTTGGATTGGCATCTCACACATAGATGAATATTCAAAATCATAAAGTAGTAAATAAAAACATCACATCATTTGAAAAATAATTATCTGAGACAACACACACACACACATATATAAATAGAAAAAGTGTGTCATAACATTGTCCAAAAGCACATAAAAGAGAAAAAACATGGGATACTATGCCCGTACATCATTGCATAAGACTGCACTAAAGACAAGAGACTCTACTCGTCCCCCTGCACTACATTGTGCTCATGGTAGCACATCACTACTATAGCTACTCACCACAACAGATGGTTGAGACTCTTTGGGACACCTACTATGTGCCTATGAGGGTGATAAGGAACATCTCTCAATATCATGGAGGGGACACCCATGGAAAGCTCCCTCATATTCCTCTCTACCTCGCGGAGCCCTCCGTCTCCACCACCTACCTCCACCGCTACCTGAACACCAACACGTCATCCAAATGGAAACATCCCAATCGGGCATACCGTGCCTCGGTTTGCATGATGAAAGACAAACATGTTTAAGATCCCTCATTGTACCACAAAAAAATACATATATCATAAAAATCAAAAACACCTTTTGCAAGGTCACGTTTTGGAATTTACCCGATGCATCCCACTGTGCCCCTTCAAGGAGCACTGCCTCGGAAGTCCATCCTAGCATAAGGAGAGTCCTCCACTGCCATAATCTGCCTCCTCCACCATGTGAAGAAATCAACAGTAAAAGAAAAAGAGGAGGGCTTGTTCCCCAACTGAGGTGAAAGGCTTGTCCACCTTTCCATCCCAGGCTCGGATACAAGATGCTTTATCACAACAATCTAAGGTTGCATCAAAGGTACTTATTCCAGGAAGAATGATACCAAGAATGATCCGTACCCAAACTGTTTCTCCCTCCCTATTCTACATCTGGAAATTTGATCTTTGACAAATTTTGCTAGAAATCCTGCACACCAATTGAAGATCTTCGGCCCAAGACACTCAACTGCATATGTCATCTGTTATTTGGAAGCCAAGTGGGGACCAATACTTCCTACTAGTTTGGTGATGGTGAATAGGATAGCTCGTAATGGAAGATCTCTCACATCCTTTATTCCAATCCTACCTCTTTCCTTGTGGGATATCGACAAACAAAAATGTCCTATATAGTCATCCATCTGCAAGGGTGTAGCTCGATGCTCGGATAGGATGATGGGTGCCTCTCTTTTAGAGAGCTCCGTCAGAAAATACACATCCTCGATCTCAATCTCTAAAAGTTGAGATCCCACTCGAAAATCCCGCTCATCAACATCCCATAACCCAATCAGATGCTCTAAGAGAAGCATCTCTTCCTGCATGTTCTGTATCTTGAAAATTTTTAGTAAACTGCAATTTCAGAGCGCTGCCCTTGGTTGAGGGTCATGCAATGCAGCCATATCATCATTTTTTTGTTCTCTTTCCTTCCACTCGAGCATTTTGGCTTTTGAATTCATGCAAAACATCATTAAAGATCATTAGTAAAAACCCCAAGTCAAAATCATGCTTTTTAATATGCTTAAAGATAAGCAATTCTTTTTTTGCGTCTGGTGCCCCCCTATAGACTATTTTAGAGCGCCAGCGTGCCCTATACATAAGCACCAAGGTGCCACGATCTGGGATGGCACCCCCCCGATACCCTAGGGGAGCACCACCCTAGTAAGGTGCCATGGGGGTTCTTAAAGGGGCCAAAACAACTCAAAAAACGCATAAAAATCAAAATAAAAGCATGGAAATGGAAGAGGGGGATCAGACTACCAACCCGGTCCAGACGGAATGAAGAATGATTGTCCATAGCTCTCGTAATCGATGCCAAAAAAACTTCTCCAAATGGAAAATATCCAAGTGAAAAAAGGCAAGTGAGAATGAAAAGTGAAATGAACTAGATTTTTTCACCCAAATGACTTTTAACCACTTGCAAACTAGTTTAAATTAAACCTTTTTCACATTAATATTTTCCTTTTATTCGATTTTCGTTGGTTTAGAAAGGAATTACTGACAATTGTTTGCCCAAAATGTCTTTTTAATACAAGAACTCAGGAGGCAGAACTTTTGGTGACCTTGCCATCCTTTGAAGCATACTTTGTCATTCTTCGAGCTTGCTAAATCATGAAGAATCGTTTGTTGGGTGATAGTTTAACCCTTTTTCGGTCCCGACAGACTAACTACGAAAAATGAATTCTCTGATCTCTTTGGTTAGAAGAGTTCTCCTTCACATTATTTTATGCTTTTTCGGGCCTGGGAAACTAAATTTATGAAAAAGAACATCCATGGAGTTTTCTTTAAGTTATTTTCAAACTCTCTAAACATGAAAAACCATCGAGTTTTCCTTCTCTGGACTCGTAAAACTATACATTGAAGGGCCCATCTAGGAACGAAACCTTACTTATTCCAGTTCGTTAAACATAGAAAGAGGAACTTATCGAAGGTGTGTTATATTGAGAAATTGTTATCCTCCTCAAGCTCGTTAAACAAGAAAGAGGTACTCATCTATCTGGATGGGGGAAAAATTGAAGGAAGTGGGTCAAGTGTCTTGAAACATGTAAGGCAACTTTCATTGTTACCCTTGAACATGGCACTTGTTTGCATCTCACCTCATAATCAGTCCATCCACTCGCCTCCGAGTCGTACCAATCCCATGAGTCATGTTACTCCTTCGGCTCATCCGAAGAGTGCCCCGATGGTCGTTGCACTATGTTTTGGTCCTTTTCTCAATCAAGTCAAAGCTTCCAAGCAATGTGTCGTTCCTCATAATGTTCAAGGGAAGTATTTTCATTCCAGACCAACCATCTACAATATTACATGTTTCCATTCATGTGTTAGTCCAAATTCATATAATCATTGTCTCATATCACTTTCCTATGACAGTTTCGTGTCGACGACATGGATACATCAAGGCCCCCTTCTACGAGTCTTTTTCTTGTCGAATTCAACATATTATCCGAGAATTAGACTTAGAAACATGACAATACCTTGGAACCTGCATGCCTTAATGACATGCCTCCTCGCTTTCGATAGCGGGTTTACATCAATGACCATGATCAATTGATTCCACAGATGTTCGACTTCAGCTCATTATTCACGTTCGCTGGAATGTACTATAGGTACCTTGGGAGTCATTGACATCATTGGTGATTTCCCTCGCCCTAGTTAACTATATACATTAATGACCGATAATCAAGTGATTTCTACCATGTTCGACATCAAAACATTTATTCACATGGATATAATCATATTGTTTTGGGATCAGGATGAAGACCTTGGGTTGAGTACTTACTGTGTTCCATACCTTTCCCAGGTTGTGATGGATATCATTTGGTTGATATACATAGATCCACTTTGTATTGGTATGTGGCTATGTTCTTGTCATATTGTAGCTCCACTATATTCTTTTGTAGCTATGATCAGGGCATGTCATGGAGAAATGGATCCACGTTGTATCTTTGGTGGCCATCTCCTTCGTCAATATCATTATGGATCCATAGTGTATTGGTCAATGGTCATGCTTTGAGTCATTTATATTTCGAGCATAAGTATACCTGCCTCAGGAATGAAACATATATTTATATTGTTTGATGTTTTGTTTGTAACTTCTACTAGGTTCTCCGACTCCTTCACCCTTGCATTGAAGAATCTATAAAGTGTTTCGACCATTGGTTTCCTCTTCTGACTTCACACTTTGAGGGGCAATCTGTTACATGGAAAAATTCCACGCTTGCATAATGTGTCGCATGTGGTGCAAATGCCACATTCTAAGTGTCGCAAGTGTCACAAATGGTGCAAACATTACATCCTAAGTGTCACAAGTGTCACAAATGGTGCAAACATTACATCCTAAGTGTCGCACTTGGCACAAACATCACATTCTAAGTGTCACAAGTGTTGCAAGTGGCGCAAATGTCACATCCTAAGTGTCACAACTAAACTGTCGCAACATACTTCATGCACTCTTAGTAAGAGTTGCAACTCAATCGACACCATAGAAACACTTGCCATAACCCCTAAATCATGTTGGAAGGAAAAGCCCCATCATTTGGCAGTTGGAACATACCTTTTCTACCTGGGATTTTGACCATTCTTGGACATTTAAGAAGACTGGAGCTCCCCTGCTTATGCTTAGGGAGCGACGATGCTCCCTACACCATGTTAAGGGAGCGCCATGGCACCCTGTCTCTAGCTTTAAGGGGGTGCCATTATTGGTTGAGGGAATCAAGGTGAATCCCACCTTATTCTAAGGGACAAATCTGAATGTTGGGGTTTGTTTGCTTTGAGTCTTACTCCATGGCTCTATCTAAGGAAAATAATCATAACCTATGGAGCCATATCCTCTACGAATTCCAAAAATACTCAAGGTGGTTGAGCCTCTCAAAGCCTATAAATTGGAGGCATTTCCACGGTGAAAAGGGGGAAAGAAATTATAAAAGCTTCACTATTTTGATCTTAGTTTGTTCATGCAAGGGGTTGCACGAGAAGAATTTGGAGAGGCTACAACTGCATCAATCGTGGTCTGTAAGTATTCTCTTTTGGGTTCTCATTGAATATACTTGGCCTATTTCCTTCAAGCTTATGTATTCTTGCATGTGCTTGTCTATTGTTTCTTTATCGTACATGAATTTGTTTTACATGATCAACTAGAGTAGGAGGTAGTCATTTCTCTTTGCTGCCTCTTGTAGGTATCAGGTTGTGCCACGGGGTTTGAAGATCAAGATCAAAGATTAGAAGCAATGAGGACAAACTTCATAAATAAGGTACATCATGCCCTTTCTCCGTCTCTCTTTCTGATTGGTTAAAACGAGTTTAAAGGGATGTTAGTGTCCATTTGTAGTGTTTCTGTCTTAGTATAGGGGTCTGGTAATCCAAGGGAAGTTTCACCTATCCGTAGGGGAAATATTCTGTAACAGGGAGATGACAAACAACAACCCATTTTAGAGGCCAAGGACTTGCACTTCTCTTCCACAGAGGCTACCAAATCATCATTTGAAAGTGATGGAGCTTTTGAATTAGGACAAGTCGACTTACTAGAAAGCGTTGTTGGAGGGATGCTCGGGGAGTAGACACTTGGCTTGAAATCCCAGGTAACCGAGGGACTCTTCCACATATCCTTTTCCCCTTTCGCCACCTTCTCACCAACAACAATGCTGCATCAACCTTCCTTTTCCATGATTTTTTAAACAAAGGGAACTAGGAGGGGGGCCTTCGACACTGAGCCAATAAGTGACACACTTCACGACAATCGTAGCACCTAAAAGGTACTCTCCAGTAGTCTATCCTTTGAGTCTAGGAGAACCCGATGTAGAACAATTCTATTTCATCTAGCAAGGCATCTCTTAGATCAACTTTGCTCTGAATCCAAGCCCACTTCCTGTCCGTTTTTAACTCTGACCCATGCTCACTTCTGATGAATTTCCCTAACTAATTTCCAATGGAGGCCATAATGGCCTCATGCCAAAACACCAATGAAAAATTGGGGAGAATTGCCCACACTTTTGAGGGGGAACGCACATCTATGACCAGATCAAAATTGGCCTCCCATTCCTTCAAAACTAAACTAGATGACCCCTAGTTCCATGCCTGACAGAAAATTTCCCCTAAATCCTCCTTCGTCCTGAATTTAAAGACAATCCATCCGCATGCCAAGGTATGAAAAATTGGACGATAACCTAACATACTAGCCCAGTTAGCGTCTAGCCAACCCTCCAAGGTAGGGGAGTGAAATGGGAGCCCTGGGCCCAATCTGCGCCCCCTGTCACAGCAGACGACTCACTAGCCAACTCATCTTCTAAGCGCCTGTACTGTCGTTGCTTGACAAAGTCCTCTTCACTAATGAATATATATGCCTTACTGATCACCTTGTCTCCATAATCCACCGCTTCCTCCGCCATACGATCTACTCCCTCCTGTTAATAAAGAGTTGTTAAAGCTACAACTCGTAAGTACATACGATCCACTTGCCATGAAAACCATCATATCCACTCAAAAAACCTAGCAATGATAGGCCCTACCTAGACTAGATCCACTCGTGGTCTTGGCTCTCAAGAACCAGAACCAATCTATTAGCTAGGGTTTCCCATCCCAATGACTTATCTTAATTAACAATAAAAAAACACTATATATATATATATATATATATATATATATATATATATATAATTTGTTTTATTAATCTCTTAATAAATATATTTTGAGATTTGATTTTGAAATATGATATACAATTGTTTTTGATTAGTTAAAAACTTATCTTACTTAAATGAAAAAAATATATTAATAATCCAAATTCGAAAAATATTTGACAAGAATGAAAATTTCATGCCATATATACCACTAATAACTTTGAATTATTTCAAATGACTAAATTTAATAACTTTAAATTATTTCAAATGACTAAATTTATGATTAATAAATTATTTCAAATAACTAAATTTTATTTTTACTAAATTATTTAAAATGACTAAATTTTATTTGTACACAACAACAATATTACTACACACTAAAATCTTCAAATTATATCAAATATTACTACACACTAAAATCTTCAAATTATATCAACACATACTAGGCTCGGACAACCCTCGATAATGTAAGTTTATGGACTTCGTATATATTTATATATATAAACAACAATATTTTTCTTTTTTTTAAGTAAAAGAGGGGGAGAATCCTTCTATTCAATCCATGAAAAAAGTACAAAGTGATACATCGATTTGTTAATGGGAGAAGACCCCCCAGAAAGAGAACAGGGGATCACTTGAAACTAGCCTATGCTAAAAGAGAGCCCCAAAGAGTGTGTGGGCAAAGCAAGATGAAACATTACAATATAAGGAGAAAGGGCCGGATCATTGTGTTGGCCGGTGAGGATCCTTTCTACCTTTTTTCTTACGAACATCAATCCAACCAAAGGAGCTGATAGGCTCAACAACTTTTACCACCAAAGCCAGATGGTCTGAGGAAGTGCCATAATCTTGAGCTGCTGAATCTAGGGGTGCTTCTTTGTCGCTGTCTGAGTTGTCTGATTCATGAAGATGCTTCTGAGTCCCTGGGAGCGGGGTTGTGATCATGATTGTGTCCATTGTTTCCCCCTTTTTGAGAGGTGGGTGGAAGGACTTAATTGTGGGAGTTGGAATCATGACTTCTGAATCTTTAGGATTTTGTGCCGAGGCCGCAGGCTGGTGTTTTGGGTCGACAGTTGGCTGCTGAGCGAAAGTTGGGGCCTACGAAGGTAGTGAGGAAGGCAGAGGAGTTGGAGCGTCTTTGTGATGTTTCTTGTTGTCGGAGGAAGGGTTTGGGCGACTTTTGTGAGATTTTGGTCCTTGCCAACCATTGGCTCTTTTCCGTGCTCTAGAGGTTGAGGAAGGGATTGGGGATAGAGGACAAGTTGCCTGGAGGTGCCCTGTTTGCTGACAGGAGCGACATCTGAAGGCAATGTTCTCATAATCGACCATCTGCGTGAAAGGATCTCCCTCATCCCAATCTATAAGAATCCTATTCGGAAGCCATTGACTGAGGTCAATTTCAACGCATATGCGGGCGAAAGTGATGAAGCCTTTTGCTATCCTGTCTGTGTCTATCTTGATAAATCTACCCAACGCATTGCCCAGGGTGGGTAAAAAAGATGAAGAATAGAAATGCAAAGGTAGATTGGGTAGTCTTACCCACACCGGTGTAGTCATGGCTGTCATGGTCAGTGGATTGAAGTCGGGGAACCATCTCTGCATGGAGAGACCAGATCTGCCACAGAACCAAGGACCTTGCTATAGCACGCGTTGACATTCGGCTTCTGTGGAGAAGTTGACGATAAAGAACCCCTTGGAGCAGAAGAACAACTCATGACCTGCCAACCAGGTCTTATTAACCCATTCCCTTAGCGCAGAGGCCGAGGGCCAAAGTCCGTTGAAGCGACAAATGAGGGCTTTTGCCTAGTAGATAAAGGCATAGCCATAGACTTGGGGATCTTCGACTTCTGTTGTTGGAGGTTCTGTGCATTGCTCCACAATGAAGGCAGATCCAAAGGGCTCCTTTACTTTTGAAGTTTCAGCCTTGAAACCCGAAGGAGCAGAAGTCCCTGATTTCACGGCATACTTGTAAGAGCTTGGATGAGTGACTGAAGGCGCTCCTCCACGCAAACGAGAAGTGAGAGAAATGGTTGATTTTTTAAGATTCCCATGGTCCCATAGCAGAGAGCCATCCCCAAGCTATCGTCCTTCGAAGATTAGTCGTTGGAACCCAGGTGGAGTACCTGTAGCCTGGTGGATTTGGGTTTTGAGCTAAAAAACGGAGTCTGAGTCTTGAGCATGCAAGCAGAGAGAAGATCCGACAATGGTCTTTACAAAAAGGGGTAAGCCTACCGCAATCTCAGAGCTAGTCTTGCCGCGATATTCAGAATGAAACCTCGCTCTTGCATTACTCTTAACTAGATTCCTATACCAGAGCGAAGGCGAAGAATCCCCCAAGAGCTGAAGATCCCTGAGGTCTCTGCTAGTTGAATGGCTTTCGATCTTTAGATCAAGGCGACGACGACAGCTAGGGTTTAGCACTTGCCACATCCGCAGTCTATTCTCAGCATTGATCTGGGCCCAAATCGTTGGTTCTCTCTCGCAAGAGAATGAGTTGGAGCCTCCCTCCTCAGTTGCGACCGTCCATCGAAGTTCTGCTTCCTCTGGTTGGGGTGAAAGAATAGATGTAAAAAGGGCCACGGAGGTGTCTCTCGATGTCCCCTTGAGAAACCCTTCTTCTAAAAGGGGTTGCATAACCAGCCACTTTCTCGTTTGTTCCCACGTTAGGGTTTCCTCTGCGTCGGCCGCTAACCTTCTCGACGAGATGAATCGTTTCTTCCATCCTGGTGCTGGAAGCACGACGAAGACTCCATCTACTGGGACTAGCTGCGCTTCCGTTTCAGGATCCTTCTCCGTGAGTTGTTGCTGGTCCATCTCGACCCTGCAAAGGTCCATCACCTCCTTCTCCAAGTTAAGGTTCCTGTGATCAGGCCCAAAAGTTTTTCTTCAAGTCTTTATCTTTATCTTTATTCACAGCTTAGATCTATAATTCTTAATCTCTAAATGCTTCAATATATAAACAACAATATTACTACACACTAAAATCTTCAAATTATATCAACACATACTAGGCTTCGACAACCCTCAATTATGTAATTTATGTACTTCATATATATTTATATTTATACAGGCGATGCATTAAGTTATAAAGCTATCACCTTTGAAAACAAAACTCGGAGCCATTTTCTTCATGAATCCGAAGACGGAAGGAAGCAAGGTAGTGCAGGACCGAAACTCGGCCAATTGAAAACTGATAGGAGGAAATGGCCTCGGAAGCACAGGGTTCCGGCAACAGCTTCAAACCCTACAAGCTTAAACACATTTTAACAGGACACAAGCGTGCAGTATCAAGCGTCAAATTTTCTGCGGATGGGAAATTACTGGGGAGCGCCTCTGCGGACAAAAGCGTGAGAATATGGTCTGCAGGGGACGGAAGTGCGAAGAGGGAGCTCCAAGGCCACGCCGAGGGCGTCTCCGACATGGCATGGTCGTCGGATTCCCATTACGTTTGCTCTGCCTCCGACGACAAAACCCTGCGCATCTGGGACGTCCACACAGGCGATTGCATCAAAACATTGAAGGGCCACACCAATTATGTCTTCTGTGTTAATTTCAATCCGCAATCGAATCTCATAGTTTCCGGCTCCTTTGACGAAACAGTGAGGATTTGGGATGTGAGGACGGGGAAATGCTTGAAGGTTTTGCCGGCCCATTCTGACCCTGTGACGGCCGTTCACTTCAACCGGGATGGTTCGTTGATAGTTTCCAGCAGTTATGACGGACTCTGCAGGATTTGGGATTCTGCTACCGGCCATTGCTTGAAGACGCTTATCGATGACGAGAACCCCCCAGTTTCATTTGTCAATTTTTCTCCCAATGGCAAGTTCATTCTGGCCGGAACCCTGGACAATACATTGGTATGTTTAAACCCTAAACCCTGAGCGCTAAGGAAAAATTAAGGTTTGAATTTCAACGCGCGAGTTTTATGTGAAACTTAGTAAGTTTTGATTAATCGGCACGTTGTTTCCTCGCAACCCATAACATTGGACCAGGTTTCAGTAGAATTGTGTCTAGGAGTTACAAGGGTTTGCAAGTAAACTAATCTGCTGAAATTTTTTAAACTAATCTGCTGATTTTTTTTTACCACGAAACCATTGCCTTCCAGGTAAAGTTTACAGTAGGATTGTTTTGCACGGACACCTCGGTCCGTTTCTCACATGCCTGCACATTCTGAGTACTTACAGTGAAATAGTCTATCAACTCTTATCGACAGAGAATCTCAATCTGCTAGGAAAGTTCATGACAGAAACACGATACCATATATCAAATATTACGAGGACACGCTAGTTTTCACTTTGTAATTGTGTAGTAAAATCAGAAATTTGAATGGATCTCAAGGAACAATTGTGTTAACTATTGTTGATGATTACAGCTGCGTGAGACATCCTCTACGACATAGACTGAGTGAGTTGGCCTGTGAGAGAGCCCATGAGTTGGGTGTGCCCATGAGATGGGTGTGTCGTTCCTCTCTGAGATGGAGATGGAACGCCGTGTGCCCCTGTGTAGGGAAGATGCCCATGAGATGGGTGTGTCGTTTGAGATGAAACGATGTGTACCCCTGTGAAGGGTGAAGGAGCCCATGTGATGGGTTTACTGTTCTCCTCTCTATAGAGAGTTGAGACGATGTGGTACTCCAGATGATTCTTCTGTGAGACTCAATGAGATAGAGATCTGTTGAGTAGGATGTCCTTGTGGCTGAGCACAGGTGAACGTCATCCTAGTGGTTGAGCACTAGTGAGTGTGTGTCCAGATGATTCTCCTGTGAGACTTAGTGAGATAGAGATCTGTTGAGTTGGACGTCCTTGTGGTTGAGCACATGTGGACGTGCCCCTAGTGGCTGAGCATTAGTGGGTGTGTGAGATCCCTTGCTATATTGTTTAAGAGTTAGATTTACTTGCAACCCTAATTGTGATGTAAAGGGTACAGGTCGGCCCCACCATAAAGTGAAAGATAATTAATGTAAAAGATAATTAATTTGGTAAATATTAATTATATTCTGAGTTATTGAAGTCGGTCCTGTTGTGCCAATAGACACCATTTTTGATGTGTCTAGTCTAGTATAAATAAAGGTGATTTCCCCATTGAGGAAACACAACACATGTGATTTTGGAAATTTCAGCAAGTACAAGTTCTAGAGCTGAAGTGCGCACCTCTCTTGGGTGCTAGCCTTCTTGGTTTTGGAGACCACCCTTTTGTGTGCTAGGTCTATGGTGTGGGAGGTCTTTCTCTTGATAATATAACAAAGGATTGTTGAGTATTCTTCCCTTGTTGAGAATGGTTTCCCAGGATATTTCTTGTGTTCTTGTGCATGGTATTTCTTCTTGTGATCTTGGTTATTGCAACAATTGTTCACGGTGTAGTTGCATTTGTCTATGGTTCAAGTAAATGCTAAAAATGAATTAAACCTCATGCTTGAGCCTAGCATAATGGAAATTCAACATGGTTTCAGAGCATAAGTCTTGAAGAACCCATTGCACAAGCATCTACCAGTCATCCTCTCACTTCTGCAGAATAGTACGACCCTCCCAGGGTTTCCAGAAAATCCATACGATCCTCCTTTTCTGAGGTATTGCAACACCTTAAACTTGGACGTTGGGGCCCAAAATTGTATGGGAGTGTACAACCTTCCTCAGCGCACCTCCAACAAGTTTCAGATTGCATTTTCGAGCATTTTGGATTTTTGGCCCTAGGGTTTCTAGGGTTTCACAACTTTCTGCAGAATTTTCAGAATTAGGGTTTCTGCAGCTCATTGAAGGAGCTTCTCAGCTCACTAGTGTTCTTCTGACTTTCAAGGCTTATTGTTGGCCGTCATAAGCCCAACAAAACCTAAGGTTGCTAGCCTAGCCTAGCCGTTAGGTTTTCTAGCCCAGTTGGAAAGGGTTTGTGAAGAATCTAAAATATGATGAACAAAACTATGATGGGAGATAAGCTTGATGGATCAAGCAAATACAGTTCCTGGAAGCCAAAACTTTAGAGAGATGAAGACATCAAAGAAGAAGCCTTCTTATTTATCTCAACACTCTCAGGTATAGTTCCTACTAATGATAATATTTGGCTAATCGACAGTGGTGCCTCCAGGCACATGACCAGTTTTAGAGATCACTTGACTAATCTTGTTGAGAAAGAGACCAATCTACATGTTGTCCTTGGAGACGATGCCAGATATAATGTAAAAGGGGTTGGAACTTCTACCTTCCAACTAGATTCTGACATGCATCTTCAACTAAGTGAAGTACTATATGTACCTGGGATGAAGAGGAACCTTGTCTCCATTTTTGCCTTACAAGACAAAGGCTACAAGGTTACCTTTTCTGAAGGAAAAGTTCTTGCATGGCATAATGACTCACATACAAATTATGCCAAAGTAATTGGTGTTCGAGAAAGCAGCGTATACAGATTGACCATCAGACCAGTCCAGGCCCTGTTACATGATACTACCAGCTTGAGTGAGCTATGGCATAGGAGACTTGCTCACATTCATTATAGAGCTCTTCCAGCTCTAGGGAAAATGGTAACAGGCCTTCCAGAGATACAAATTTAGCATAAAGGTGTTTGCAGAGGTTGTGCCCTTGGCAAGAATGTTAAAGGGTCCTTCTTGAGCAGTGACAATAGATCCAAGGAAATCTTGGACTTGATACATTCAGATGTGTGTGGCCCAATGACTGTTGCCTCCCTGAATGGATATTTGTACTATGTACTTTTCATAGATGATCACTCTCGAAAAACTTGGATTTGCTTCTTGAAGAACAAGGATGGAGTCCTTGCAAAATTTCAAGAATTCAAAGCTCAGGTTTAGAACCTAACCGGAAGAAAGATCAAGGTACTAAGATCGAATAATGGAGGAGAATACACCTCCAAGGATTTTAACAATTTCTGTATTGAAGCAGGGATCAAGAGGGAGTACACAATTCCTTACAACCCTCAGCAAAATGGGGTTGCAGAGAGAAAGAACAGAACCATCATCGAGGCAACCAAAGCAATGATACATGATCAGAGTCTACCTATGACTTTTTGGGCAAAAGCATGCATGACAACAATATATGTTCAGAACAAGAGTCCTCACTAGATTTTGAAGAACATAACTCCCGAAGAAGCTTTCACCGGAGTGAAGCCTGAGATTGGACACTTCAGGATATTTGGGTGCCCAGTATATTTCCATGTACCCAAAGAGAAGAGATCCAAGCTAGACCCTTCAAGGAGAAATGGTACATTTGTGGGATACAGTGAATCTTCTAAGGCATATCGGATCTACATCCTTGGTTAGAGACAGATTGAGATAAGCAGAGATGTTATCTTTGAAGAAGAAATAGCCTTTCAAAGATCTAGAGAATCTCAGATGGAGATCGACAATGAGACAATACCTTCTCCCCCTTCAGCAGTTCAGAGGGAGACAAACATTATTCCAATTGATCCAGTTGTTCCAACTGATCTAGTTGCTCTAGTTGATATCCCCAGAGATATTGTAGTAGGGCATAAAAGGCCTGCCTAGGCTCGACAGACAGAGGAACATGCATGTTCCTCTGTAGGAGGCAGAGGAACATGCAACCCCTCAAGGCACATCCCGAGAGAGCAAGAGACCAAAGAGATTTTCAAGCTACCTTTCATCCATGAGCCACATCATTGATTCTGAGCCTTCTTGTCATGGAGAAGCTACAGGTGAGTAGGTATGGCAAAATGCCATGACAGAAGAATATCAGTCTATCTTGAAGAATGATGTATGGGATATTGTTCCAAGACCAGAAGGGAAGTCTGTAGTGACTTCCAAGTGGATCTATAAGATCGAGCATGCAACTGATGGAAGTATCGAGAAATACAAAGCGAGATTTGTAGCTAGAGGATTCTCACAAGTAGAGGGAGTTGACTATGATGAGACATTTGCTCCAGTAGCCCGATACACTTCCATCCATACTATCATTGCACTAGTTGCATCCATGGGTTGGAAACTACATCAGATGGATGTAAAGACCAACCTTTCTCAATGGTGAGATTGAGGAAGAAGTCTATATCGAGTAGCCAAAAGGATTCGTGATACACAATGATAAATCTTATGTGTGTAGGTTGAAAAAAGCCCTGTATGGACTAAAGCAAGCACGTCGTGCTTGGTATGAGAAAATGGATGGATTCTTGATGAATTTGGGCTTCAGCAAGAGTGTTGTTGATCCAAACCTATATTACCATATTGTTGGTAACGAGTGCTTAATCTTGGTCCTATATGTGGATGACCTATTCCTCACCGGTTCAGAAAGACTTATTGCTGAATGCAAGCAAGCATTGAATGCTAAATTCGAGATGAAGGATCTAGGTATGATGCACTACTTCTTGGGACTAGAAGTATGGCAAAGGATTGATGAGATTTTCCTGAGTTAAGGAAAATATACAGTGGAGATATTGAAGAAGTTTGGTATGACAGAGTGCAAATCCATGCCTACACTGATGGTGATGGATTTGAAGAAAATGAATGATGCTTCTACTGATTTAGGCGAGATTGATTCACACTTGTACCGACAACTGATTGGATCACTGATGTATCTGGTTAACAACATACCTGATATATGCTATGCAGTGAATGTACTTAGTCAGTTCATGAGTCAGCCGAGACAGACTCACTAGATAGTAGCGAAGCATGTATTGAGATATCTACGAGGCACAGTTGGATATGGCCTGAGATATGCCTCCAGTGTAGACTTGAGTTTGCAGGGATATGCCGATGCAGATTGAGCAGGGAGCGCAGTGGACCGAAAGAGCACATTCGGTTGTTGTTTTACCTTCGGGTGTGCCATGATTTCTTGGTGCAGTAGGAAACAAAGCTCTGTGGCTTTGAGTACTACAGAAGCAGAGTATATAGTTTTGAGTGTGGCAGTCCGTGAAACAGTGTGGCTTCACAAGCTCCTGACAAATTTATTTGATCATGAGATGGATCCCACCATTATTCATTGTGATAACCAGAGCTGTGTGAAGCTCTCTGAGAACCCTATGTTTCACGATAGATCGAAACACATTGAGATAAAATGTCATTATATCAGAGACATGGTGCAGAGGAAAGCAGTACACGTGCAGTACCTTCCTACACATGAGCAGATTGCAGATATCTTCACCAAACTGCTTGCCAAGACGAAGTTTGAGTACTTCCGTGAGAGACTTGGCCTGGTGGAGAATGCCTCCCTAGCTGAGAGGGAGTGTTGATGATTACAGCTACGTGAGACATCTTCCAGGACACAGACTGAGTGAGTTGGCCTGTGAGAGAGCCCATGAGTTGGGTGTGCCCATGAGATGGGTGTGTCGTTTGAGATGAAACGATGTGTACCCCTGTGAGGGGTGAAGGAGCCCATGTGATGGGTTTACTGTGCTCCTCTGTGTAGAGAGTTGAGACGATTTGGTACTCCAGATGATTCTCCCATGAGACTCAGTGAGATAAAGATCTGTTGAGTAGGACGTCCCTGTGGCTAAGCACAGGTGGACGTGATCCTAGTGGTTGAGCACTAGTGAGTGTGTGTCCAGATGATTCTCCTGTGAGACTCAGTGAGATAGAGATCTGTTGAGTTGGACGTCCCTGTGGCTGAGCACAGGTGGATGTGCCCCTAGTGGCTGAGCACTAGTGGGTGTGTGAGATCCCTTGCTATATTGTATAAGAGTTAGATTTACCTGTAACCCTAATTGTGATGTAAAGGGTACAGGTCAGCCCCACCATAAAGTGAAAGAGAATTAATGTAAAAGATAATTAATTTGGTAAGTATTAATTATATTCTAAGTTATTGAGGTCGGCCCTGTTGTGCCAATAGACACCATTTTTGATGTGTCTAGTCTAGTATAAATAAAGGTGATTTCCCCATTGAGGAAACACAACACACGTGATTTTGGAAATTTCAGCAAGTACAAGTTCTAGAGCTGAAGTGCGCACCTCTCTTGGGCACTAGCCTTCTTGGTTTTGGAGAGCACCCTTTTGTGTGCTAGGTCTATGGTGTGGGAGGTCTTTCTCTTGAGAAAATAACAAATGATTGCTGGGTTTTCTTCCCTTGTTGAGAAGGGTTTCCCAGGATATTTCTTGTGTTCTTGTGCATGGTATCTCTTCTTGTGATCTTGGTTATTGCAGCAATTGTTAATGGTGTAGCTGCATTTGTCTATGGTTCAAGTAAATGCTAAAAATGAATTAAACCTCATGCTTGAGCCTAGCATAGTGAAAATTCAACAACTATGACATACTTAGATGCTTATGCAGCAGTGTTGATAGATTCTCATAATCAGAGTTGTGATAACCGACCAAATAAAAAACAAATGCAGCCAGTTTCACTCGTTTTTTGGCCAAACTGGTCCAAACTAGTGGCTGACCCAGTTTGACTCGGCCAAGTCAGACGGAAACCAGCTGCTCAGCCCAGTCTGACAAAAATGTGGAGACATTTTTCTGTTTTGAGGCATTGTCAGTTAGGTATATTGGTTAAAGAATGTCTGGTACCAATTAATGAACAAGATTAAGACATGAATGATCCATTGTATATTATTGCATATGCAGTCACTATTATGATTGTTATTATTGGTAACTTGGTGTCATTCCTATCAGATTTGATAAGAAATTTAGGAATTTAGTAAATACTGTTCCCACTTAGGTTTACGAGTTTTCCTTACTTATTAATAGTCCAACTTAGTTTTATAGTAACCTAGGCCATAACTATTTTCCTGACCAGTTTTTCATTTCGGATGGTATTTAAGTTTTAACTTGTCACACATCACGTGCCTAGTTGCAGTCCATATTCCTTTTAGTCTTTATATTTTTAAAAGAATATACACATTTGGAATATTGCTGTCATTATCATTACATGGCAGTCATCTATCCCAATAACAGGTGCATGTTAGAATGACTTTTGTCCTCTAATTAAGCTTAGTTCAAATATATTATTGGACAAAGTAACCGAGTAATAATTATCACTTAGCATTCTACCCACCCTAAATATGTGGGTTTTTGAAGTGTGTTTGGAAAAATGAAGGCCTTTTTTCTTTTCAGTTTTTCTTTTCAATTCTCATTCATATTTGCTATGTACCTATCTGATTTGGTCTTACAGTTAACTAATTGGCTTGAATCATCACTACAACTGATCTCCATATGCCCTTCCAACTCCTCCCTAATCCGAGTATTACCAGTATTACCATAGCTCTTTCCCCAGCTATAGCTTCAATCTTAGCCCAATAGCTGGGATTTGTAAAGTTTAGTGATGACATAATTGCTATTAAACTGAACCTTCTTCCAGTCAGCAAGCTCCTGACTGATCTGGTCATACCGGGCTAGGATAACCATTCACAGTTACTAAGTGCACTGTCAATAGTAAAATCAAACATGGACATGAGCACACACTAATGCAAGGCAGAAAAAATAAACACCTGTGCAAGAAAGCAATTATTGAAGAAATCAAGGATGATGAAAGCAAACATGGACATCAATTTTTTTTATATAGAAGAGTATAGTAGCCCTGTAGGTAGTAGACAGACCAGTGAATGATTGCCATGATCTTGTACTCGATCTATGTAAGATTTTTAAAACTATAAATAAACGTATTTTAAATAACTACAAGGAGTAAGAGGTAATGAATTCTTTAAAAAAATGTTTAGTTGAATTCTTTAAAATATAAGAGGTAATGTTTTAATATATTGTATCTCTATTAAAAAAATAAAGCAAGTATATTACAACAGATGTAGTATTCGATATTATATTATATCATTGTCATGTCATTTATATAGATTCTATGAAGCATTTATGTATTTGTTATCAGTAATTGTGCTGTTAGCAAAGGGATTGTGCGTGCAAAATAGATGGATAGACATGAGCATGAATAGTCAATATATTTTAGTATTAGGTGGCTGTGTCCTACATAGGAGGATTTCTTTGTGCAACCACTTTCACTTTGTATTGTGTGTGCAAGATAGATGGATAGACGAGTGTGGATAGTTAATTTATTTTAGTATTAGGTGGGTGTGTCCTACAAAGGAGGATTTCTTTGTGCATCCACTTTCACTTCATTGGATAATGATGACCTCGATTTTATCTTAGTGTACCTGGCACAAAGAAACACAAAAGGTTATTTAAACCGCAATTGGTTAGGAAAAACAAACAGAGACTAATGTGTCCACAGTGTATGTATTACGTGGCAGCACCTCATGTAACTATTTTAGATTTCTAACTTCTTATGACGATAGGCAATTTAACAGAGTAAATTGTAATTTACAGCTCACTTTATAAAGGGAAATAAGAAAGTTTCCTGAAATGAGCATTTAGAATCTGTTGAAATAGAGAATAATTGTAGTGGTTGTGTGAACTTACCAAGAGTCTTCAACTAGCTGATCTCATGTCAGACGCTGGTCAGCTTCATGATTCACAGTGTGTGCACCTTTAATGCTATTGATATTTCTTTGGTATTTATGATTATACCATACTGAGGTTTGAATGGGATATATGAATGTAACTATAGAAAATAAGTTTTAGTATGATACCTGTTTTTTTGTCATTTGAAATGAAATTCTTGTATACTTACATTTCTTCTGAATGAATACTGGTGCATTTTAAGTGAGGTCAGAAGTATAGAAAAACAGAGAATTCATTACTAGGAAAGGTGATATTCATTACTTACGAGTACGATCGCAAAATATGCTTTGGTAGACCCAAAATACACAGTGAATTTTGCTCTGATAACTAAGAGCATCTTGCCTTGTTTCTCATCACTTCACTGTCATTTTATTTGAATTCTTTAGTTTGCTCACATAAAAGAGAGTGGCTACTTAAATCCAGAATATATAGTTTTCTTTTCATCTCTTAGAGACATCTTTCTAATGTGTTTTCTTTGATTATATATGTTACATGTAGCATTAGATTACTATCTCCTCAAAATATTTGCTATTCTGTCTAATTATATATTTTTAATCTATGGTGTGTTATTTACATCTCGGTTATATTTCATTTCTCCGCAGAGGCTTTGGAACTTTGCAACGGGCAAGTTTTTGAAAACGTACACTGGTCATGTTAACAGCAAATATTGTATATCCTCCACATTTTCTGTGACCAATGGAAAATACATTGTCAGCGGCTCAGAGGACAACTGTGTATATTTGTGGGATCTTCAAGCTAGAAATATTGTTCAAAAGTTGGAAGGTCATACAGATACTGTGATTTCTGTCTCTTGCCATCCCACAGAGAACAAAATTGCTTCTGGTGCATTGGAAAATGACAAAACTCTAAGGATTTGGGTTCAGGAAAATTAATTGGACTTCCCTTTATCATAAGTTGTTTGACACTCTGCCTTCTATATTCTGATAGATGCATTGTAACTGACCCAAGGGAGCAGAAGGAACATTATATTAAAATTGTATCAATGCACAGGTGTGCTATTTTTTCCCTTAATTGAAACAATATCTTCTGGTCCTCCCAAGGATTTGTTTTCAAGTTTTTGGTAATGATGAACAGTATTCCTGTAATATTAATTGTGCACCAGTGTGTATAACAAGAATCAGTTTTTTAGTGTCAATGTATAGAATTAAGTTATTAACTTACACTTTAGGTCTGAAATTGTGAGACAAGCTCTGCTTTTTTAATACAAGAGTTCAAGTGTTCTGATTGTGTTCTGTAATGGTCATCAGAGGCTGATGGTTCTTTGTAATTCACATTTACCTAGATCTATGCTGGTACCTCCCTACATCTTAAGGCATGATTTTATTTTTATTATATATTTATATAATTTCTATTTTTTAAACAATAACAATTTGAATTATATTAGAGTAACTGGCTTACATAATTTGCTGTTTGGATTTACAGATCGTCTTGTTTGTCCTTTTATACAAAAATTGCCCTCTGTCTACAGAGTAGGCATCTTTCCTCAAAACATCATTACATAATTTGAGTTCTAAGTCTATTATATTGAGACACATGTAGTTGAAAGAGCACACGTAAAAGCTAAGATGGACATATATAACTGAGAGACATATAGACCTCTAGACAGATGCATAGATACATCATTTTTTTTTCCTTGGAAAAAAAGCGTAATTTTATTGCTTCATGAACAAAATTACATTCTGCAGATACACCTCTTGGTGTATTCTATTACATTGAAGTCTGTAGCTGAAAGCTATCTATTTCATTTCTTGAATGCTTCTGTAGGCTGTTAATTCCACAAAAAAATCCTGGATCCGGTGCTGCTGAATGTGCTTTAGCTGGTCTTCATAGTACTGTTTGCATATATTATGCTTGACATATATACAAAAAATTTGTTGCTGATAATTGATTTTTCCAAAAAAAAAATCCTGTTCTTCATACTACTGTTAAACAAAAATTGTGCTGATTTGGATTAGTCCAGAAAAAGCCTGTGCAAATATTCATTTGCTTGTTCATTGTGATACTCAATTATTTTCCACTGGCCCATAGCCAAATTAATCTCCTTTTTCGACCGCTGGTCCGCTTCTTTATTGTTTTCCCTGTAGACATGTTGACAAGCAAAGGTGTCAAAGTTTGTCTGCAAACGAATAATGTCTTCCACCAATGCAGCAAGTCTTGTGTTTAAACATCTCTGTGTACCTTTTATCCAGTTTATGACATTTAATGAGTCCCCAAAAACTTTTAAAGACCGACAACCTTTTTCAATGGCAAAGGCAATGAGTAGTTTTTGAGGCTCAAAAGTTCTGCAAAGTTGTTTGTTCTTGGCCCGAAACCGAAAGTGATTATAAAATAGTGTGAAGTAGAAAGCTAGAGGAGTCCTCCACCTCCACAGAGATTTTGTTGGGAAGCTCCGTCAAAGAAACCCCAGGGGGAGGAATTGTCAATCACGATCTCTTGAAGCTGTCTAGAGGAAGGTCTAGTGCTCTGAGAGAGGAAAGAGGGCAGAAGTGCGACACTACTCGCTGCAGTGAGCTCAGGGGAAGGTGGGGTTCCTTTGAAAATGAAGGAATTCCGAGCGAGCCAAACACCCCATATAACCAAGAGGGGAAGGGCTCTTAAGAGTTTGTAGTCTCTTTTTTTCCACCAATTAGCCAAGAGTGATCAAAATCCCTTCCTTCCCAGATGCAATGCAGATTTAAGAGTCTACAAATTTCCTTCAAAACTTTGTTGATGAATCTACATTTTAGAAAGAGGTGTAATGTAGTTTCTCCTTCAGATTTGCAGAGAGAGCACCAACCGGGCCTAGCAAAATTCCTCTTTTGAAGGTTATCCCAAAGTCTGGACCTTGTTGTGTAGAACATTCCACATAAAAAGTCTAGTTTTTGTCGGACTTTTGACCTTCCACAAGTTCCTTCACCACCAAACAGGCTTTTGGGGGCCTAAATCTGAGTTATATTTTAGATAGCCCAGTTTTGGGGAATAGATCCCAGAGGGGGCTGGATTTGAGATCAATTCATCTTCGTTGTCCGTGAGTCTGATTTGAGAGAATTTTAGATAGTAAATATATCTTTCCAATTTAAGTTTTTCATCTTCACTAAGACCCAACCTAGTTGTATCCTTCCATCCCTGTGACCATAAGGTAGAGCGGCTGGAGTCCGCCAGTGAGCTTAGGTAAATAAAACCCAGGGAGTGTAAATGCTGAATTAATTGCTCGGTAAGTAAGTGATGTCCTTTACTTCCTGGTCAATGATCTTTCCATAATCTGAAACGGTTTTCGTTTCCAAGTTTCCAAGCTAAACCATTTTCAATGAGAGGGAAAGCGTTTAGTATGGCTTTCCAGATCACCGAGGCTCCCTTTATGGATTTTTGTTGACTTCTTATCCAAGCCTCTAGAGGTACTGGTGCTATATACTTCTGGTAGATGACCTTAGTGTTAAAATAATGTAATTGCAAAGTGTTTTCTTATTATTATTTGATATATTATTCATTGGATCAATCCCCATTGTGGACTGATCATGTCGGCTATTGTATAAGGACCAAATCTCCTTTTATGGATTGGTCATAATGTAATTGTAAAAGGCAAAAGGAGAAGCCGGCCCCAGAATATATCAAGAGGCCCCGAAATATAATAAAGGTGGTTATAACCACCCAGTTTGAGAAGTTGGCCCTGCCAGTGAAGAGACACTTCACACGTGCCAGATTTGTATAAATAAGGAGGCTAGCGCCTCACTTAGACACACCTCACTTGCTCATTGAGAGACAAGTTTCAGAACTGCAGTTGAAGAAGAAGGAGAGAGAGTGGCGCATCTTTTGGGAGAGGATCTTCTGTATTAGCTTAAGCTATCTCTTGGCATTGTATTGGCTATCTATAATAAGGAAGTTTTGCTGGGTTTTCTTCCCCTAGAGGGTTTCCTAGGATAAATGTTGTGTCTCTTGTGATTGTGTATTTCTTAGTGATCTTGTGTTATGTTATTGTTATCTATTGAAATGCAAAGAACTATAATAATGGCTTAAACATTAACACTTAGTCCAAAGACTAGAGGCGTTTATGATGCGCCACCCTCCCTTAGCCGCCAGTGATTTGGAGAAAAGGAAAATGTTTTTCAGACCCCAACCTCCCAATGCCTTTGGGGCGGCTATTTTATCCCACCGGACCCATGGGATTATATGAGCCTCCTTTTTCCCACTCCAAAGAAAATTAGAGGAGAGTTTTCTTCTTGCTTCCAGGATTCCTTTAGGGATCCAAGAGAGGGACATCCAATAAACTGGGATAGCTTCCAGAACTGACTTTACCAACACCAATCTCCCTTCCTGTGAAAGCCACCGGTGGCTACAGGCATTTAGTCTTTTGTCCAATTTCTTCAGGAGCCACTTCCAATCTTCTTTTTTGTAATCATTGGGTTTTAGGATGAAATCCAAGTACTTTAGTCCATCATCTAAAGTCTTTCTTTCGTATGGGAAAAATAAGAGGTGGGCTTGCTCTTCTTCTTCTGAAAGGAGGTATGTAGAGAGTGACTATTTTTTGTCATTGATTTGCATCCATGTTGCTTTTGAGAAAAGAGAAAGGATGTTCCTTAGAATTTCTACTTCCCTTCTGGACCCTCCACTGAAAATTAAGACATCGTCCACAAAAAGAAGATGTGTGAGAGACAATGCATGTGTGATATGCATAAATACATCATACTATAGCAAACATATTGTTCTCAAAACAAGTGATTGCATCTTTAGTTGAATGATTCTTATCACTTGAGACCAATTTGACCAGGTTCTGACTCTTGAGCCATCTGTAGTATGTACTTCTTCCTCATTAACTATCTCTTCCATCAGGTCATCCTTCAAGGGAGTGTCTTCAGGGGCAGAATTTGAAGTGTTTTCTGCCAGGTCTTGGAAGAAAGATGCCGCCTCTAAAATTTAAACATGGATTCTAGTCTATTGAGATAAGAAACAAGATCCTATTCCATATGACCTAACATGTTCATGTCATCTTTTGGTGTTACTCCAAAAGTGATTTCACCTTGCTAAGAGGGCACTATGTCTCCTAGCCCCTTGGCGATGCTTCATGGACATATGGATGGCTCAGTTTGGGTGGATGCTTGACGTTGATAGAATGCTAGCATGATGGCCTTACCTAGAGGCTAGGAGGTTGTTACCAATTGCTTGATTAGGAGATGTACATACCTAGGAGGAGTGTTGGGCACTTGGAGGAGGGCACTTAGCCTTTGGAGCTTGGGACCATGTGATATACACCTTGGAGGTTGGGCTCTTCACTTGAGGATGCTTGGGATGAGGAGCATACTTCATGAAGGTTTGTGATGGACCCGAACACATATGTTGAGGAGAAGCATTGGAGCATGGTGACCACATTGGCACAGGGGGATATGTGACACACAACTAGAGGAGGAGCGCCTTGCATGAGCACACTTGGATAGTGGACCATTGTGGAAGAGGGAGTATTGGACTGACAATGTGTTGGAGAGCATACCATCTTGGAGGGGTGTTGAGCCCAAGGAACATCTTGGGGGCTTGGATAAACCCTTTTGTGACACTTGTTTATTCTTGTATTGTAGAGTGCTCCATGTGGGGTTGCCTTGTTGGTTACTTGTATGAACATRAGTCCTTATTTTTGCTAGCTTCCCTCACCTATTGTTAAAATTAATGCAGCTGCAAGATCCATTCTCCGGGAGGATGGCAAGGACCCTAGTTGTGATCTAGGGCCCCTAGTACACTCCTGGGGTTCTTGGTCTGGGACCAAGCAKTKAGAGCAATGGCAAAAGACCCTAGTTGGCCCCCCAGTGTATTTCTGGGGTTCTTGGTCAAGGACCAAAAGTTTGATGATATAAGTCCCTTAGATGTGTTCTAGGGCCCCTGGATGTGTTCCAGGGAATCCTTGCTTAGCGCTTAAGTTGATCCTTGGTTGTGTACCTTGGTGGTTAAGACCCTAGTTGTGATATAGGGCCCCCAGATGTGTTCTGGGGTATCCTGGTCTGGGACCAGGCAGTTTCTTGGTTAAGTACCAAGCTGAGATGATGTGTGACCTTCTTCTCTCCCGGGATGGTCCATGTGACCTAGGAGCAGTTAAGAAGAAGGGCATGATCACATCATTAACCCTCCTCGTATGCTGGGATGATAAAAGCTTATAAGTTATATCATGAGACTCATGTGGACAAATCTGCCATTAAAGAAGGACTTAACCCTTGACTTTGTCTTTTTGTTTATTAATGAAACCCCCCTTGCTTGAGTAATGTCCCCCCTATTTGTTGATGACGTGTTGGGTCATTTCTTTACTCCTTCCTAAAGAAAAGCTGGCCGCTTTTATCTTGAAACCCCTCTCATTGACTTGTCTTTTTTCTTTGTAGACTTTTTGATTTGTCATTTAATATTTTAAATGTTAAAATATTATTTGTTTATTTGTTAGGTATTAAACCTAACCCTAAAGTTATGGCAAGTAATCTAAACTTGCTAGCCCTAACCTACCTACCTAAAGTTATAAAAAGAGTGACCTATTCCTCACTTGGTACACTCACACTCTCTTAGCCGAGTTTTAGACCGAGGTATTACTGTGGCTCTTCTTGATCAGGTTACTAAGTGGCTGCGGCTCTTCTGGATAGGTCTCTCAGGTCCTCCTTTGTGTGTTTCTGGTCTGCTCCAGCCACCGTGGGTTTATCCCTATCAGCTATGTTCTGTTTAGCCTGCCGCTGACCTGGAAAGGTCTTTCCCAACCAGCCGTAAAGGGTTTTCTTATTGCTGTTCTGGTACCTTCTTATTGTGCCGCCATTGCTGCCTAAATTGGTGCCGCCTTCATTTTTGCTGGTGGTGCCCTTTGTATGCTGCCTTACCTTGTCTGCAAGCAGCCCTAGTACCTTGAACAGGATTTGTTAGGGCTGTCCTGGAACTGCTGGTACTTTTGCCTTCTGCTGTAGCAGACTTGTGTGTTTCCTGGGCTGAAAATATTAAGGCTGTTTGTGGCTTCTTTTCCAGCCACTAGGTTGGACAGTGGTGTCTTGCTTTCAGCCCTATTACTTGACAGTGGCATGGCCTTTTTGATTCTCAGCCAGCTGAGTTGTTTTCTAGTTTACTACCCTAAAAGTTCTTCTTGGCATTTGTCATGATGATCATGATGAGATCTACCCTGAGGGTTTGATCAATGATCAATTAAGTTTTTCTGAGCATACATTCAGGAAGGTAACAGTTGCATATCAGGTATTTTGTTCTTTGTTTTGGCTAAGGTAATACTCAGATCTATGTTATGATTTATGTTATTAAATTATGCATCAGAATTTTTTTAATGTGTTGCTGTTCCAGAATTACAGTAGCAAATGATTGGAGAAAAATATAAAATTATTTCTGTTTCTAGCTAGTCTACTTTTTGCCCTTAAATTCTAACACCTATTTTGTCTATAAAAGGACAAGAGAGCTCTAGCAATCATTATCATCATTATACTTTATCTTTGTATTGTCTTGGAGAAGTCTTGTAGGGAGCAAGACGCTAGGGTTCATGAGGAAACCCTAGGAGCATGATGTTAGGGTTCACGAGGAAACGCTTGGAGAAGACAAGGGGAGAGAGACGTCTTGGATGTTCTTGGAGAGGTTGCTCTTGTGATATTTGGGTTTATGCTATGCATAGAGAAGAACATGACGTTGGAGATGATGATGTCTATCGTGGCTTTTGTTGTAACGCTAGGGTTTCTACCTTAGTAGAAGACATGGAGAGTGGATTTAACACCTTGCATGATTTTGGAGCCTTGTTCTTGTGGGATGTGAGGTTAGGGCAAGATCATGGAGAGACTAGCTTGATGAATCTTAAGCTTGGTGTGATGCTAGTGCGGAGAGCTTGTGTGATACAAGCTTGTTTTTATTGTGCCAAGGAGGACTTGTTGGTGTTGATGCTATCATGCTAAGGATCTTTGGTGGAGTGATGAGTTTTGGTTTGAGTGATTCCTAGCTAGGAGGATTTGGTGGCCAGGGTTTTCTTATGGTTTCCCTAGCTAGGGTTTGGAGAGCTTGACTTGTACTAGTTGTGATTTAACACATATCTTGAAGATACAGGAGAAGAATTACTGCTTTTATATTCTGCTGTAATAACAGAAATCAAATCTGGTATCTACCTTGAAAAGTGTGCTCTAAGGGCTGTAGCATTGTGTTATTGAACTATACTTGTATGGTATTTATTCTCTTGGGCTGCTGGCTGAAATTGGGTTAAAGGGAATTGAAATATTATTGCTGTAATTTGATATTTCAGATCAGTCCTGAGGCTGAAAAGTCACAGGGATGAGATCTGGGAAACGTCATGTTTGAATGAAATGTTGGAAGATGCATAAATTGCCCGATTCTCAAAATTTCTACACTTCAAGGTGTTGGCTTAGTTGGTTAGTGCACTGCCATTAGGGCTTTGGTTTAACTTTCAGTCACAAGTTCAATACTTCAGCACTGTGAACTTGTCTCCCGAAGCAGATTTCGCAGAGTAGAAACCTCTGATGTGTTGAGTAGCTGCTTCAGACCTTGCCTCCACGGTTTTTTGTTCCTGCTTGATTTCCTTAACCATACTTTCTGTTACTTTGAGTATTTACTTGGCAGCAACTAGCAAACTTGCTCATCTCCTGATGAAATAGCAATATGGCCTGAATCCATGCTATCCAAGCTTCTCTTTGGACTATTAAGTTTTTCTTAGTTCTGCTTCTTCATGGGAATGGTATTTCCTCCACTGTTTCTGCACCATTTTCATGAAAGTTCTTAATATGTTTTAGTTGGATTTGGTTGTCCTAGTTATCCATGTTATCAGCTTTAGAATTATATCCCCGAAGGCTGTGCTTTCCTTCCCAACTGCAGAATTTCTTAAGGATCTCCCTGGATATGTTTACCGTTCTCTCAATCTAGATACTGATTGTTTTTGAGATTTCCAGCATCTGGGCAACTATAACCTGGAAGCCTCCCGTGACAATTACATCCTCCGAGGTGAGGCTTTTTAGCAGAAAATTCCTTTGTACAGGGCCAGTGATTCTGCCTGGATTGTTTGTTGTAGTTCCAATGTTCCATGCATATTTTTTGTCCACTCACCCTTCTGGGAATAAGATTATGCCCCCAGAGAGCCCAAAGGGCCTGGATTTCCCTTCGATGCTCCATTGAAGAAAAGGACATATTTATGCTGATTTTGGATCCAAGTTTTGATATCATCAATTGGAGGAGAAAGTCTGTATGGGATACTATTCTTTTAAGCTGGATTTCGTCATTTTCTGCCCCATATTTACAAGCCCCTGGGATTCAGCCAGATTTTTTCATTTTGGCTTAAATCCCTCCGTTCCATTTCTCCTTGGAACTTTGCAGCTATTGGTTTCCTGATTAAGTTTACATAGGATTTTGGACACTCTCATGACTAACCACTTTTTTGTTTAATATCCTGTCATTTCTTGAGAGCCAGACCTTCCATGAGATAATTCTTGGGATAATATCCCAGATTGCTTTTAGATTGGTTTGTTTATAAGGCCACCTGGATACAAAGAGTGCCACTTGTTGAACATTTTCTCATTGGAAGATGGCCTCAGTGAAGTGGGTAGACCTATCTCAGCAAACATTTATTCCAGATTAAAAAGGTGTAGGCCCTACCCTATGGACACTAGAGAAATAAGTGGAAGGAGGTTTCCTCATTTGAACTGCAGAAAGCACACCTTGAAGGATCCACAGTTCCTTTTTCTATCAAGTTCTCCCCTTTTGATAGTTTCCCTTGAGTGAAGGTCCAGATAGAGAAATCAACTTTTGGGTGGAGAAATTTAGCAAGATCTCGCTCCATTCAATTTCCAGGGAGAGGCGGTTTGGATCTTTACCTAGTACCAAGCAAATGTTGGTAGACTTCTTTAACAGTGTGCTTCTCTGATCGAGAACCCCAAATCATAGTTGCTAGGGCCTCAGAGCTTGTGTAATCAGGGTCCAAAGGGATACAATTCTAAAGGTAGGTGAAGACAATTCCACTTTTTCCAATGGGGTCAGCTGCAGACCACAAAGAGAAATCAGGCAGCACTGAAAGGTTAGCTTCTTTACACCATCATCCGAGGGCGAGCAATTCTGGGTTATATTTTAGAGGGGTTCCAAAAATGTGATCTTCCCAGATCCTTACACACTTAAATGCATGATTAGATCTTGTACGTGATGAATGATTTTATCTTTTTTCAGGACTATGCAGCCCTATGAAATTTGAATCCTGGGTACCAGTTCCAGCAAGCCCAGGAAGGGGTTTCATGTACTGGAAGCCACCAGTGATGAGTAAACTCTGCTGAAGACATTTCTATGAAGAACAGAAAACTGCTACAATCTTGTAACACTCGAGAAACTTATGTTGAAGTTGAGTAGTTCCCTAGGGTTTACGTCTCCATCACTAAAATACCTAAAGTTTAGCTAATCTGACTGACTGCCAGCTGTCTTATTATTTGAAGCATCCATTTCCTGTTTTTTCACCATTTTATTTTTTAGTTTCTTTGTTTCCTATAGTTGTCCACCCCACGTTTTTAACAATATTTGAGGTTCCCAGTCATTCCCTTCTCAGAAGCCCATTTCTTGTTGGTTTCCTGTTTTTCTTTTTTGATTCTCAGGGACAGATGTAGACATATAATGAGGTCTTTTTGCTGTTGCATGTGATGCTTCACCTAAATCTAAGCACCTAAATTAGACTTTTTGACCTTTTGCTTCAACAGTTGGTGATTGAATGTAAATGTCTGAACTTTGAACTCGTTGTCTTCATGCTTATATGTTTCAACTTTTTATTTGTATAGCTGTGTAGTTCAACTTGAATTCATTTTCTTCATGTTTATATGTTTTTATCATATAGTTGTGTAGTTCAACTACCTTTAATTATCATTAGACATTAATGTGTAGACAGAGGTAGAAGAGGTGTATAGTATATCCAAGGAAAATCCACGTTTACCTAATGAGGTAGTTGGCTGATTTGCTTGTTTTGAAATAAATGAACATTCATTCATGGAGCTGTGCTTTTCTATGCCTGATCATCTTGGTGGCTGAATTTAGATGCAACATTTGGTGTCATTGCTAATGTGCTAAGGTATGTTGTTATTTTACATATACAGCTAGCAGTTACAGTTCTTCTTATGTTATCACAATTAATTAGCACATTACTAATTAATTCACAGAAACAAGATAGACACAGATATTATCCTGGGAAACCCTCTCGGGGAAGAAAACCCAGCAAACTTCTTCTAAATAGATTCTTCAACCAAGAACAATATCAAGACAGAAAACAAAAAGTCCTTTTGCTGCATCACCCCTCTCTCCAAGAACTTGCGCACCTTTCTCTCTCTTATGCTTGAGTGAGATGAGTGAGTGAATGAGGCGCCTAGCCTCTCTTATTTATACACAAGTGACTTGCCCTCTTTAATTGCTAGGGCCGACTTGACAAGTGTCTCTTCATTATACTTTACATTAGCCTCAATAGGGGTCGACTTGACAGTTTAACTTTATTTAACAATAAAGGCCACAATGGGGCTGACTTCATTAATACAATATAATAATATGCTTTAGGGTTCTTGCATGATCAAGTATAATCGGAGAATATCTTCCGCAACTACATATTCTTCAACAGGGTAGGCAATGACAACACAACGAGAATGTGATACCAAATAGTCTCCTCAAAGTTGTTGGAAACTTGTTTTCTGTTCTCTTTATGAATATTTGTTAATGAATTGATAGTTACATGTTCATCTTTGGAATGAGACTTCTAGGTATTAAAGTCACGTTTCTGGTCGTACAATAAGATGGCGATAGTTGCATAACTATCAACAACAGATGGATGCTTTGATTGGGAGGTGGTGTAGACCACGTTTCTGCTCAAACTCACACCCAGAGAAAGTCCTGCCCTGCGAGGGACAACTTGGGTCAACGGATAGGCAAGCCGCCTATTGTCACCTCAACGGCCTTGCCTTTGCACTTGTAGGTTAGGTTTCTAACCTAAGGAGGGTTTTCCTATGGGGTCAAACTCGGTCCTATCGTTGTATTGAGGATGGGTGAGAGCAGGGACTTAGGTTTGACTTCTCTAGGTGAACAGCTCAAAGACAAGTGAAAGAGGAAAAAGGAGCTTGAATGAATATAACTTAGGTAGAAAAGCTCAATTGAAAGTGCTTGGAACACAAAATGATTGTGATGCAAAATTAGATCAACATAAAGTGTCAATGTATCGAAGCAGTTGTACCAATCATCATCATGCCAACGTTAACCAATGAAAGGGAAAATGTCTGCTCTTATCAAACCAATATACACAATGTTACCACTAATATCCAAAGACCTTGTAAGTGTGATAATCTGAAGCAGTGTTACACTCCCTGCCCTTTTGGGAGCACCCAGGAAGCCACCCTTGGAGCGCGCTTCGGGCATTTTTGGGACACTCCCTGCCCTTTTGGGAGCACCATGCTCCCTAGGATGTTTCCAGAGCCTAGGAGCGTGCTCCCAAGGCGTTCTCTGAACGCTCTCTGGACACTCCCTGGGTGCTCCCTAATGGTAATGTTGACATTCTTTCATTTGACATTTCCTTTATCTTTCATTTTTATCCTTTTACTTAAATTTTTAACATTAGCATTAATTGTTTCAAGATGTTTGAGAGTGGTTCCAACCTCATTGGACTTCATATGGAGAAAGTAGAATTTCATATCCCATTCAAAATTCAGCAGACTTACAGTTTTCAGGATCTCAGGATTGATGGGATTGCAACATTTTCATTGGATTCTATCATGTATGAGGATATGTGATTGACATTTAATAAAGAGCACCAAACTCTTTATGTACCCCAATGTTGGTGGTGTTGATTGTTAAACTCCTTTGTCACAAACTTAGCAAAAATGCACCCTTCACTCAAACCAAAATCATTGATTAGGCATGTTAAGCTTTTTCTACCATATTTTAAAGCTAGGATTAAGTAGTTTCATCAAAATTGGGTGGTGTCGACTGATGTACGTAGATGATCAAGGTAGAAGCAAAGGCTAGACAAGAGACAAAGGATGCAGGATGATACTAATGATTTGGATCCCAATATTGTTAATATTATGGTAG
>ML787599.1:230287-250125 GCA_009831015.1 Picea engelmannii | reverse complement strand
TCTCAGAATTGCAGTTCTGCAGTTTGGTGCGCACTGCAGTTGCAGTTTGGTGCGCAGGTTTGGAGGAAGAGCTGGTGCAGTTGCAGCAGCACAAGTTCTCAGTTTTGGCTTGAATATCTCTTGGCTAGGGTTTGGAACATCTGATCAACTTTTTGTGATGCGCTATCCTTGGGGATTGATGCGCTACTCTTTGTTTGGCTATCTAGCCTAGGGTTTGTTTCCGGAGGAATTCTCAGTCAAGGTTAAGGTGCTCGGAGGGAGGCTTCGACCTATGGTTGGGTGACGAAGGTATCGTCAATGGTAAAACGAGCACACCATCTTTTATATTCTAACAAATATAAGCAATGGTGGAGCATTGCTTGTCATTTAAATGTCCTTGTTTGTTTATTCATAATGCTTTCTTTCAAAGTTTCGATATAATCATTAATATACTATGGAGTATGGATGGCATTTCCAATTTCATAATAATGTAGTATTCATCTACAAGTAGCACAAATATGCATGTTTTCATGTATTTTGCAGCTAATTTGTCTTTCTGCATGTTTTTTTTAATATAAACGCTAGCTATATATATATATATATATATATATATATATATAACAAATGCTTTCGAGATGCTCCCGCTCTTGAGATTTTTGGAAAATGGTGCTCCCTCTTTGCTACACGCTCTGGCAACCTTGGTTTGAAGAGAGCTATATTATGCTTGTATGTATGAGACAATCATGAATAAAAACAAGCCTATTTATATCATGCACCCAAAATCATAGCACATATGTACCATACGGACAGGATCATTATACTCACCCAACCAATGAATTAGAGCAGTTTGCTTGCTCGTGAGACCATTATGTAATGAAAATGAGCCGTGTGTCATGAACCATTCACGTTTGCCAATACAAATGTGACTAGATTAATGTAGCAAATACCGTGAAGTGAGACAGCAAACAAAAGTATACTAACAGCGATATATTTCAGCAAAGTTTTTAATGAGCAGAGTGCATAATTGTATCTTCTCTTATGAGTTTTATGCCAACTACCACAGAGATATCAACAGTGTAAACCAAGTGCTGAGAGTGGCCAGTAAAGGAGTGAAAAGGATGACCCAAGTGCCTTATCAAAAACAGATATCAGTTTGTGTATACCAGAGAGTTGGAGCATCCAGATCATTACATCTTGCTGGTCGTAAAACAGAGAAGTGAAACTGTGTGAAATATGATTTTAACCAGCGCTATTGTTTGTGTTTGAGATTGAATGGTGTATAACCCTTAAAAACAGTGCCCAAAAGAGATGACGTTTTTGCAATTTAAGCTAGGTCACTGGACCTATTTCATCATAGATTTGTTCTTATGAATTATCTGAAGCAGTTATGTCAAAAAAACGTTGTAGTAATCATTATCTAATCATCACCAAGACATAGACTTCATTCTCTGCAGTTTTAGACAGTGGGCAGACCTGGAAACCATGAGTAAGTCAAAGGATGACGTCTGGCTGTTTTGTGAGAATGCTAGACATTCTTTAGCATCGAATCTCTCTTGGATATAAAATAGAGCAAGGAGAAATTGAAAAGCTGCAAAGGTTATGAAGAACCAAGCAGGAAATGTAACCCCTACCCAAACATATATTCAGGGATGTGAACCAGAGAAGGAATAAAAAGATCAGCTAGAAATCAAAACGTTACACTGCATCCTTCATTGTTTCATTATGTGATAGTATGCGCCCAAAAAGATGTGTTAATGTATGATATTAACGAAACATTAAACTAATATTCATATCCATTCATCGTCATTCATGTGTTAATGTATGATATTAACAAAACATGAAACTAATATCCATACATCCATTCATCATCATTCGTTACAGCACAATAATCAGATTATGATATCAGCTATTACAACAATATATCAACAGAGATATGACAGCTCATAGGAGTTCATTCAAACCCAAATTTCAAAGTATTATGTACCAGCCATGATATTTATCAGATTTATCAGATTTTATGTTATCAATGCTTCAATTTACTTGCCAAAAAAATGTTTTTATCAATAGACATACACCAACAATACTCAACTTTGACAAATAATGCAAGTAACTCTAGGTCAGCAAGCAACATATAGAAACCCTGACATCAAACCAGAAATCGGCCCACCAGATGACAAGATATCATTAATGCTGAAAGGGTTTGGCCAATCGTTGGGATGGTTCTGAAGTTGGGCCACTTTGAAAACGGAATGATTGCTAGGATGGGTTGATACAAGAATGCCCTTCAACGACCTTTTGAAAGGTGGATAAGCATCAGATCTTTGCTTCTGAAAGCTGTACAGTATGCAAATTGGCCTGATGAAAATAGTTAGGGCTGCAACGTGATCATTCAAACCTGCAACTGTAAGGTCAAATAATCCTAGGGTTTCAAAGGATAAACATAGGCAACACGAAAAACAATCGAAACCCTCGACAGCTAATAAAAAATAGCTTACTGAAGAATTCAGTCAGCTCCAATTTTTTTTGTAAGGATATGTAATAAAGCTCAAGAAAAACAAAATGATGAATTTGTATTTTTTGGTTTAAGGTGGTTGAAGATATGAAAGAAGACCAATGCCTTAGAGGGCCAATGGGTTCACTACTTCACCCCTATGTGAACCCTAGGGTTTGAGGAGGATAGTGTTGAAAGACGGCCAAAGGATTACCCCTCAAGCACCACCTAGGGCTTAAAGGAATTCTTCAAGGTTGCAAGGGAGAATTGATCCGTGAGGAGTCCCTTCTGGTGCTAGACAATGTGAACTTAAAGGCTAGCCAATCAAAAGAGAATAGCCATTAGACCTCCTATCTTAATGCATGAACAAGAAATTTTAATGATCAAAGGGAATGCGAGAATTCTTACCTTAGAACCCTTTCAAGTGGAGCATTGAGCACTTCTCTGTCTTTGTTACAACCGTGTTCTTCCAAGCAATCTCGAAGAAAATTGATCTAACCGTTAAAAATTACTATAAACTTGAAAGAAGACAAATAAATACACGATAGATTTCAATAGCCAAACTTCTCATTAATCTCCAACGATTTCAAATGGATGACTTTTCCTTTTATAGGTGAGAAGCTTCCTCAATTACAATGTAAAACCATGTGCTAGCTCAAAACCATGATCTTTAAAACCATTTGCTTGACAAAACCATGATCTTTAAAACCACTTGCCTAACAAAACCATGGGCACAATACAAGTTATAATAAAATAATCCGATAATATGCTCACAAGGTACAATGTCCCTCTTAGAAGAGGTCAAATACAATATAAAAATCACATGTAACGACCAAATAGATTCCAAGGGAGATGTCCTTCAATAGAAGTGCCAACGTCCATATATATGGTCCAACCAAATCAAGTCAATGGTCCAAGACACGTCAAATGGTCCAATGTTACTTCATCCAAGGAATGGTCCAAGAAGTGTCACAAATCCCAATGCACAATACCCACTCGAAGTGGTAGGTCTAGCCTCTTCGCAGATCATTAATTGGCAGCACTTGGTGACATCTTTTATCACATCATAACAAAGAGGTTAGTTTTAGTACTTGCCAAAGTCTTACCAAGAGGAACACCATTTTTTTTTTAAACCATGCGAATCAGTAACTAGTAGGTTTGATACGGGCTAGGCCGAAGATTAACTCTACTCGTTGCCACTATAATCCAAGAGTATATCCGATAGCCCGCAAGCTGGATATACCAATAACTTGTGACTTAGTAAGGGTCGAGGTGTCTTGAAGCTCACTGGACTGGACCTCTATCCTAGGGGTTGTCTACCCTTCTAGCCTTATCACAACGGGCCAACATGTCGACTTTGAGGGAATTGAACCCAGGTGGGGAGGATAACAAACATGCTACCCAACCACCCGAGACCTTACCAAGGGGAACACCGTTGACCCTCATACATGCATCAAATCCTAAGACAACCCATACTTCCTAGGTATCTAGGTGAAATATATGTAATAATGATGAAAGGGGAAAGGGGAAAGGGTTCATGGGATGACCCTCAAAAGTCTTAGACATGCATAGGTCTTATTATTCATATAGATTCATTTATCTAGGATTTTGCTTTATAAATGGTTTCTAGAGGGAGATTAACATTGAGTTACCATCCTCAACACTGTTTCTTACTACCCCTTTAAGACTTTTTCTTTAAATGTTCAGTTTATAGAACAAGTCCCTTTTATTTAGATATTCAGAAACAAACAAGGGATAGGGGCGTTGCTCAAGCTTAATGATTGGCTTTTAACTTTGCTCTTCACCTCTTAGTCTTAGTGGCTTTATTTATTTCAGGCTTTAGATTTGGCCTTTCCTTTTGACCTTTGAGAAGTCATACATGACCAAGATAATATTTTTATGTGAATGGAATGAATGAATTAGGGAGGTGGAAAGTGGTTAGCACGATTGGAATGTAGATAACTATATCTAGCTTAGACACCCAGTGATATGAGTTACCCAAGAGATGACACAGTTCTAAGAGAAAACATGTTCACTAAGGTACAATGAGGAAGTAGTAAAACGATATAACGTTATGAAATGCCCAAGAATAGTCATTAGGTGTTTACCACTTTACACCGAGCTAAAAGGTTATATCATCAAGTCAAAATAGGTATCAATACATGGAATGTCAAATGAAGCAACTGAGAATCATACCATATGATACTATACCACAGTGCAACTGTCCTCTGAGGAGCAGGGACGAAAGTGAGCTACACCACAACTAAGCTAGCATGATCAAGACTTTGATAGAGATCAATGAAGAAGTCTGTTTGGATCTCACGAAGATGAACATGACACCTCATGCAATCAACAACATGACACCCTCACTTGGGCATCCAAAAGTGTCACCCCTGGAGGGGGTAACATTTGGATCCTACTCGAGGACATGCACTCTATGCTAGTGTATAAGAACTCCAGAATCTCTATAGAACCGTGACCTACGCATCATGGAAACTAGAAAATGACGTAAAATTCGGGGGTGAATTGCCACCCCAATTAATAATAAAAACACTTCTTTGCAGAAATAAATTTTTTTCACTAAATTTGAAACATGAAAGTAAAGGAGAAAAACATATGCAAGAAATTACTCGAAGGAAAAGTAGATGCATTAGGTAAAACAAGCAATGCAAGAAAGTAAACACGCAAATGCAATACAAACATGCATGGAAAGAAAAAATGCATTCTAACTATTGCTCAAAAAGCTTATTCATGCCTACCCTACTGTCTCACTGATAGAACGAGCTACTAGGTGAAATAAAAAATCCAATGCAATCATTCAAGGAGCTCATCAATCGTTAGAACCCTTCCCTTGTGTTTCGTTATTAACCAAAACAAGGACATGCCAAACATCAAGTGGGTGTCAAGTAGAATCTCAGTGATTCCTAAGTCCAACATGCAGGCAAGGTCATATTTGCTAAGATCAAGGCCCAAACTATACCAAATTTAACTCACACTTTGATAGACTTTCTCCATCCAAAGGTCAATGGGGTTAACATAAGCATACAAGTGGGTCAAGGATGAAGAAACTACTAGGTCAAGGATGAGGAAGAGAAACAAATCGAAGGTTGAGGACACTCATAGGTTAAKGGAAAAATCTCAATGACACAAGGTGAGGGATACTCAACATCCATAACAACATTCTTACATCCAACCTTGTCATAAAGAGGAGGCCAACTCTTAAGAAATATTTTGAAAAAATCTGAAAGTGACAAGATCTTTCCCTCACTAAGTTTTCCATTCCAATCCATGATCTCTTCCTCAAGAAAATCCAAGGACAATAAGAACAATTTCAACATAATGTCTTTGTGGTTAACGTTGAGCTCTGAAATAACATCACTAAAAGATGAAATGTGTGAAGTAGGGAATCACTAGGTCCATTTGGGTACCCTTGGATTCCTAAGCAATCCAAAGCACCAAGTAAATCCTATAATAACCATTCATCTTCACTCTTTTCAAGGTTAAATAATCAACTTCTTCAGGGAAACTTCCTGAGTGAGGCTCTTCATAAGGTTCAAGCTTAGCCATGTCAATTTCACTCTCATAGTTGGTATCATAAACTTGGTTCTCCTTCAAAATATTCTGCATCCCAATCAAGTCTTCCATTGTAAAACAAGTCATCAAAGCTTCTAACACCCAGAGCATCATTGTATTCATGGAAAGAGCGAGATTCAACACTTACCCCTTCAACATAACCGAGTGATGGATAAAAAATCTCAATATTTTGAAAAGGGGCATCATTTATTGAGTCCTCAACTTCATCTAGGTAAAGAAACAATTTTTTTTTGGCAAATTTCATCCTCAAGTTCTCATCCAAATCTATAAATTCACTAAGTTTCTCTTGTTCAAAGGATATTTTTGCAAACTCTTCCCTTCCCAAATTGTCAAAAGATTCATCAAGAGGTCTCAAAATTTGGGAGAAGGTACAAGTTGCTCGATTATTTTCTTCACAAAGGATGGGGGGCGGGGGATTTAGTCGTTATCAAAACACAACCCTCAACTTCCTCTTCAATTTCCTTCAACTTGTCTACCTGAATAGATTCATGAAGTAGTTGACCTTCATTCACGTGTTCTTCCTAAAGTGATCCTTCTTCAATGTGCTCATTGAATAATTGGTTATCTTGCTCATATCCTTGACTTCTAATGGGATCAATATATTCTCCAAATTGTTGATCTTCAACCAATGGAAAAGTGAAGGCATCTTCACTATGAGTTGCGGCCATAGATTCTCTATCTTCAATTAAATTCAAAAGTGCATTGTTTTCTTCTGTCTTCTTGCTTATTTCCGCTGCCAACACATGAGAAGGATTTCTTTGAAACTCGAGAAACAAATCCTCGATAACCCTTTCCCTCTCATGGTAAGCCTCAATCCAATCATATGATTGTACTTCTTGGAGGTCTTCATAAGCTTGATTTTCAAAGTCTTCGCAAGGTGACGATTGTTCTTTGAAGGAATTGCAAGCAAACCCTTCATCTATATCCTTTTCAAGTAATTGACTCTCCATGGGAATGGTTTCAACCATCTCATTTTCTTCTTCATCGTTTAATGCTACACAAAAACTTCTAAAAATATCTTCATACCTTTGCAAGGGAGGATCCCAATGGTTAATTTTTTTTTTCCGAGTAAATCCCTACAAGACGATATTGTCTTTGGAGGAATGAAATTTCTTACCCAGACCCTTTGCCTTCCATCCAAAGAGGAGAAAAAAAGTTTGATAAGAACATCCTCATGCACTACATCAAGCCTTAAAATATATTCCAGAAATGACAAGATATGCTGCGAAGCATGGAAGCATTCAACGCCAAATTTTGGAACATTCATTCTCCAAGCTAGGGGGATGCTATTTGGATAACCTGTAATTTCTCTAAAATCAAAACAAGGAAAGAGCTCATGAAAATCTCAAGGTGCCATTTTGAAAACAAAATATGGTAATAGTGGAGTCACCAAGATGAATAATCAAAATGCCAATAGAGACACTTGCTTCACCCTACAAGCAATCAACCTTTAAAATATAAGGGAAATGGGATTCTTCCCTTCAATGGAGTTGCTAGATGAGTAAACTTAATAAAAACCTATGAATCCTACTCGTCATAATTTTTGATGAAGCCAAACTTCATATACCTAGGGAATGGAATTTATCTTCAACAATGTCGTCAATATGTCATTGCTCAAACTCATGCCCAGGGAAAGTCCTGACATGCGAGGGAGAGCTTGGGGCAATGGATAGGAAAGCTACCCACTGCCACCTCAATGGCCTTGCATTGCCTTTGCACTTCTAGGCTAGGGTTTCTAACCTACAGAGGGTTCTCCTACGGGGTCAAACTCGGTCCTATTGTTGTATTGAGGATGGGTAAGAGCAAGGACTTAGGTTTGACATGGATTGACTTATCTAGGGGAATGACTCAAAGAAAAGTGAAAGAAGACTAAGGAGATTGAATGAATATAACTTAGGTAGCAAAGCTCAATTGAAAGTACTTGGAACACAAAATGCTTGTGATGCAAAATTAAATCAACATAAAGTGTCAATGTATCGAAGCAGTTGTACCATTCTTGTGATGCAAAATTAAATAAACATAAAGTGTCAATGTATCGAAGCAGTTGTACCATTCATCATCATGCCAACATTAACCAATGAAAGGGAAAATGTGTGCTCTTATCAAATCAATATGCACAATGTTACCACCAATATCCAAAAACCTTGTAAGTGCGATAGTTTGAAGAGAGCTATATTATGCCCTTATGTATGAGACAATCATGAACAAAAACATGCCTATTTATATCATGTACCCAAAATCATAACACATATGTACCATAAGGACAAAATCATTACACTCACCCAACCAATGAATTAGATCACTTTGCTTGCTTGTGAGACCATTTTGTAATGAAAATGAGTGGTGTGTCATGAACCATTCACGTTTGCCAATACAAATGTGACTAGATTAATGTAGCAACCACTGTGAAGTGAGACAACAAACGAAAGTATACTAGTAGTGATATATTTAAGCAAAGTTTCTAATGAGCAGACTGCAAAATTGTATATTCTCTTATGAGTTTTATGCCAAATACCACAGAGATATCAACACTGTAAACCAAGTGCTTGTTGATGTTTTGGTAACCGCAAAAGGTATTAACCTCCATGTGTAAATGACTTAGAATAGAATATTTCGGAAGCAAGTGAACCATTAAACATATTTGTGGAAACCCTAGAGTACAAGTTGACCTAGTAGAATAATAATATTAGAATATTATCTTCTAGAAATACAAGTCGACTCCATAGGAAAAAGATAAACAAAAAATATAATTACTAGAAAGTCAGTCAGCCCAACCAGAAAGGTCACTGGATAGATTAATAGAAATAGATGACGTTTTAGTTCATTTGTAAACCCAGTCAGAGCATAATTCTTGTGGAGAGCCGCAGTTGCAGGTGCAACTGCAAGGATGAATAAGGGCACATGGTCATCTCTTGGTCTTGGTCTCTCTCTAGCGTTATCAAGTGAGTCTATTGATGATATTATTTCTAAGTATGGAGCCAGTTTGAGAGAGTAGTGCAACTGCAGTTGTGTATGGTACTTGTTCTGTGGATATGGAGACTCTCTCTCTTGTGCGCTACCCTTGGAGAAGGAGCGCTCTACTTGTCTTGAGTTATTGTTGCAGTTAGCAACTAGGGTTTATCTGTTGGTTCTGGAGCAGGTTTGCCAAAATTATTCCAAGTAAAGGTTAGTGTGCTCGAGGGTGGCATATGTGAATGCCTATGGTTGGGTGACAATGATGTGACATTGTCTATGGTTAAACGAGCATAACAAAATTTCAACATAGTATCAGAGCTGGTTTCCTTCGTAACAGTCTAACCACTGGAAGGAACATCCTTAGTTTCCCCCATTTTCAAGCTCATTGAGCACACACTGAACTCACTAAGAAGGTCGCCTAAGTAGGGTGCATCTTTTCCCTGGATCAAATCTACAAATTTCTAAAGTTGAGAAATTAGGGTTTCCACATAAAACGCTAGGTCTGCAATACCAGTTGCAGTTACAGTGCCAGTTCCTTCATGCCATTGCTTCGTGCTAGTTGCAACACCTTTGAAGTTTTAAGGTTCGTCATTGCTTGCCGCCACTGCCGGATGGTGCCACTTTTTGTCGATTTTGTCGGAGGTATGTACTTATATATATTTAGAATGTATCACTATTTTTAGTGTGATTGCAGGAGAAGGGATCTCTTACAATCATAGATTCAGAGGGATCTCATATCTCAGAGGAACAACACGCTCCAGGTTTGATTGTTTTCATACGCCTCTAGATGTTATGGCATTATTGTAACCTTATGAACATCTAGTTTTATTTTGATATATTGAGGTTATGGTTATCATAGTAACCTCTATTCAAAGTTAAAGTTATAAGCTGACTCTAGTCAAAGTATTAGATTGATTAAGGATGATATTTTTAGAGTTTATTTACATTATATTCTCTAACTCAGATTTATGTCAAGAAAGCATATTGTCTTAAGTAGATGGGACATGTTGAAGAGAATACTTGTCATATTGAGTGAAGGAGACTCGGAATAAAATCACAACACTTGTTATTGAAGATAAGACTCCAGGTTCTAGGTTTGATTGATTAAATTAATAAGTTTCCAATTTGCACATATGAAGTTTAATAATTGTTACATTACTAGTTGTGATAACAATTCTTGAAAGGATTTATTATTGCTATATACAATGAATACTTGGAAACGTGTGAGTATTATTGATGTAAATGCTTATTGTACTTGGTCACAAGATGAACTAACATATCCTCCATGAGATACTTCTTGTTTTGCTTCCAGGCATGTCATCTTGTTAATAATATGATGATTACCATGAGATTGCCTTTTTTATTCTTGTTGACATAGATATGTTCTTATGAAAATGCTATTATACTTTTTTCTCTTGTTTCTCTGGTCTTGGGAATGTTATTTTATAAATTCCATGGAGGTCACCTTGGAGGAATGATTGATCACAACACTAGAAGAGTGTTGTTCCTATTTCTTATTATTGTATTTTTATTTTGACTCTTGTTCCAGGCAGGTCACAAGCAATAGTTATGAGAAGAAACTACTGTGATTATTGTTCTCGTTCTTATTTTTATTATAAGAGTATTATTTTTGTCTATTGTTTTCCCCTTGTTGTCTTTGTTCTGGGCAGGTCACAGGTGATAAATCTAAGGGGAGCTATAGTGACGGTTGAAAGAGGCAACATATTAAATGGTATCTAGTTTGAGACATGGATAAAACTATTCATATAAGAAGTTGTATACACGACCGTATACATCCATGTACCGAAGAAGAAGAAGAAGAAGAAAAAGAAGAATGGTACTTTTGTGGGATATTGAGTATCTCACATGGAGATTGATTGCAAGGACTAGAAGGCTCCAAGGATAACTGAAAAAATCCCTCTAGTGCAGTTGATCACTCCTCAAATCAGGAAGAGTTAGTAGAGCCAGAAGGGCTTACCCATAATCGTTGCAGTAACCAAGAAGAGACCATTGTGGTCCCATGAAACTTTGCAGGATGCAACATTGATGAGGCATATCATGAGGAGCAGATGGCTCCATCGGTGGTGAGGTAGGAGGCCCCATCGAGTACCAGTTCAGAAGGAGCTAGAGTTTAGAGGGAGTCAGTCCTCATAATCTAGTAGGGAGGAGAAGCTTCCATAATACCATTCACAGGAGACTTAAGAGAAAATCATTACACACAAAGGGAGTAGATGGATCCGAAGATTATACATAATTAGAGGGAGTCAAGTTTCAAAGGAAGAATGGAGACTCAGAGAATTTCAGATTCATATGGAAGAGAGAGACGTCTTCTGGGACTGACAGATAGATGCCATGGGTTGAGAAGGCTAGATTGAAGCTTCAGAGGCTTCGAGGAGATATGAGATCTTATGGGAAGATTCCCTTGATTCAATAGACTTTGTTATAGTGATAGAGGAGGAATCCAGTTAGAAGGAATGGGATATATATATATCTTTTCCTTAGTTTCGAGACCAGAAGGGAAGTTAGTGGCGACTTCCAAGTTGATCTACAAATATCAAGCATGTTGCAGATAAATAGCTTAGATATGTACAAATCCTGATTTGTGTACATAAGATTCTCCCAGCAAGAGGGAGAAGACTATGACAAGACACTTGCTCCAATATATTTCTTTCGACGAACAAGTAGCATACGTGTTGACTAAGACTTTGTCGAAAGTGAAGTTTGAGTATTTCAGAGACAAGCTTGATATGGCCCAGAAGGATTTCCCCTCATGAGAGGGAGTGATGTGTTCCCCAGTAGCGAGAAGTGATATGTTCCTCAATAGCGGGAAGTGATGTGCTCCCCAGTAGAGGGAAGTGATGAGAATCCTAGTAGAGGAAGCTACCCAAGGGCAGGTTGGTAACTCCAACGCACGCTGGTACACTATCTCAGTGTAGGTTGGTAACCCAAACGTAGGCTGGTACGCTACCCTAGTGCAGGTTGGTAACTCCAACGCAGACTGGTATGCTACTCCAACCCAGGATGGTATGCTACCCCAACGCACGCTGGTACACTACGTCAGTGTAGGTTAGTAGCCCCAACGCAGGCTGGTACGCTACCCCAACGTAAGTTGGTAACCCCACCGCAGGCTGGTACACTACCCGAGCGTAGGTTGGTAACCCCAATGCACGCTGGTACACTACCCTAAAGTAGGTTGGTAACTCCAACACAGACTGGTACGCTACCCTAACGCAGGTTGGTAATCCAATGTTATGTAGCTAGAGAGGTAGTGGGGGGGGCCAGAGGGTCCATAGTGATAATAGTGGAGACCCTTCAATGTAAGGTGGATTAGGTCCACTATAGTATTAAATAAGGCCCACTATGGTAGTTAGATATAATAAATGTAAGATGACTTCTTAAAATGTTCCTCCTCTAGAATGTTCATAGGTGGTTGGTAGCACTATATAAAGGGGTTCAAACAATGTAATGAGACAAGAAGAGAAGTATTGTATTTGGAGCGGTAGTCCAATAGGAGGATGCACCCTCGAAGAGGTAAGTGAACATGAGAGGATCCCTTCCATAATATGATCCATTATATGGTGTTGTCCTACTTTAAGGGTTTTGATATAATAAAGTGGTGGTTTTCTACATTGTTTCATATATCTTGTGTGGTGTTTGTATTCATATATATTTGGTACTATTGTGGTATTTTGTATTTAGATCTTTGRTACTTAACAAGTGGTATCAGATCACTTTCCTTGGCAAGAAATGTGAGATTTTTTWAATTTATTTTTTGCAGATTTTTTCGGAGAAGAAAAAGAGGGCCACAACATTCTAAACAATTTCTGTATATTTTGGTGAAAAATTTGCAGAAACGTGAAAAACACCCAATTTAAAAAAAAAAAATCGTCCGAAATGGAGTCTGGGAAGTCAAGATATCGACATTTTAAAATCTACTATTTTTCAGGGTTTTTTCGGAGAAGCCAAAGAGGGATGCGACATTCTATATGATTTATATGTATTTCTGTGAAACATTTGCAGAAAATGGTTTTATATTTGATTTCCTCTAAAAAAACACTCAATTTAAAAAAAATCGTTCGAAATGGAGTTCGAGAAGTAAAGTTATTGAAGTTTTAAAATCTTCTATTTTCTTGGTTTTTTTCCACGGACGACCGCGTGATTTTTCTGATTTCTATAGCAGACAGAGCTGAATTTTCCAAAAAAAATTGCAGATCTGAGTTCCTCTCACAGTTTCACTCAATTTCAAAAAATAAATCATCCAAATTGGAGTTTTGGAAGTGAAGATATCGCTGATTTAAAATCAACCATTTTTGGGGGTTTTTAGTGACGGTGACGGGACTCTGGAGTTCATAACTTTTCACAGGGTGCTCAAATTGCTACCAGATCAATGTCATTGGATAAATAATTTTAAGATATTTATTTTGATATATTATATGTGATGTTTCTGATGGATATTCGTTCTCAAATCATGACAACCATCAAGACAACAATTCAAAAGTTCAAAGTTGAAATGCAATATATTCTAGAGAAACATATTCAAGAGCTCAAAGTTGAAATGCAACATATTTAAAATGAATGTATTCAAGAGTCCAAAATTTCAATGCATATTATGGACGAATATAATGAAGAAATATATGTTTGGTATGATTTCGAGGTCGATTGTGATGATTGGTATATGGACAATTGTCATTTTTGGGATGATAACTATTTCCATCTTTAATTTGATGACTCTACTCCCCCCTAGGTAGAGAAATTTCTGGAGAGTAAACACGATCATTCTCTGCATATTCTTCTTCAGTTTTATTATTCTTCAGTCGTAGTGATTGCATTTTTTGTTGGTTCTAAATATTTCAATCCACATGACCAGTGTCAATCTTTAGAGCATCATTTTCAGTTGGTTCCCAAGTTCCAATATCTTCAGCGTGGAGTTCACATGAGCACTTGGACATGGGACTCAGGTTCATAGTGGCAGTTCAACTACTTAAACATAGTGGCTCACATTTATACATGGGACCTTGGTTCTCCAGACTTCTTCAACATTATGGTCCATAATTATCCATGGGACCTTTGTATATGGTTGTCCATCCTCGTAACAAGCATTGAGGACAATTCTTTCATAAGGGGGATGTAATGTTAGGTAGCTAGAGAGGTAGTGGAGACCATTCAATGTAAGGTGGACTAGGTCCATTATATTATTAAATAATACCCACTATAGTAGTTAGATATAATAAATGGGTAGTTAGATATAATAAATGTAAGAGGACTTCTTAGAAGGTTCTGCTTTCATAAGATTCCTCCTCTAAAATGTTCTTAGGTGATGGTAGCACTATATAAATGGGTTCAATAAATGTAATGGGATAAGAAGAGAAGTATTGTGTTTTGAGTGGTAGCTCAATATGAGGATTCTCCCTCGAAGAGACAAGTGAACATGAGATGTTCCCTTCCATAATATGATCCATTGTATGGTATTTCCCTACCCTAAGAGTTTGATAATAATAAATGAGATTTTGCATATTGTTCTTGCATATATACTGTGGTTCTTTTGTATTCAGTCTTTGGTACTTAAGAATTAATATCAGAGCACTTTCCTTGGCAAGAATTGTGGACAATGTTTTTTCTATTTTTGCAGTTTTTTCTGGAGAAGCCAAAGAAGGCCGTGACATTCTGGATTATTTTGTGTATTTTTGTGCAAAAAATTATAGAAATTGGTTGTAGATCTGATTTCCTCTCAGAAAAACACTCAATTAAAAAACAAATTGTCCAAAACGGAGTCGAGGAAGTAAAGTTATTGACATTTTAATATCTGCTATTTTTTCAGGGTTTTTTCCGCAGACGACCGCGAGATTTTTCTAATTTCCGTAGCACCTGGTGAAGAATTTGCTCAAACAAATTACATATATGAGTTCCTCTCAAAATTTCACCCAAATAAAACAAAAAATCATCCAAATCAGAGTTACAGAAGTGAAGATATCACTGATTTAAAATCAACCATTTTTGGGGGTTTTACATGACAACGGTAGGATTGCAGAGTCCATAACTTTTCACAGGGTGCTCAGAATGCTACCAGATTAGACCCATTGGATAGAGAATTTCTAGAGATTTATTTTGGTATATTTTATGTGGTGTTTCCAATGGCTATTCATTCTCAAAACCTTGAGGAAATTCTACAGATGATTGAAGCATTCAAAGCCCAATTGCATGACACATTGCATGACTTTGCAGATGGTCTCAATGATAGTTTTCGTAGTATTCATGATTCCTTGGCTAGCATGTAGGAGAGATATATTATGGTGGATATCATGGATGAATATAATCAAGAAGTCTATGCTTGGTATGATTTTGAGGCCGATTGTGATGATTCGTATATGGATAGTTGTCATTTCTGGGATGACAACCACTTTCATATTTTATTTGATAACTCTACTACACCTTTTGTAGAGAACATCAATGTAACAAATCATGAGCCATTTATGATTACCAGTGTCCATCCTGCATATACTACAATGGTATTATTCCTTCCAGATTCAACTACAACCCTTTCCCACTATGTTTATGGATTTTCTTATTTGGATCCACATGACGGGTGTCAATCTTTGGAACATCATTTTCAGTTGGTTATTGGGTTCATATATCTTCTGCTTGAAGTTCACATGAACACTTGGACATGGGACCTCGGTTTACAATGAAGGTTAGACTACTTCAACATGATGGCTTTGATTTCTACATGGGACCTTGGTTCTCTAACATAGTTCAACACTATAGTCCACACTTATCCATGTGACCCTGGTATATGGTTGTACACTCTCATAGCAAGCGTTGACGACAACGCTTTCATAAGGGGGGTGGAATATTAGGTAGCTAGAGAGGTAGTGGGAGGGGCCTAGAGGGTCCATAGTGATAATAGTGGAGGCCATTCAATGTAAGGTGGACTAGGTCCACTATAGTATTAATTAAGGCCCACTATGGTAGTTAGATATAATAAATGTAATATGAATTCTTATAAGGTTCCACTTCTGGAAGGTTCTTCCTCTAGAATGTTCATAGGTGGTTGGTAGCACTATATAAAGGGGTTCAAACAATGTAATGAGACAAGAAGAGAAGTATTGTATTTGGAGCGGTAGCTCAATAGAAGGATGCCCCCTCGAAGAGGCAAGTGAACATGAGAGGATCCCTTCCATAATGGGATCCATTGTATGGTGTTTCTCTACCTCAATGGTTTTGATATACTAAAGTGGTGGTTTTCTATATTGTTCCATATATCTTGTGTGGTGATTGTATTCATATATCTTTGGTATTGTTGTGGTATTTTGTATTCATATCTTTGGTACTTAACATCTAATGTAGGATGATATGTTACTTCAGTACGAAAGGAATACCAAGAGGAATGGGGATGATCGTGCCAAGAGGAATAACTTCCGCGTTAAGAGGGAGTGCTAAAATTTTGAATCAGATTCCGTGTGAACTGACGAGTTACTAGTTCTGTATGAACTAGATGCCGACCTGTAGTGTTGTAAATGATTCCCAGTTAGAGTGTCGATCAATAGCATCAGAGGTTACTCGCTGGAGGACCAACCGATAGTGTTGGAGGTGTTTTCCATCTAGATGGATAATGTGCAGCTATGATGGTGATACTTGTTACATGATTTGTTTGATCATATGATAACCTCTGTGGATATGGTGATGCTACTTGTAGACTGGTCTACAAGACCATGTGAGTCTTTCTCATGCCATGTGATATGGATGGATGTGTTTGAGACCACTATATAAAGAACATCTTAGTTAATACCTCCCTAGATAAGAGGGAGTGTTGATGTTTTGGTAGCTGCGTGAGGTATTAACCTCCACATGTAACCTATGACTTAGAAGAAAATATTCTGGAAGCAAGTGAACCATTAAACAAATGTGTGGAAACCCTAGAAGACAAGTCTACCTAACAGAATAATAATATTAGAATATTATCTTCCAGAAATACAAGTCGGCTCCACAGGAAAAAGATAAACAAAAAATATAATTACCAGAAAGTCAGGTCGGTCCAACCAGAAAAGTCACTGGACATATTAATATAATTAGAGGAAATTTTAGCTCACTTGTATATCTAGTCAGAGCATGATTCTTGTGGAGAGCTGCAGTTGCAGCTGCAAGGAGGAATAAGGGCGTATGGTCATTTCTTGGTCTTGGTCTCTCTCTATCGCTATCAAGTGATTCTCTTGGTGATATTATTTCTAAGTATGGTGCAATTATGAGAGAGTAGTGCAGTTGCAACTGTGTATGGTACTTGTTCTGTGGATATGGAGACTCCCTCTCTTGTGCACTACCCTTAGAGAAGGAGCGCTCTACTTGTCTTTAGTTATTTATGGAGTTAACAACTAAGGTTTATCTGTTGGTTCTGGAGTAGGATTGCCAAAATTATTCCAAGTAAAGGTTAGTGTGCTCGGGGGTGACATATGCGAATTCCTATGGTTGGGTGATAATGATGTGGCATTGTCTATGGTTAAACGAGCATACCAAAATTTCAACATAGTGGCTAGAAAAGGAGTGAAAATGATGACCCAAATGCCTTATCAAAAACAAATATCAATTTGTTATACTAGAGAATTGGAGCATCCAAATCATTACATCTTGTTGGTCGTAAAATAGATAATGAGACTATGAAATCTGATTTTAACCAACACTATTGTTTATGTGTTTGAGCATGTATCGTCACCCAAATATTAACTGGAAACCGCGAGCAACTCAAAGGATGACGTTTGGCTGTTTTGTGAGAATGTTAGACATTCTTTAGTATTGAACCTCTCTTGGATATAAGATAGAGCAAGGAGAAATTGAAATGATGCAAAGGTTATGAAGAACCAAGCAATAAATCTAACCCCTACCCAAACATATATTCAGGAACCTGAACCAAAGAAGGAATAAAAAGACCAGCTAGAAATCAAAACGTTACACTGCATCCTTCATTGTTTCATTATGTGAGAGTATGGACCCAAAAAGATGTGTTACGTATGATATTAACGAAACATTAAACTAGTATCCATACACCCATTCATCGTCATTCATTATAACACAATAATCAAAGTATGATATCAACAGTTACAACAATATATCAACATAGGTATACCATTATGTGAGAGTATGCACCCAAAAATATGTGTTAACGTATGATATTAACAAAACATTAAACTAATATCCATACACCCATTTATCGTCATTCATTACAACACAATAATCAGAGTATGATATCAACAATTACAACAATGTATCAACAGAGGTATAACAACCCATAGGAGTTCATTCAAGCCCAAATTTCAAAGTATATGTACCAACCATGATATTGATCATATTTCCAAGTTTTATGTTATCAATACTTCAATTTACTTGCCAAAGAAATGTTTTTATCAATAGACATACACCAACACTACTCAAACTTTGACAAATAATGCAAGTAACTCTAGGTCAACAGGCAACATACAGAAACCCTGACTTCAAACTAGAAATTGACCCACCAGATGACAATATATCAATAACGCAAAAGGGTTTGGCTAGTCATTGGGATGGTTCTGAAGTTGGGACACTTTGAAAACATAATGATTGCTAGGACAATTTGATACAAGAATTCCCTTCAACGACCTTTTGAAAAGGTGGATAAGCCTAAGATCTTTGCTTCTAAAATCCCTACAGATGCAAATTGGTTTGATGAAAATAGTTAGGGTTGTGATGTGATAAATCAAACTTGAAACTATAAGGTCAAATAACCCTAGGGTTTCAAAGGATAAATATAGGCAACACATAGAACAATTGAAACCCTCAACAACTAACAAAATATAGCTTATTGAAGAAATTGACCACTTTCAAAAAATAATGTAAGGGTATCTAATAAAGCTTAACAAAATTAAAATGATGATTTTTTTTTTGGTTTAAGGTGGTGGAAGATATCAAATAAGACCAATGCCTTACAGGGCCAATGGGGTCAATACTTCACCCCTATGTGAAGCCTAGGGTTTGAGGAGGATATTGTTGAAATAAACTTGGAGGATTTCCCCTCAAGAACTAGCTAGGTCTTGAAGGAATTCTTCAAGGTTGCAAGGGAGGATTGATCCGTGATGAGTCTCTCTTGGTGCTAGACAAGGTGAAATTAAAGGCTAGCCAAGAAAAAGAGAAGAGCCATTAGATGTCATATCTTAATGCATGAAAAATAAATGTTAATGATCAAAGGGAAGGTGAAAATTCTTACATTAAAACCCTTCCAAGTGGATCACTGAGTACTTCTTTGGCCTTGTTGCAGTCGTTGTTTTGCAAACAATATCGAAGAAAATTTATCTAACCCTTAAAAAATTACTAGAAACTCACAAGAAGAGAAATAGATACAAAATAGATCTCAATATCCAAGCTTCTCATTAATCTCCCATGATTTCAAATGGAGGAGGACTTCTCCTTTTATAGGCAAGAAGCCTCCTCAATTACAATGTAAAACCATGTGCTAACTCAAAACTATTATCTTTAAAACCATTTTCCCTACAAAACCATGGAAAAAATACAAGTTATAATAAAATAGTCCGATAATATGCTCACAAGGTACAATGTGCCTCTTAGAAGAGGTCAAATACAATATAAAAATCACATGTAAGGACCAACTAGACTTCGATGGAGGTGTCCTCAATAAAAGTGACAACATCTAGATAGATGGTCCAACCAAGTCAAGTCAATGGTCAAAGAAAAAATTCAAATGGTCTAACATTTACTTCATCATCCAAGGAATGGTCCAAGAAGTGTACACGAATCCCAATGCGCAATACCCACTCGAAGTGATAGGTCTAGCCTCTCA
>ML787599.1:207908-225903 GCA_009831015.1 Picea engelmannii | reverse complement strand
CATCATTTTCTTATTTTTTTTGGTTCCTAGGGAAACAATGTTTTTCTTTCTTTTCTAGTTGACATTGTAAGAACCTTCTTTCCCCATAATTTGAGGATTGAAGGGGGATTTTATTTCAAGTTAGCTTGGAGGATCCTATTGGGAAAAGTTGCTAAGAAATGGCATAGATCATAACAAATCCTACCAACTTAATGTGATGTTTTTACAATCCAACATTTGGGTCTATTGAGAGACATTAAGTTCCAAGATGACTCTATCTAATAAACCTTTAAGTTAGATAAAATCCGATCACACATTATAAGATAGTGTTGAGATCTCAACACACCTTAAAATTTTGATTTTTTTCTTTGGTTTCCTTCTCTTTTCCATTTTATTTTGGATTATTTTTTTGAAATTTTTCATTTTTCTAGTTTTCCAGTTTTGATGAAAACCTTATTTTGAGAATTTTCTTTAAGTAACATTCATATTTGACACTCAAAGTTTCTTTTCTTTTGATCATCAACTTCAAAAATTTCGTTTTTTTGTAGGGGTGATATTTCACTTTTTGATTAGCTTCCATCATAGTTAAAACTTCATTTTTTCCTTTGCTCAAAGTGAAAAGTTTCTTCCAATCAAAGAAAGTGGAAAGTCTCTTGTAACATCCCAATTTTAATCCCCATAGATTTTAATGTAATTGCACAAATGCGATTTACACTGATGAGCTAGTATGTTTGGGTTGGAGAGCCTATAATGATTTTAGGTCAGAGAGCCTAGCATTGTAAATGTGCATACGTATATCAATAAAAACAATTCATTGACTGCGATACAAGAGGTACAATAACAATGGGGGGATATGATTCCAAAAGAGAGGGGGTTGAAGGGGGGGTCCAAGGGGAAAGTACACATGCCTAATAAACCCAAGCCACTTTGCATTAGACCTTTTTATTATTAATGTTTATGCCATTTGACTTATTTAAGACCAATCATTAAATGCATGTAAGAGGTTGGTGATCAAGTCGTCTCACCTAGATACACTCAAGTAAGAGGTTGGTAGGAAAGTCATCTCACCTATCTATGAAAAAATGGGTTGGGTATGATCCTTTTGGGGAAATTTGTGAGATTCAAAGCATGCATGGAGAAAATGGAAATTTGAGTAGGAAGAGGGGGGAACTTTTACACATGGTTTGGAGAGAGAAAGATGAGAGCTTGGAGTTGGGAAAAAGAACCAACCATCCTGGGTATGAAAAAACAACTCTATTGGGCTATGTTTTATGCTAAGAATTAGGTTTTTATGCCTGTAAGTGTGTTTCCTATTGAGGAAACTGCTCAAGATCCTTGAGAAGGCTACTGTGAGCACTCTTGATATAACTGAGATTATTGGAGTCTCTAACTGATATATTTCCTATTCGGCCTTGCGTTGGAGTCATGGAAGGAAGTGTGATAGCTTGAGGGGTTGCGTGAAAGTGAAGGGGATCTCATTCCTTGGGTTGCGCATGTTGAGGGGAAAGAGAGCTTGTGTATTGGAATTGATGTTGGAGTTAAAATGATGGGAATTGGGATGCTATGTGTGTGGACAATGTACAACCAAGAGAGCTAGTCCTCCTTGTGGACTTAGAGCCCTAGCTCGGGGGTGGCTTATTGTTGAGAGAAATGGAACAAAAAACCTATGGTTGGGAGGAACATACCTCATACACAATTAGCTGGTTCTTTTGTAAAAATATGTGTTTTGTGATATTTCTATTGCATAATTTCATTGTGAATATGTTTTATTTAAATGTTGTGTTTGATTTAGTAGATGCATTCACGCTTTAAAAATATCCTATTAGATGCATGAGTATTTTGGGCATGTTGCCTTTGTTAATTTTATTGGTATAGAGGATATTATTTGGTTTTAGTAGGTAGGTACATTACATCTCCTCTACTCAAAGTGAAGAAAATGCTCCTTTTCTCAAAGTGAAAAGTCAACTCTGCTCAAAGTGAAAAGTTTTCTCTGATCAAAGAAAGTGGAAAGTCTCCTCCGCTCAAAGTGGAAAGTTACCTCATCTCAAAGTGCAAGTCTCCGATCAAAGTGGAAAGTCTCCTCCATTGAAAAGGGTCTTTGTGGATGTAGTGTAGAAATTTTAGTGAGGACAAAGTTAAAGTTTGTGCTGATCAAAGTTTAAATTTGTCCCATTTTTGAACTCGACGAAAGCTTAAACACAACTTCACATAACAACTTAAATTAAAGTGAAGAAAATGTCACGACAAAGGAAAAATTGTTTGTTTGACATTTCAAGGTGCCACATATGGCATTGATTGTGTTAGGTTGACCAAATATCAGTAAGTCTCATTGATTTGAAATCTCATGATTAAGAATTTTTGAATCGAAAATCTATTTAACACATGCAGAGTGCAATTGCTTTCAAAAGAATTTGATCAATCTATTCCATAACAGATTAAGTTCGACTCACTTTGTAAGTTCACTATGAGAATTCATTGGTACAGGTAAGTACCTTGAAAATTAATCTCACTGATTTTCATCATTGAATTATTATTTTTAAAATGCTGATGTATCAAAGCACACAAACTTTGAAGGTATATCCATTCCATGTTAGAATCAAAACATGTAAGAATTATTTCGATTATCGGTACAAATACACTTTGATTCATTATTATTAAACATTTTATATTTTGATAAAATTATGATAAAATTAATCAATATGTTGAACGCATGCAATAAGGAGAACTGAAAACATGATTTATGCAAGCAAGACAATCCACAATGGAAATAATGAGAGGTCAAATTAAAGAAAACATTGAACATGAAACTATCAAAGTGATGCAAGATCACAATGAAGAATCTTTTACAAATATAATTTCAAATCAAGGGAAAAGCAATGTGGGTCCATTACCATCCGAAAGGATGGTCATTAATTTATTATTAACTCTTAATATTTTGACCCTCGAAAGCCCTTTGAGGGAGCTTAGGGGAAATATCCAATTATTAAAAGGGACCATTTATTAAATGTAAATCACGTGATAATGTGGGACCCTTCGGAATTAAAAGAACACAATTGTACAAGGAGAATATCTAATCATATGTAATTGAAGAAACATTCAAATAAAAGGGGGCAACCTTCTTGATTAAAACCTTGAATTGCCACAACATGAGAAACAATAAAATCCTGTTATCCTAACTACTTTTTAAATTTGTATTTAAATAATGAGAAATATAATGAAATGTTTTTTTTTCCCTTGAGAGAATGGAAGCTATTTTGCTTGGAGAAGAGATCAAACATTTATTGACTTGATAAGAAAACTTTGGAATTCTCATTTTTTTAGAGGTTGCATTTAGTCATTGTTTTTACCTCCAAATCGAAAAATGGTGCCACTGATAGTACTATATATATATATATATATATATATTTTTTTTTTTTTTCAGGGTTAAAATTAACACCTTCTGCAACCATGGCCTTAACAACCTTGTGATGTTGCAAACAAAAATCTTAAAATCAACCCCTGAATAAAAAAATGACAACAAAAAAAAACACCCTTTTTTATTTTTAGGGTCAAAATTACTTCTTTGAAATGATCACCTTAACAACCTATATCATTGCAACAAAAAACTTAAAATCAACCCCAACATTGAAAAGTGGCGATCCCAATGACATCCCACAATTTTTTTTCGGGGTCAAAACTGCAATTTCTTTGAGATCCATGACCTTGAAAACTAATACCCTTAGAGACAAAACATCAAAATCAATCATCGAATTAGAAAGAGGTGTTACCGGTAGTATCCTCTTTTTTCGGGCTTAAAATTGTAACATTTTTTTAGACCATGGCGTAAAATCCCTAATTATTCCAAACAAAATCATTAAAACAAGAAAAAAGAAAAGGAAAAAAACAAATAAAAATAGAGGAAATAAATGAAAATAAGGTGGAAAAAATATGTTTTTCAAAAATAAAAAAATTAATAATTTTTTAAAAATATGTTTGAAATTAAAAAAAAAAACACATAATTTAAAAACGAAAAAAAATAATAATGCCCCTAACCTCTTTTAATTTATTTAAAAGAAAAAAAAAATGAAAAAGATACTAGTGTTATAACTAATAAAAAATATTGATAAAGAAATTTAAAGAAAATAAAATTAAAATGCAAGTTTTAGAAAAAGAAAAGAAAAAGACATAAAAAAAAAAAATTAAAGAAAAAAAAAACTTAAAATAAAATAAAATGTAATTAAAAAAAAGACAAAAGAAAAAATTAATTATATATATATATAATTTTTCAATGCGGGCCCAAGGAGATAGGCTCCACTCGATCAAGTCTAAAAAAATAGGCTTATGTAGAGGTGCCTACCGGATGATTGTCCATTGCTTGCTATAAGAGGCATCCATCATATGCATATCATTTTTTTTATTGTTGTTTATTTAGTTGTTGGAGGGTTTTTTATTTGTCTACTCCTCTTTAAGATAGATCTAGAGTTTTGGTAGTTTTTATAATTATTTTATTGTAAAGAAAGTTGAGCTTATCTCTATATAAAGAAGAGCAACTTAAAAAAATAAAAAGCTAAAAAAAACAAGAACACAAAAAGTTGGGGACAATGCCTCCCTATCCTAGTGCCCCCCATCACCCTTAGTATCAATCCCACTCGCCAACACTCCTATGCCCCCACCGCTCCCCTTCACGACAACCTGTGGCTTTTGTTCTTTTTATTTTTTCTTTTCAATATATTTTTTCTTTTTAAAATTTTATTTTATTATTATGATGATCATTATTTTAAATTCAATTTTTTTTATTATTATATATATTTTATTTTAATTTCACTTTTCTTTATTAATTAATTTATTTTGTTTTTAAATTCATTTTCTTATGGTTTTATTATTATTATTATTTAAATTTGCATTTTATTTATTTTTCTTTAATTTTGTTATAAATTTTATTTATTTATTTTTTGAATTAGTTATAAGGATGTTTTTTTTCCAATTAGAAGACGCGAAGGGACATTTTTTTTTTCAAATTTTTTTTTTTAAATAATGTTTTTTTTTTAATAATAAATTTCAAACATATTTTAAGAAAATTGTTAATTTGTTATATTTATTTATTTATTTATTTTTAACCATAATTAGAAGATATTTATATTATAAAAAGTTGTAGTCGAGGTTACAACGAGATTACAAAAATGGCTAGCCTTAGATTTCAAGTAAAATTGCCAACTCCCTTATTTATATTCATTTACTAGTTGGAGTGCTTTTTGTAGAGTGTTCGACTCGAGGTTATGTGGTAGTTGTAACTAACTTTTGCTTATATAGCTCAATTATCTTTATCAATACACTATTTAATCATAATTCGATATACTCTTGCATGGGAGCAACCTTCTTCTCATGCTTAATTCTTGCATTGAATAATTCATTTTCAATGTCTCTAATATCAAAACTGATTTGGTGCAATGTACGTTTAACATATTCATTTTTATTTACATAGCAAATCAACCACTTTTCGAATTCCTTTTCTTAGTATTCAATTATTTCATTGAGCTCGTTTCCCATGAAATTTTTAGGGCATCCAAGTGTCCTTGTAACTGATCTTTAGAAAGTAAAATTGAATCCATTTTCAAATGTGGGCCCCTCATCTCCTTCGTTGAATCAACAAGCTTTAAAAATAAGTCACCCCTATTGGTATTTATGACATCACAATCCTCGAGTAATTCTTTTAAACATTCAATTCTTTTTAACCATCCTACATTAATCTACCTTAATCCAATTTTAATTGGGAGATTCTACTCTCTCCTTTGCATATCATTCATATTGGATATTTTGGCAGAAAATGTGTTGACAACTTCCTTGTAGAATTTGTCATCACTATCCAGGTCCTTTTGGAGATATTCTTTAAAATTCATAATCCTTGAGGAAATTATAGTAGAACTAGTACCTAGTTCCCATATCTCAAAGATTAGAGAAATCCTTTTTTGGATATTCTCTCCAATATATTGTTTGATGGATATCAATAATTTTGAGGCACTTCTTATTCTAGAGCTTGCTTCCAAAGTGTCTTCTAAAGTGTTAAGAGGTTGTATGGTGGTAATTGGCTCGATAAACAAAGGGTTATACCTTAAGAAAATTTCTAATTATTTTATTTTTTCTTTCAAGACTTGGTTTTCTTGTTCAATTTCATCAATTGAAGACTTGAGTGCTTCTCCAGTTGCATCATGAAATTGCATGACTTTTGAGGGTCTCACCCCTTGTAAATCAATCTCAAAGTTCCACTTCTTAGCAACCTTTTTATTTTTCAAGTTAATTTTTCTGATTAACAAATTTTTAGATTCTTTTTCAAAGGTTGCATGGTGCAATGTAACAAATTCCTCCTTAAAGACCAGTGGCTCTTGACAAGCCAATTCATTTTTTATTTCTCTATTTTCCATCAATATTTGTTCGACCGAATCGGGCTTCTCTACTTTAACATCCACTTCCATATCTTCAAGTTCAAGTATTGGAATTTCCTTCTCTCCTTTCTGAGTTACATATATTTTTCTTTTGAGTACTACAAGGGTAGTATGTGTTTTCCCAATATCTCCTTTTGAAGGGTTTTCATCCCTTTTGTCACCATAATTTTCTGAATGGGAATTATTTTGGCCAAGAATGCTTCCTTGGGTCCTATTTTTTGTTGAATAAATCCTCTGTGACACATTGGGTGAACTATGGTTAGGGTTACCACTTCTCATGGTTCAACCCTTTTGTTTGTACTAGTCATTAATATCGAACATGGTATCAAGATCATCATGAAATTTCTTAGGGATGGCTTCCGTGGAGTTCTGATTATCTCCACCTCCTTATTTAAATTGGGTAGTCTTTATAAACGATGAGACACAACTGACTGTAGACATATTTGTTGTAAACAGATCATTGGGGTCAAATCCTGGAATGTCTGGAACTCCTTTTAGCTTGAAATTATCAAAATGACTAGAAAGTTCATCTAGATGGGAGATACTTTTGATAATGATCCCCAATTTTCCAGGGCAATGGAATGAATTGTCTTTTTCTCTTCTCATTAAAGAAATGCACCCAAAACTTATATTGTTTGTAGAATTCAACAACAAAGAATTTATCTGACACATAAAAAGGAAGTAAGGAAGGTTTTTCCTTGAAACCATATAGTCTTATGAAACTGAAGTCATTCAAGGTTTCAAAAATCCCCTTGCCTGCCAAGAAGGAAACAACTTCTATAGACAATCTCGATGTGGTGGAACCATAGACTATCTTCTTGAAAGTAGACAAAAAGGCATTTTGTACTTCATAAAAATGATATGGGGCTTTGTGTTTTCACAATGTCGTATACCAAAACTGAATTGGGTACCTTCCAAAATCAACACTCCTTGTGCAAGGAAAGTCTTAAAAAATATGGAAATATGAAATTGCGAAAATCAAGTAGGAACTCATAAACAATTTTTATTTTTTCTGAAAATTTACAAGCTAGAAAGAAAATTCACTTGAAATAATTAAATCCCAATCAAATAAGACACTCATGAACAGAGAAGGTCATTACATACAATACATATATTGGGATAGTGGTAGTGAATTCCTGCCCAATAATTATGACAAATAACCATGCAAACTATTTATAGGGGTATTTTAAGGAACACACCTCTGTTTGGGTGGAGTTGTTAGAGTGGTGTGACGGCTTCAAACAAAAACTATCCAATATATTTGTCCCTCCATGATTAGCCCTTAAAAAGGCATATGATTATGAACTTTTTAACGTCACAGTAGGACCAGGGAGCTTGGGAATCCTTCTAAATACTTTGGGTTCCAAGGAAATAGGTGTCTTCCCCTAAAATTGAATTATCCTCTTCTCACCGTTGAAATTGTCAAAGCACAAGATAATCAAATCCTTAAAATATGATACCTCTGACATACAACTTGCCAATGCTATTCCATAAGTCCAAACTTTATTTAAATTATTTTCTTCAGGAGAGAATGTTGTGTATGATTTAAATTCCTTGGACCATTGGAATGCATAGTCCTCACGTCCAAGTGTACTTACAATTTCACCACAATAGAGCTCTCTTCTCTTATTGGGAATATTTGGAAAAGGCTAATTAGAATGAAAAGGTGGCAATTTTGTCATAGTAGGAGTTTACAACAAGTATTTAACTCCTTACTAAATTCTCCACACACTTCCTTAATATCACACATTGTAGCTCTTAGTTAAATTTTTTTAACTACACTATTTGATTTGGCTTTAAGGCAGGGAATTTACGAGAATTGCGTCATTAATAATGGTTTTAATTCACCTCATGTGCCATTCGATGTGTCACTATGATCATAAATGTTCTCGGGGAAGGTGATTATGTACCGAGATTAATGGAAAATGATTAATGGATGAGTAAAATTAGTGATGGGGAGTGGATAATGATGATTGTGGGATTGCGAGTTTGTGGGGTACAAGATGTGGAAGGGGAGATGCAGGGAGACTTTCACATCCATAATAATAAAATATAATAAGTACAAGAGCGACCCATTTTGTATGATCTAGATGAATGCAGGTCATTTTGGAGTGAGCAGAAATGCGGGCCGGTGCGGGTTTGCGAGGTTCGAGTCTTTTGAAACATCATCTACCCTTTGCAATAGGACTCCCACAAATAAACAAAAATGGCTAAGTATGAAGAAATAAAAGTAGAAATACAACTAAGTGTTGACATTAGAGACTTGTGGGTTGTGGGATTATGAACTTGTGATGATTATGGGTAGATTTTCTACATCCCCAAAAACAAAACAATGGCTAAGTGTGGGATATACAAGAAGTGGAAAAAAACAAAAGCATTGACCGTTAATCAATGAAAATTGATCAACAACTCATCAACATGATAATACATATAAGAGAGGGTTGTCCAACAAAAAATTACGAGATGTGTCCAAAATTTGAAATTAACAGTGTATGGAAACAAAAGATTCCTTTGCAGAGGATTTTTGTAACTACTACAAATATATATTCGAACAAATACTCCTAAAATCAGGAAAAAATTTAAAAAATTACAAATTATCGAAAAAAACCATGTTGATTGCAAGATTCCTCTTGGTTTTCTTCATTGGTCAAGGAATTCTATTCCATATTCAATATTTCCACATCCCTCTACTACTACTGAAATGTTTCCTCTTCTTTAACCTCCTCCACTACAAACCTGATAGACAACCTATCAATAGAATGAGCTATGGAATTGATTCTTACTAACCAACAATTAGGTGACAGAGAGAAGCAAATTCATCTTGTAGTTCCTCAATTTGTCACTTCTTTCTATGTAGAATTTCCATTATGAAAGGAAATTTAGAATCGTTGGTCTCTTCCTAAGAGTATATTCTACTAGTTAATGAAATTATTGAATTTTTGTATTTAGTGATGTAATCCTCTTGTCTTTTTAGTACTTTGTGGATTTCAATTATTTCACATTGAGGGAATCTCTCAACATGCCCATCTTTTATTTCAGTTTCCCAACATAACACATGCACAAGCCCATTTTCACCACTCACAACAATCAAACCAACAATTATATCAACACATTCCAACATTATTGCAACAATAAAAGTAGAGGTCAGAGTGCTAATATTTGGCATAAACATGAACCTATAGAGAAAAGCAATGCAACATAGCCCAAACAAATGAGCTGGAAATCCATGAAAGTGACATGAACTCCACAAACCTAAGATGTTGAGCCACCAATAACAACCTCACAAATCAAAGATAGAATCATAGTCACCTATTCCTTGCGAACTAGGGTCAACAAAGTAAATCAAATGACCAATTCCATGATCCCATAAAGAGATACCAAAAGGGAAAAAATATGATGATAAGCCCCAATTAAAACCAAATTAAATAAAAATTATGAACCACTGACCAACAAAATACCACAAATCCTCAATAAACAAACTAATGCCAAGAGCCATTATCCCACCCACATGAAGAATACAAATCCAGAGTTCTTGATGCATTAAAGTCCATATTAATCTTCACGTGTGTGGGGGGGTTGCGGGTTGAATGTACTTTGGATGTTGAATTTGATGACTGACCATCCCAAATGTGATATCATGCCAAATGTTTAGCATGCAATATCACTTCATAATGTTGATTGATTTAACACTTAGGGGATGGGGAAAATGTTATTAACAAAATGCTTAAAATATCATAATAAACTAGAAGTATACACCATGTACACCAATGTGGGCATGAAGTACAAATACAATATATATAATAGATGTATTTTACATAATAAGTCCTTAGAGAGTATAAAAACCTCATTTAAATAACCAAATACATTCATACATCACAATTCACATCCCTAAACAATGAATAGATGATCTCTTTATATACCTATTCACACACAACACATAAGGCCCCTTTAATATTAGGTTTACCCTATTATATATACAATTACACAGTACATGTACATTTATCCCCATATATTCCCCCCCTTAGGTCATATCATATTCATTTAACCCCATATATTCCCCCCTTGGGTCATAACATAGTACCCTCCTTCAAAAGGATTTGTCCTCAAAGCTTTGAAATTCAAGGATTTGCATGTTATGAAACCAAGTAATATGATTTTCTTATGTTCATGCTTTATTCATTCCATTGATGATGATCCATCCATCCAAAATCAATTTTTTTTTAGTCTTAATCCTTGATGGCTAGTTGTTGCATAATTTTGTTTCATTTGATTCCATGTATTGTTGTTGTAACTTCTCCAATTTGTAGTGGTTGTTGGTCTCTGATAATAGCTTGTTGAAGAGTGATTTTTTGATGCCTTGTTCCATGAATAATTATAAATATTCCATCTTCTTCCTTGATAATGTTGATATCGACCTTCTTGTCTTCCTTAAAATCTTTCTTGATAATGAGGGTGTCGATATGGCTTCACATTTGAAAATTTTCCTTCACAGAGGTACATGCATTTCATCTTCAAAGATAATGGAATCCTCTATCCTCTTTTCTTGGTCTTTGCTTACTCTATCCTTGGAGACAATACCATTATATTTGGCTTGTGCATCCTCTATATGAATTTCAACTTCTTCAAGTATCTTCTAGTGACCTTCTTGAATCTTGTTTTCTTTCTCCTTTTGAAGCTGCAATGTCACCCCATTTATCAAATTATGACGTCCTTCTTCAATTCTGGATTGCATTTTTTATTTTACCTCGTAAGTATTTAGGGATTCCTCAACCTTCTTTCAAATTTCCTCCTCAAGTGTTTTGGTAGATTCTTCATCCAATATCCTCGTTTCTTCCTGATTTTTATAGTTATTATTTTCTTCTTTCAATCTCTTAACCTCATCTAGCAGTTTTTTGTGATGGTTTCATAATCTGCATATCTCTTCATCTTTCTTTTTCAATTCTTCCCTTGACTCCTCCTTTTCCCAATTCCCTTTTCTACTCTTTCCCTATTTTAATTTTTGAACCTCCTTAATGAGTGCTTCATTAAGGTCTCGTATCTTAGATAGCTCATCACCCTTCTTCTTAATCTCTTCCTTTTCTTATTTTAATTCATATTGAATTCTATACATTTCCTCCATTTTTGTATCCTTAATCCATTTATTTGAGAAGAGTTTTTCAAATGCTTCCCATGTTCAGTTCCATATAATATCCTTGTCAATATTCATCCACCATTTCTGAGCTTCACTAAAAAAATAAATTTATGCTATTGAAGGAGTCATATCATATTCTTTTTCCATCCTCAACCATTACATAGGATTGATTTCAACTTTATCTTCATCTCTTGTAAATTGAGGTATTCCCATTGATTCTTAATTGAGGTCTAACCCCAACCCTCAACTTACAACCTCCATATATTAAGGATAATGATCTCAAATAGTTATAATATTTTTTCCCATATAATATTCTATGTTTTCTCTTTCTAATGGCTTTTTATTCACCTCAATCGGATATCCCAATCAAAATTTATGATAGTTTTAAGTGGACATACCTTTGAAAACCCTGATTTGGAGTCTTTCCTTCCGGCTGACCTTCTTTCTGATGTATGTATGGAATTTTGTCTTGTATTAATATGATATGTCTTCTCTGCAATGACATAGGTCTAACCAAATTTTTTTGTGCCAAATGAAAGTTATGGTAACTTTCCCAAACATTGCTGATTTTTGGACTTTTATGGAGAATGAACTTGTACATAATGCCACATGTACAATATTTAATACCCAATTTTGAAATTTGTACTAGAAATACTATGGAATGTGCTATTTAAAATGCAATTAGTGGCATTGTATTTGGATTCTCACTGAATAAAATATGACTATTTTACCCAGAACACCTATTTGAGACTAGTTATAAGACTAGTCAAATAACCTTACCTTCCATAGACTATATCTTAGAAGATAAAATGAACCAAACCATGAAATTTTTACCAGGTGTGATCTTCTAAATTTTCTCATTATTATACAAATTACTAAACCATCACTAAGAAAAATTTATAGTGAAATTCCCAAAATGACTCGTTTGAGATTGATTTCAGGGCTAGTAAAAATCCATAACTTCCTTGAGATGTATCTCAGAAAGTAAAATTAAAGAGAACCTAAAAATTTTACCATGTTCACTTTGCTATGTTTTTTCAGTATTGTGAAAATTTTACAATCTGAAACGTCACAGAACAAAAGTTACAACGAAAATTCCATTATGACTCATTTAAAACTGAATTTTAGATGGGTCAAAAACTCTATCTTCCACATGCTATATCTTTGAATGTATAATGACCAAAAATATTTTTTTTTACCAAAGCTACCTTGATATGTCTTCTAGATAACCTCCAATGTTTTCTATCTAAATCATCCCAAAAATTGTTTTTATAGATAAAATGCTAAGATGATTCACTTAGAGAAGAAAAACCCTAGGATGGATGCTTTGATACCAAATGCTTAAGATATCAGAATAAACCAAAAGTGCACACGATGTACACCAAGGTAAGTGTGGGGCACAACTCCAACATATACAAAATAGATAAGTGACATGATAACTCCTTAGAGAATAAGAGAACCTCCTCTAAATAACCAAATACATTCATACATCACAATTGACATCCCTCAATAATGAATACATGATCTCTATATATACCTATTCACACGCATATACAATTACACATTACATGTACATTTAATCCTATATATTCCTCCCATTGAGTCATATGATATTCATTTAACCCCATATATGCCCCCCTTGGGTCATAACAAAAAATATCTCCTCTCTTTTTAACCTTAACTTACTACATTCTAGAAGAGTGTCCTTGTTGGCTAGACTATAAGCTTGATGTTCAAGCAACCTAAGAACATGGTAGAACTCAACACACTCAAACCAAACAACTTATTTCCTAATTCATCTTATTATTCTTATTAGAATTTCATTGCTTGGATGAGAGGCTTTGAGAATTAGTTTGATGGTTATAGTTGAGTCCCCAATGACAATTAGGTTCTTGATATGCTTGTCATCAATGATATCCAACCCTTGAAACATAGAAAATACCTCTAATTGATTGTTTGAAGCTTTACCAAATCCTCACTCGAAGGTATTTTTCATTATTACTTTGGGATCAAGAATGATCCCCTTGCAACTGCCACCCCTGGATTCCATTTGGAGGATCCATCAAATAATAGTATAAACTTACCCTAAGACTATTGCCAATTCAAGAATTCTTATTTCTCCATATAAAACTTCCACTTAAAACATGTTTCTTATTTATATAGCTTATCTGAGTTTGTATCTTTATTTCAAGTGACCCAGGGTTCATGCCTACTGGGTTTCCAACAAAACCTCTAAAACTATTGGCCCTCCTAGTAAACCAGAAGGAAACACAACACACAGAGTGCACTGCACAGTCTCACCCAAGATAGTCTTAATGGGTGCCTACAATACTCATGTGTTTGCAACCAGGATTGAGTGGGAATCTGAGAACTGTGCACTGAGAGTTCTATTTTAACTTATTAACACAATAAACTGTCATTCAAGATTATGCATGAAATATAACAAACTCATTCATTTGGCATCTTAGTAACTACAAAAGACAGTAAAGAAAACACATGCATTCAATCACATAACACAGGTTTTACCGTGGTTCACCCCCCTTGGGCTATGTCCACAAAGTTCTGGCTCTCAAGATCTTTTATTATAGCAGTTCCAAAACTACATCACTGTGTGATTTACAACCCCTCTTAGTCAGGTCAAGATATATTATGAGGCAGACTAGATTGCACCAGGCTCCTCAGCCTGCAATCTAACCCTTAAGATCCACCCTCTTGACTCTCCTTTAGCTCAAAAACTTACAAAAAGGGTTAGGACAAGTCTCTTGTTACCTCTATCTCTTCTACAGGCGTAGATATTACTCCCTTACAAAAGTCGATCTCGCATACAATAGAAAATTCCCCCCCTCCTCTGAGACCTAGGTATCTACATTTATAGGTTTCTGGCTCACCAACCATTACAATGTATTGCAAAAACCCTAACCCTAATGATGTTAGGTATTCCATGCACGCACACATGCTGCTCTTCCTTCCAACTGTCGCTTTCCTCGTGCATGCCTTCTTTCCCAAAATAGTCTTTCTTTACAATTTGTCCTGCTTCCAACAGGCCCCCAACACTAACATGTGGCTCATCCTGAGCCACCTAACCTTTGTGCGCTTTGTCGATCTCCCTGGTGATCGTTTGGAAAATATCCCCGAGCTCCATTGCTTGCGTTTGAACCTGCACTGTATTCTCCTTGAGTGTGTCTACTGTTTGTACTGTAATATTGTCGTTGATCAACTCTGCACACTTTGCCTGGGTTTGTGCCATATGTGTCTTGGATTCCTCTGCCTGTGCAATGACCTCTGCTACTCGCTCCTAGAGTGCTTCCATTTGAGCCTAACACTCCCTTTTCTGCATCTACGCAGTGGTGAGTTATGTCTGTAGTCTCTTCATATCTTGCGCCCCTTTGATACGCTCCGTGATGGACATTGTCTTCTTCCTCTGCTTGAGGTCTTGGATAGTTGCACTTATCCTTTCTTCTTATTTGTCTCACTGTTGGACCTATTGATCCTCCTCCAACTTCGTCTAGAGTTGTGTTTCTTTGTCAAAAAAGTCGATTGCTGTGTTGACCTGTCCTTCTATATCATGTATCTGCTTTGCTGCTTCCTACTTCCTTTACTCCCTTACCTCCGGTGGAGTGGTAGGTGTGAGCTTCTCGCGGAGATTCTCGATCTCCCATTGATATTGATCGAGTGTCTGTGCAATATGATCAATCTTATCTGTTTCCGTGAGTGCATCCCTTTGCGTGGCCTTTGGAATCTTCTTGTAAGCTCTGACCACTTTTTGTTCCAATTCGTTCACGTGTTCCCTCTCCTCTTTGGTCTAGAGCTTGGCCTGCTCATATATCAATTCCAGTTCCTCCTGCTTTTCTTTTTCCTGCTCCAATTCTGCTAGGTTTGTTCATGCACGAGACTGTACTTTCTGTGTTACACTAACCTTCAATTTATATAGGGCCTTGGATGGTATCCACGACAATACCAACTGCAATTGAGCTAAGTCCTTTAGGGGTGTCTGCCCCACGATCTCGTCCATGCGCAACATGTTGGGTGTAACATGAAATGTTGTACTTGGTTGCGGTATTGTTTAGAATGCATCCCTCTTTCTTGCTTCAGGTTCTCCAGTCTGTGCTGCTGATGGGACCATTTCTATGCTGCTACCAACTTCTTGCACTTCCTCGATCTGCTTAATAAGATGTCGCATGTATGCTAGTTCTTCTTCAATTCTGTCCCTAGGGTGCACAACGTTCTCAAAATCCTCGAATGTGCGATCCTGGACTATTTGGGCTACCATTTCTGCATCATCCTTCATGATCGTTTATTCTAGAGGTGTTCTATGCGCCTTCATCTTCTTGCGCGCACCCCCTGTCTGAGTAGATGGTCGCTTAGTCGGGCCTGGTTCTTGTGGATTAGGACTTGGTGTAGTCCCTTGCACTGCCTTGACCTGTTTCTGTGGTACTTGGGGCGCCTGTTTATTATTCTTGTTCCCCTTCTGTGTTCCTATCTTAGATGTCCCCCCTTTCATCTGCTTTGGCTTGGTCTGGCCCATCCTTGGTTTCTTGGGTACTGCGACTTCCTAAGGCTATGTTTGTTCCTGCCTTGCTTTCTCTTCCTCTTCCCCTACAGGTATGTCTCGAGTGAGGAATAGAATCCTCTAATCATCTTCCCAATCCTTGATATCCATTTCTATGTCGCTCTCCATGATGCAATAGCGCATTTATAGCCACTACTTGTTGGGGTCCTTCCACAGCTATATCCACATCGCATGTCGAGTGGCCTTGAAGTTAGCTATGTCCCGATAGTATGCAACAACCTGTGATGTTATTCTCCACAGGTTGGCGATGGTATCCTGTAGGTCATGAAGGTATTCTTCAAATACAACTCTGTTCATCTTCTTTTGCTTGGCGTCTGACATGGCGGCGAGCGATAAGTATCTCGCTCCATGATTGGGTTTGGGTCTGGTGGTGAAAAATGCATATTTCAGTTCCTTCCATCCCATAATGGCTATCAACATGAGTAACCATGAGTAGTGAAATTTTGTCCCCAGATCCTGCACATCCTTGCAGTCATCTAGAAATAGATTCAAAAGATAAGGGGCCCAGCTGACTATGGTTCCCTCGACACACTCTGCAACAATTGCGACAACCCCGATTGGGACTTCCTCGTGAAATTTTCTGAGTAGCTTGCAGGTCATGATCTTTGCGGCCATTTTTGTCGCGATGTCACTGATTCGTTTGATGATGATTCCACGCGTACCCCTGTCAGTGACATATTTCTTTTTCATCTCTTTCAAGAGTGCTTTCGCCTTTGTTTTATCGTCGAGAAATTACGTGGGATCCATGCCCCATGATGGTGGCCCTATGATGTGCGCAATGAGCTCTACATCTATTGAGACGAGCTTGTCCAACCATATATCTCCGCCATGTGTGACCACCATCAATTTCTTGATGCAACTTCTTGCATACTTTCCTCTTCCAAAGTGTGGTAGTTCTAGTAGACCTAAAATCCCAGTTTTTTCCAATCCTGCTGCCCATTGGAGTGGTTGATTAACTGGTTCCCCAAAGAGATCTATACCCATAGTCTGTAGGTAAAATTTCTTTGCAAACTTCGAGAAATTTTATGTGTCCATTACATCATGGTCTGAGTATTTGAGATTTTATATATACTCTAACAAATCTTCTTTTACTTGTACTCATTTTGGTATGCGTGACAAAACAATTGTTGCGGCGGATTGTTTGTGCAGTGACCTAGGTAATGCCTGCTTCTCCTTTTGTGGTGGTGGATGACTTGAGGTTCTGGCCTCCATCAATCGTTCTTGAGCATACTATTCTGGCCAGTTTGTGAAATATTCCACTGCTCCCTCCTGTGGATGTTTCGACATGATTTTCTATGACTCATCTGGCTCAACTGCTGTTTCTGGATTTGGCGCCATCCCATTGACTTTTGGGGCTTCTTTAGGGTTTCCTGGTTGTGCTTGGCTTCCTGGTTCTCCATTTTGTTGGCCCTGCTCCCCTTTCGACATATCTACATCCATTCTTGCTGGTACTGTCTGCTGGGTTTATTCCACAATGGGTGTGGGGTTCATTGGTGTTGTATCTGGTGATGGAATTTTGTCCACATTGACGACCTCGGGTGACTGCTGTTCACTTTCCTATGATTGTGTTTGTGCTCTACTCCTTTCTATGGAAGGTCTGGTAGTCTAGCTTGGTTCCACTTGCTTTGGTGGTTCCATGGTTGTAAAATTTGATCACTCACCGAGCTTAGTAGCCTCTGATGCCTCTGTAATCTTTGTTATGTGCTTGGTATACTCTATCGCTCTCTACCTTTTCTAATTTCACAATAACCATTTGGTTCCCACATCCTTAATTTGTATGGGCATCGTGTGAAGCTTCTCGAAGAAATTACCTTTATGAAAGATTCAATGAACCTCCATTCCTTTCATACTTTCCATTACTCCCCATCGCCATCTCCATTTGGCGCGATTAATGCG
>ML787599.1:186035-201304 GCA_009831015.1 Picea engelmannii | reverse complement strand
GAAATAAAGGTTGGATCACTGTGAGAGATGGGGAAAAATTGTGATTATTGAGATGGCCCGGAGATGAGAAGAAGAGGTGTTCCAACCACAAATATGAATTTTCACATTATGAAATTTCCCTTAGAGGTGTTGAGGAAGCAATCCAGAATTTCCTTAAATCTTCTTGCAATGATAAATGTGGCACCTCTTAGAAACAATATAATTTGCAAAATGAGAATGGTTGATTCCTTTTATTCCTCTAGTAAAGATGATCATATGCATCTAATATGATAATTTCTCAAATTCTAATTTTGATTATGTATAATATATGAGAAAGGGGGGAACCTTGGTGGATCCCCCTCTTGCTCTTGAAAAACATGGTTAGTCATTCATTTACTAGGGGGAAATCCACAAAGATTAAATACATGATTTAATCCAACAACTAAAGGACTTATCAAATCCAAATTTAAAGAGAACATAAAAGGGGAAATAGAAAAACACCCTATCAAAGTCATTTTCCATGTCCATTTAAAGAATCATACCTTTTTCTTTATCGGCTCTGATAGAATGAATATCCTCTTAAACCAAAATAATATTGTCCATAATTTGTCTCTTTTGTCTGAAACCACCTTGATTTTTGGAAGGACCTGCTTGAGCCCATTGACCACAATTTTTGTTAGGATATTGTACACATAATTGCATAGAGAGATGAGTTGGAATCTTGCAAATGAGGCCAAATTTGTCTCTTTGAACATAAGGGACAAGAAGGAGGAGTTGGTGCACCCCCCTACCTTATTTTTATTTTGAGTTAAAATTCAACTTATACCATGCTTAATAATATACCAGCATGCTAGAAATAAGTGAATGGAAATACCATCTAGCCCTGGAGCTTTATCTGGATCTAACCCCCAAACTACTTGTGTTATTTTAGATTCTTCTATTGCTCTTGATATTTCTAAATTTTATTCAGTAGAGACCAAATATGGAATATGTTCTAATATCTTTTGAATAGATATATGATTAGCTTCATCCTCCTTTATGTATAGATATTCAAAATGTGCTTGGGTCGCCTCTTTAATTGTTGCAAAATGACTTAGTCTTGACCCATCTTCAAGGTTGATTTATCTAACAATGTTTTTATTCCTTCTTTGTTTCATATACCTATGGAATAATTAAGAGTTCTCATCTCCAAATTTTAAACATAGACTCCTATATTTGAGCCTCCATTCTTATTCCTCCTTCTGATAAGATCAATGAAGTTTTCCGTATAATTATCTTTCCTCAAACAACGTTTTTTTTGATATTCCCTTGTCTCCATTTCACATTGAAGAGATCCTAATTGGTTCTAAAGTGTTTCCTATTATTGATCAGAAGAGATGTACAGACTTTTAACCCAACCCTTGAGTTCTTGTTTGACTACTTAAAGTTTAGAATCCCAAATAAAGGATGTGAAGCTAGAGATAGACTAATTCCAGACAGTTGAAATAACAAGAAAAAAATACTACGGTTTTGAAGCCACAAAGTGTTGAAACGGAAGGGAATGGGACCAAAATTTTGAGATTGCACAAAAGAGATAATAATAAGCTTATATTCCAAAATGCTTGAGGGGACAATATTCGAGGAGATGGGATGATCCCTCTATAATGACCCCTACGTTAACACATAAATGTAAGTGATAAGTGGTAATTTTTTTATTATAATGCATCAATAGAACAAGTGATATACAACGATAACATACATCAATGTTACACATTCAATTCTCATCTACATCCTACATTTCAAGTTCCATTCTACAACATCATTACTACTAACAAAATAAATCATATCACAAAAACCAAATCAATGATGTCTACCCATTCAACCTACCTGCAATGTTAGGACCTCCAAGACACATAATCAATGCTCCAGTCTAGGATTCATCCGATTGATTTTGACCATTTAAGGTCTCAGGACTGGCGACTGTTATGAGGAACATGGGGATATCTACTCTCTTAACCCACTTTAAGATTTAGTACAAAACTTAATCATGCCACAATTAAATTAAATCTATGACTCATTAAACTATTACACGTTCATCAATTCATCAATCAATTTCATACCATAAGAGCTACTCAAATGCCTGATTTCATATCATTGCAAAAACATCACTATTACTCCATTCATATCATTGCTATAACCAGTTGTAAGTTAAACAATTAACAAGTCATTTTTGGAGAACGTTATCCAATAAAATAATCATAACAATTCACATATTAACCTCAACCAAAAATCAATTTCATTTTAACTTATGTTCTCAATTGAACAATTAACCACTCAATATTTTATTCCAATAATTCAATAATAATTTCAATAATATATATACATATATTCATGTAGTATCCATAAATTTAATAATGAGTATCCTATGATGGTCACACAACTACCATTAAAGGTAAGACCCACATCATAATTATACATTCTATTATAATTATAAATAAATAATGATGACCACCAACTAGGTCTCTAATTTCAAATCTCTCTATTCTTTTAGATCTTTTTATTTAAAAATATCAATTATAAGATATTAATTCAATAACAATTACTATATAATTATTTTTCACATGTTATTATATTGTGGGAAGGGAGGTTGCTTCAATTAGACTTGTAATATTAGGGCAATGAAAATTTTCATTTCCCTCATTTTATCTAAGCTATAATAATTATAATAGCAATCATTCAAGAATTTAAATAAAACTGATATTAACACCAGGACATGCCTAACATATTGATGGGCAATATTATTATTTTAATTTTAATTTTCTAAGAATTAACTTCTTAGAAATATACCCATTCGACAACTAAGCTATTTGTATTCCTTAACAATACTATGTATTAACGATATGGTGGTTATAATATTTGTGTTATATTATGTCTTTGATATGGATGTTTTACCATATTAAAAACGATGGATGATATCCATTCACCAAAACCTTACATCCATGTTTACTCGTAATAATTAATTAATTGAAGACTGAATCAAATATTCGTAATAATTAATTAATTGAACACTGAATCCATAGTCCGGATTTGTAAGGGTTTAAACCACCAACAACTTTAAACTCAGGTTTTGCTACCCATCTTATGGTGACTCATGAAATCTTAGATCTGAGTTTGCAAATAAAATTTAAAAGAAAACCAACGGAAGTCTGGAGTTCGGACTATAGTTAATTTACACAGAGATCATCCACATTTTCCTTTAACAATTCGCATTTAAATACAATTGAAAGTGACTTAGTTAAATTAAATTACAGAGCTTCTCTCCATTCGTAGCAACTTGGCGACACTCTAAAATCAAGACATTTAAATCTACTGCGACCACAAAATTTCAACTTACGGATTCAAAACGAGTACAATGGTCCACCAATCGACTTTTCAAATAAGAATTTTATAAAAACCACAACGATAATCAAAATAGGTTGAAAATATTAATTCAATTGTCATACAAATTTGAGTTTGTCGGAATGGAAAACGATAATACATAATCCAATGAATTATACATTCAAATTGTAAATTGATAGACAACGAAGCCACCATTTTTTTTTATTTATTTAAAAAACAACTTGTTATATAGTGACCATGATGAAATAAACTCGTGGATTAATAAATTTTTGCAGCGACTAATTAATATATTTATACGGAATATACATTTAATTATATCGTTCAATAAAATTCTAACATCCAAAATTCAACACAATTAAGTGGATACAATTAAATTTATAATAAACAAACTTTCTCTTGTTACAATTACAATTTTCAGAAATAAAAATACCAGAACCGAATGAAGATGGTGGGTTGAGGATGTACTCCAACGTTTTGTGCTCCTCCTCTTCTCATGTTTTTTAATCACAAAGACTTCACCGATACCTCCCACCCAATGCTAGGGGTACTTTTCTTCCCCCTTATCCCCCAGAGCTGCAAAGGGGCCACACACAAGAAACCAACAAACAATAGCTCTCAGGCTTGCCTCTGAAGGAGGAACTCCCACTCTTTCTTCAAGCTTGCCTCGCAAGGAAGATCTCCCACTCTTTCTTCAAGCTTGGTATCCCAACTCTCACAAGTAAAACACAATCTACAAATTTGGCAGCATAACATTACCAAGAATAAGTGAACCCATTTCCCTTCTACCACATTTGTTTTATAGAAAAATCCTCATTGGAACATGTCCTCATGCACAACTAATTATCTTTTTAGTTGATTTAAATAGTATTATTCACCCACACACTTGTCACCCTCTCCCAAAGTTGCACAAGTAATTACCATTTTTATTTTATTTAGAAATTCAATTTCCCTCATATTCCCCAATGTGTTCCTATTTTCTCTCTTAGTTGTTCCTTTGTTCCCCAAATTCTCATTTAATGAGTGTCCCCTAACTAGATCTCAGTTATAGTTGGATTATGAGTCTTCTTCTAGTTAGACTTAGTGGTAGTTTGACTCAAGATACTTATTCTATGTGTACACCTATTCTCTCATGTTTTATTTCTTTCTATTTTAAAATCTATTTTATTAATTTCATGCACACATGTGCAATTTATCCATTCTTTTAAATTTGTATTTATCTTCTTCCTAGAGCTTGATTTTAATCTAAATCCTTTAAATTTATTTAATATTTTAACTATTCCCTTAATTAAACTTAGACTTGAACTTATTATAGAACTTAGGGTTATACTTTTGTTAGGATTTATAATTAATAATTTATTGTTTAATTAATTATTTTATTCTAATAAGGTCTAATCACTTCAATGTTTTCTAGGCCACCTAGATTTATTGACTCAATTTTTTAATTACGTGACGTGCCCTTCAAGATGCACCTCTGTGCTCTAAGAGTGCCACTCGCCCTAGACTTGTTTTGGAAATTCGTCTGACCCTTGGAGTCAACACTCCACTCGGTTGACCTTGTGAGAGACTAAGGGCTTCTAAGGAATAAGGACTTCTCCTTATTGTGCACCCCTTAGAAATATTCGTGAGCTATTGTCTCAGTCTTCCCTCATGACATCTTGGACCTCTCAAACTAGGTAATTGTTAACCTACCATTTAGGCCATGGTAAGAGTGATAGTAGTCTGTGACAGGGACGCTGCCACAACTCTCCCTCAAATGTCTGGTTTATGTGCATGGCCCCTTTAATCATCATGTGATTCGTATTAGAAAGCATCATTAAGCCTGCATCCACTGACAAAAATGAAATACTCAATAAAAATACAATCCACTTCCTAACTCAATCCAGAGTCCAAGGAAGTCCATCGATTCCATCAACATCCATAACCTATCATATGTCCTTCACACTCAAGACAACTCGTCAATAGAATCTGCCAATATATATATATCAAAATAACAATAAGTCACAACACATCATCATCGCCATATATAACCCATAATCGAAACAAAATCATAATATACTATAACTGGATCACTTGCATGCAAGTGTCCTCAAAGAATATGTCAATAAAATTGGGCTCAGTAGAGCGTGATGTTACATACCCCCCATCTTGTTTTAAACTTCTTCCTGAAGTTTGTACATTATATAAATGCAAGTAATCAATCATATGAGACATAGATCTACATATCTAATCTATCAAATAATTAAGGAAACCATTGATGCATCTCATATGTGTCCTCCCAGGTAGTCAAGTGTGGACTATAGTTGTCCCATTGGACCTTGACCCGATCAACTATTCGATGTCATAGTTTTTGAGTGTGATGGTATATAATGTAGATCGACTCCTCCATGAGAGAACCCTCATTCAAAACCTGCAAAGAACTCAAGTCAATCACATGTGATGGATCAGAAACATAATGTCGCAAAACAGATACATGAAATACATCATGCATACGCCTCAGAGAATCAAACAAGGCTAGTTGATAATCCATGGGTCCTTTATTTTCCATAACCTCAAAAGGTCCCAAAAACCCAGGAGATATTTTATCACCCTTTCCAAACTTGATCGAACTCTTGTGTGGTTTTACCCGCAAGAAAACTCTGTTGCCAACTTCATAACTACGGTCAACGCGATGTGCATCAACATATCTCTTATGTCGATCCTGCACTTCTTTAATCATTTGTCTAATTGATTGAATTTGTTCTTCCATTTTTTGGATCACTTCCAATCCCACTATGACCCTATCCTCAAGTTGATCCCAACTCAACGACCTCTGACACAGTCTCCTGTAAAGAAACTCAAACGATGATATCTTAATCGTACTCATGTAACTTTTGTTGTATGAAAATTATATCGATGGAAAAAAGTCTTCCAAACATTTTTGTTGGTCCATTACATACATACACAACATATCCTCCAAAATTTGGTTCGTTCTTTCTATTTGTTCGTCTGTCTCATGGTGATATGTTGTACTAAAATTTAGTTGCGTTCCCAAAGCCTCTTGGAAATTGGTCCAAAACCGTCCTGTAAACATTGATCCTTGATCATATATGATTCTTCTTGGTACACCATGTAATCTCAGTATTTTGCTAACAAAAACTATGGCTATATATGGCGTCTGATACATTGTACGCATTGGAATAAAGTGTGCACTCTTCATTAGAGTGTCAACTATCACAAAAATCAAATTGTGTCTCCTTTCCATAAGTGGAAATCCCACAATAAAATCCATCGAAATGACCTCCCATTTCGATTCTGGAATAGAGTGTGGTTGTAACAATCCTGTTGGATGTCTATGCTCATCCTTCACCTGCTGACATTCTAGACATCTCGCCACGTAACTAACTATGTCCCCTTTCATTCCTTCCAGAAGAATAAAGGCTTAAGGTCTGCCTTCATCTTCGTGACTCTAGGATGAGCCATGTATATTGCTTGATGAACTTCGTTTAGAATCAAACTTCTTATTTATTCATTAGGGAATATATAAATTTTGTTGTTATACCTCAACACTTCGTCGTTTTCAAATGAATAACCTTCATACCTTAGTACCATCATGGTATCTTGTCCAACATTATCCTTAACTTATTTATACCATTCATCATCTATCTGTAAAGTTATAATCTTTTCTCAAAGATTCGTCTTAATAGGTATTACTGATAATATGTGTGGTCTCTGACTCAGCACATCTTCCGCTATGTTCATCGTTCCTTTATTGTAAGTAATCTCAAAGTCATATTCACTAAGTAGTTATGAACAATGCCTTTGTCATACGTTCAAGTCACTCTGTGTAAATATATGCTACAATCCACAGTGATCTGTCTTTCATTCAAATTTTCTTCCAATCAGATATTGTCTCCATACTCTCAAGGCATATACAATTTCTAATAACTCCAAGTCATGCATTGCATAGTTTTCCTCATGCCTTCTTAATTTCCTTGAAATGTAAGCAATCAATTGACCACCTTGCATCAAAACTCTTCCTAAACCTTCCTTGGATGAGTCAGTGTATACCAATAATTCCTTGTCCATGTCGGGGAATTTTAGTATTGGTGTTGTTGTCAATAAATCTTTAAGCTTTTGAAATGCTTCAGTGCATTTCTCTGTCCAAATGAACTTCTTGTTTTTATTTTTCAATTTCGTGATCGGATTAGCTATCTTAGAAAAACCTTTGACAAACCATTGGTAATATCCTGCTAAACCCATAAAGCTACATACTTCTTTTATGTTCATTAGCACTGTCCATTTCATTATAGCCTCTACTTTTGTTGGATCCACAACGATACCTTTACTAGATATGATATGTCCCAAGTAATGAATCTCCTTTTGGTAAAAAGAACATTTCAATAGCTTCCCATACAATTTGTTTTCTCTTAGACACTGTAGGACCAATATCAAGTGTTTATCATGTTCTTCTTTCATCCTAGAATAAATCATTATGTCATCAAAAAATATTTGAACAAACTTGTCCAAGTATTCATGGAACACCCCATTCATCAAACTCGTGAATACGCCTGTGGCGTTTATCAAACCGAACGGTAAAAATGTAAAATCATAGTGTCTGAATCTTGTCTTAATTGTGGTCTTAGGGATATCCTCCTCCTTAATCCGTAATTGATGATATCCCGATCTCAAGTTAATATTTGAAAATATTGTTTCTCCTTTCATCTGGTCAAATAAATCATCAATCCTTGGCAACGGATATTGGTTCTTGATCATTGCTTTGTTCAATTGACGGTAGTCAATAAAAATTCTAAACGATTCATCCTTCTTTCTAACAAAAATCACTGATGCACCCCATGATGATATGCTCAGATGTATAAGTCCTAAATCCAACAAATCCTTTAATTGCATTTTCAAAATTTTCAATTCCGGTGTCGATATCCGGTAAGGAGTTCTTGCAATAGGTTAGTTCTCGCAATCGGTTATGCTCCAGGTTTCAAATCTATTGTAAAATCAAGTTCTCTTTCTAGTGGTAAACCTGATAGTTCCTTTGGAAACACGTCTATAAACTCTTGTACTACAGGAAGGTCCTCTAGTCCTTCCAACTCACCCTTTTCATTTAGTGTTAAGATAACATATAACTTGCATCCCTTACGCATACTCTTTTGCAACGGAAGAGAAAAAATAAATCTCAGAGACACCCCTGGTTTCTTCCTACAATCACTCTACTCTATCCCAAATCATCTGTCAAACTTAACCATTTTTTCTTACATTTAAGTATCACATCATGTGATTCCAACCAATCCATTTTTATCACTGCATCATAAGATCCTAAGATCGTGACGTATAGGTTTTCCTTCATTAAAAATTCTCCCAAGTTAATGCTACAATCCATAGCCTTTCCTCCAACTTTCTGTTTGGCACCCAATGCCATTTCTACATATCTTAACTCATCCTACTCGACTGCCTTTAACTTAATTATCTTTATGTTGCACTAAAAATAAATCTCTCTTTATCTCCTAGATCTATCAAGACACTAATGGTTTGATCAACGATTGTACTTAACGTCTCGAGCATAGTGGATTGGTGCTCGGCTTGGCGTTTGTTCACCATTGCATGTATCTTGTGGGCCTCGCCCAAATATCCAACTGTAGTGGGTCCTAATGATCTGGCCGCCTTGGCCTTCTCAATCGAAAAATATCGTTGGTCATGTGGCTCTCCACATGTCTATCATCTAGTCTTCAATCTAGTGCTCCTGGTCCCCAAAATAGAAACTATTGGCCTAACAATCTGTGATCTTGCTCTGTTATGCTGAATAGGCCTAAACTGCTGCTACTGCGAACAACATTATTGTTGTTGTTGTGGTCCTCTATAGGGAGTCCTCTGTTGAGGATTTTGTCATATCGATGTCGAGAACATAGGTCCTCTAGGCGTATCTCGATGCCCATAAGTCTGTATGGCTGGTGTTTGGTGTTTTTGTGCTCTTGATGTCATCTATCAAGTCGGTCTAGAAGGAATTCTGCACTGACCCCCACTATTCAGTTCTTCCTCAGCTACGAGGGCCTGCTGAACTACATTGTGAAACGTCTGAGGAATTAGGATCCTCACCTTTGCATGAATGTTGAAGTTAAGGCCGAACAAAAAAATGTTGGCCTTTAACTTATCCGTGTTCATATGTGGAGAATACCTAAGTAGCTCCATGAACCCGGCCTCATACTCCGACACCGTATGACCACCCTGTCATAAGGCATTGAATTCATTAAGATGGCACTTAATGAATTCCTCGGAAAAATACCTCTCTTGGAACCATTCCTCGAGCAACTCCCATGACACGTCTTCGATGACCATGTTTATTTGAGGTAGGAGTGTCTGCCACCAAAGCAGAGCACTCTCCTTTAGCTGAAGTACCGCCATGCAGACTTTCATGTTGGAGGTGTAATCATGAAGTGCGAAGCACATCGCCATGTTATCCAACCATGCCTTGGCGGATAAGTCATCCGTGGTACCCCATAACTAAGGAAAATTCACCTTCTCGAGTTCTCTGTGTATACTACTAATACTACCATCTAGAGCGTGTTGTGAACCCTCATTGGGTACATAGGCCTCGCCCTCATCTCAATCCAGGTGTTTGATCAACACCTTTGACATCCTATAGAAATATCTTATCATACCTACCACATCATTCGCAACAACCTACTCTTTCTCAGTAGTATTCTCATCTCCCTGAGGGTTAGATCCCGCTGGCATGGATATTATCGAATGCATCACACCTATTCCTCTAGTACCATGACATCTACTTCCCTTGTGTCCTCTAACCAGATTACCTGCATGGGAGAATTTCACAATTAATTAGCAATACATATTTATCATTTAGTTAACACCATGGAAGGCGTAACGGTCCAATGTCACAGGGTTGAACCCGCTCTGATACCATATGTAACGACTCCTCCATTAACACATAAATGTGAGTGAGAAGTGGTAATTTTATTATTATAATGAATCAGTATAACAAGTGATATACAATGATAACATACATAAATGTTACACATTCAATTCTCATCTACATCCTACATTGCAAGTTCCATTTTACAACACCATTACTACTAACAGAATAAATCATATCACAAAAAGAAAATCAATGATATCCAACCTAGCTACAGGGTTAGGACCTCCAATACACATAATCAACGCTCAAGTCCATGATTCATCCGATTGATTTTGACCATTTAAGGTCTTAGGAATGGAGACTATTATGAGGAACATGGATATATCTACTTGTTGGCAGAAGGGCAGACCCAAGGTTCACTCCAAGAGCGCACCAACAAGCAATCCCTAACTACCGGCCCTTTCAGCAACAACTGTGAAGTAGATGCAGTCTCACTCAAAGCAACTATGAGGGGGTTGTAGGACATATATGTCTACAACCAAAGGAATGTCAAGTGGATCAAGTACACAAAAACTCCATATGCATCAACACTTATCAAGCTAGGTCTATCCTACATAGTTATAGATCTGATCTAACATAGTAATACACTTAATCATATAACAACAACATAGATCAAAGCATAAATCACACACACAACACAAGGTATACGTGGTTCACCCTCTCTCTAGGGCTACGTCCACAAAACTACACTTATAATATATTAAGATATGGCCTACAGTTCTAATCTGTGCTCTTAGCCAGCAGATCTTCTCTCTCTTCTTCCCTCTTCCTCTACCATCCTACGCACCTAGCTGCAGGATTAGATCCTTGCACCCAACTGAAGATCTTACAATACTAGGAAGCTCTCACTCTCAACACTCCCTCTCTCACAGTACAATAATCTCTCAATCAACACTAATCAATATCAATTCCCAACAATAGTACCCCCCTGACCTAGGTCCTCTCAAACTCTATTTATACATTATAGTTCCTCACCGACAGCCTTAGGTCGAAACCTAGGTGTCAAAACCCTAATTACCAAAACCCTAGGTCAACTTGACCCACTTTTCCCGGGCTTCGCCATCCTTTCTCTCCTTTCTTTCTACGCAGTGGTAACAGTGGATTTCCCCACTTTCTGAGTTGTCCTCAACCCATCTCCCTTTCTAATCTTCCATCCTTGATCTCCTCATCCAACAACTAGCTTTTCCGCACTTCGCTCCATATTTTCTGCTCTTTTTCTTACTTCGACCCAATGACAGTCACTGTGTCTTCCACACAGTTCACGTTTGACCTTTTGTTCCTCGATTTTCACTTACTTCCATACCCAAGGGCCAACAGGCCCCCAAGACTCACCTGTGACTCATCCCGAGGCACTTCAGATCTGATCTTTCTATTTTACTTCAACTTTGGACTGCGCAATGCAGTCTTTGATTTCTGCTTTGTGCCACTTCTCTTCCTTTATGCATACTGTCTTTTCAATGTCTGCTACCTAGTTTCAACTGCACCTGGTACCTAGACCCATCTCCTTTTTTTTTTACTGAGAGCTGCGAGGTAGCTGGTTGTCATGGTACAACTTCAGCCGACTCCCGTTTACCAATCCCTCCTTCCATTCTCCTTTGATGTTTGCAGTTGTGCAACTCCTCCTTCTGTAACATAGGTGATCTCGTATGGTCCAAGCCAATGCATCCTGAACTTCCCTGGGTGTCTTATTAACTTACTTTCATACACCAGTACTAAGTCACCCTACTTGAATGTCTTCTTCTTGATGTGCCTACCATGATATGCCTTCTCTCGTTCTTTTTGAACCTACTGGTGGAATCCTACAATGAATCGGTCTTCCTCCAATTCAACCAATTGTGCTAGCCTCTCGTGGACAATGCCAGTATTATCCATGTCTGTAAATGCATCAATTCTTAAGCTTGGTACCAATTATTCCATCAGGACAACAACTTCAAGGCCATAAACCAACTTGAAGGGGGTCTGCATTGTTAATTTCTTGCAAGTGGTTCTATACGCCCATAGTACTATTGGTACTCTTAAATCCCAATCATCCCTCTTCACACTGCAAACCTTCGCCAATGCTGTCTTGAAGATCTTGTTGAATTCTTCAACTGTTCCATTTTCTTGTGGATGGTAAGGTGTACTCTTCTGATGGTGAACTGCAAATTCTTCAGTCAGGGCTTCCATTGTCTTATTGATGCAATTGGTGCCTTGATCACTCATAAGGGTCTTAGGGCATCCAAATTTGGTTATTATGTCATCAAAGATAAAGCACACAACTGTAGTTTCACTACAGTCCTTGATTTCTCTTGCTTCGACCCATCTGGTTAAGTATTTAGTTGTAGTAATGATGTACCTTGCTCCTGTGCGCTTCCCTGGTGGGTTTATAGGTCTGACGAAGTCAATGGCCCATTTTTTAAATGCTTGTAGGGTCATCTGTGGTGCTAATGGAATTTCATCTCTTCGGGATGGTTTTCCAACTCTCTGGCATATATCACAAGCTCTAGCATAATCCTTAGCATCTTTGTGTAAGGGAGGCCACTAAAGGCTAGCTCACAGGACCTTCTGCGTAGTTGCTTTCCCTTCATAATGTTGTCCTGTGATGCCTTCATGAGCTTCTATGAGGATTAGTAGGCGCTCTGCCTCTATAACACATCTTCTTAGTATCTCATCAGGTCCCATCTTGTATAACTGACCAACTATCAGTGAAAAGTCTGCAATGCACACCACAAGCTGTTTCTTCTGGGGAATTGTATACTCACTAGGTGCTATCCCTAGTGTTAGGAACTGGACGATGTCGACGAAGTGGTCATCAATATTTCTAATGACAAGTAGTTGTGCATCTGGTAGTGTATCCTCCAAACTGGCGGGTTCTTCTCCATGTTCCAGCCTTGACAAGTGGTCAGGGCCCTTGTTCATTCTTCCTGGTTTAACTATGATCTCAAAATCATATTCCTGAAACAACAGGAGCCATCTGCATATCCGCCCTCCCAACACTGGTTTATTGACTAGGTATTTCATCACAGAGTGATCTGTGAACATTTTAAAGTGTCCTCCCAGTAAGTAGGGGCAACATTTTTGTAGTGCATATACCATGGCCAATCCTTCTCTCTCTGTGGTGGTGTAGTTAAATTTTGCTGTGGATAGCTTCTTGCTAGCAAAGGCTAACGAGTGATCAATGTCTCCTGTTCCTGGTTATGCCAGTACTTCTCCTAGTGTAATAGAAGACGCATTGACGTGTACATGAAACTCCTTGCTCCTATCTGGAAGAACCAGAATGGGCACAATGACCATCTTCTGTTTCAATGCGTCGAAGCTCTGCTGGCATTCATTTGTCCACCCAAACTGGCAGTCCTTCTTCAACAACTTCTCCATTGGTGCTGTAATTTGGGCATAGACTTTAATGAATTTCCTATAATAGCCAGTGTGTCCTAGCGTAGTGCGCAGTTGTTTAACTTAAGTAGGAGGTGGAAAATCAACTATAATTGAAACTTTAGATGGATCAACCAAAAATCCCTGCTTGCATACAATATGGCCTAATAATACTCCAAATGATGAGAAGAAGATTCACTTCTTCAAATTTAAAGCAATTTGACACTGCCTGCATTTATCCAACATTAGCCTTAGACATTCAATATGGTTTTTCAACAAACTAAATACAGTCCAGTCATCAAAATATGCTTCTAAACATTTATGGAAAAATTCTTTGAACGCTTCGACCACCACCATGGAAAAGATGGCTGGGGCATTCTTCAGTCCAAATGGCATTACTGTGTATTGAAATGATCCCCATTTTTTGGAAAATGTTGTCTTATGGCGGTCCTCCTTGGCAATTCGGATTTGATGGTATCCTAAAAATCCATCTGTAAAAGAATATACCTCTTGGCCTCCCACGCTGTCTAATACTTCATCAGTGAATGGTGTAGGGAAAGGGTCGTGCAGATAGGCATCGTTCAATTTCTTTAGGTCTACATATATTTTGATTTCTCCTGTTTTCTTGTCTTGTACCACCATAGGGCTGATCCATTCTGATTCTTCAACAGGTTCAATAATCCCTGCTTCCAGCATTCTGTCGAGCTCAATCTTCACTTTTTCCTTGTATTTTGGATTCAATCCGTAGGGTCTTTTCTTGACTGGCTTCACATCTGGTTTCAAAGGCATTCTCATCTCTCCCATAGGTCCTTTGATTCCCTTCATATCAATGAACTTGGTTGGAAACAAGTCCTGATATTCGTGCAATAACTCTGTAATCTTGTCAATGGTAGCTGTTATAACCCTATAATTTATAGGATCAACTGGTGACTGAAATGTTATCTCTTTAGTGTTTTTGTTTGTCAAATGATTTTTCATTCTGCAAATAATTTGAGGAAAAAGAAAGAAAAAGAAAAAGAAAGAAAAAGGAAAAGAAAAGGAAAAGAAAAGAAAAAGAAAGAAAAAGAATAAAAGACGGCATAAAAGAAATTCAATAGAGCCCCATGCAATAACGATGACTTGGTCCATACATTTCAAGCATGGCCAAGTTATTTTAAATTGATGTTGATAGGAGTAGTGAATAAGCTTGACTAAACTATTTAATCTTAGCCAAGTGATCTAGGTTAGTTAGTGAATAAATCTGACCAGACTGCCTAATCTTGGTCAGATAGCCCGAGGATAGAGTAATTTCTTAGTCCAATAGTTTAATCTGGGCTAATTGTCATAGGTAATTAGGTTAGAGCATAGGGTAGTTTGCTTTATTTCAATAAAACCAGCTCGATGATCAATGTTGAACCATGTCTTTGAGATTTAAAAGGTTTGATGTCTAACCCCTTGGTGATAGAAACATGGAAAAGCTTGGGAAAACCCACGATATGCACTTATCCTAAGTTTTTCTAGGCACATATGCCTTCACGCTCACAATTATGCACAACTCATGTATGAATGGCTTAGATGTTCGCGCCTAGATCTACAGTGGACAAGTCTTTTCAGACCCCCTTGACCATTCTACCTTTAATGGTGGGGGGGGGGGGGGGGG